>OY720429.1:187395932-187721400 GCA_963082735.1 Pocota personata
TGACCTACCTAAGCTGTTAGCGTCAACATATTTATGTTTATTTATTTTTGTGTGTATTCTTTGATTTGAGCAAGGAGGTGCCGTCAAATAAGGCCAAGTGAAATAAGGTCAACTTTTAACGTTTGGCTTTATTTCACGTTGTGAAAGTACTGTTTGATTCTCATCGAATTTTCATTTATTCAACTTTTGCCATTTTTTAAATCTTTATTTCAAAAAAATTGGAAAATGTGTCTATTAACTTCGATTTTACTAAATTTTAAAGTAAAATTCGAATCAAACAGTAAGTGGCGCTAAAAAAAAAAACTATGGCATCTTTTTGATGTATATCGTACAGCCTTCGGCTCATATATAGGTACTCAAGGTAAGCAAAATTAAACACAATAAAAAGTGAAATAATGCCAAATTAGCTAAATGCTAAAATTTCGCCTTGCTTCACGGCACCGGCCAAGGATAGTACGAGTGACATTTGCAGTAGAGCAATTGAGAAAAGGATATTGAATTGAATGGATACTAAGGGCATTTGGATAAGCCAAATTAAAAACAATAAAAAGTGAAATAATGCCAAATTGGCCAAACGCCAAAATGTGGTCAAATATCAACACAACTAACTTCTTCTGATATTTAATTATTGACTTAAGGCACTAAGAACACCGCACAAATCTAGGAAAAAACTGTCCTTAGACATTTTTTCCCTGCTTGTCTCGCTGTAACGACAGACAGCACAAGCGTAAAACAGTTTTGCGGTAAAGATAGCATGCTTAGGGTACTCCTCTAAATAGACAAAAAAGTTTTGCCCAGCACAACGGAAAGCTCTTATGACAGTCGTGCCCTTAGTATGCTCACTCCCACAAGACAGACAGTTTTATCCTCAGTGTGCGCTGTGCCTAAGAAACTACTTAACAAACTTATCAAAGCACGAAAATCAATTATGTTAAATTAAAACTAAGAATTAATAAGTACTACAAACATATGTCTATATCTAGAGTTGGGCATAATCAATTACAAAAGTGATCAGTTACTCAAACAATTACATAAATTAAAACTACAAAGTAATCGAATTGCTCGGTAATCAAGATTAGACGTAATCAATGTTTTCGATTACATTGCAATCGCAATTACTTAATAATTGAAGTGTTGATTACATGTAATTTTGATTGTAGGTATTAATTACTTTGATTTCTATTATTTTTGTATTTCATTTGCTACAGAATGGTTCTGTAATTTAGTTTGACTAATATTTATTCAGCGGACTTTCATGAGATTGCAGGTTGAATTACTAAGGATGTAATTCGTTGGACTTTTTTAGAATGAGTGGGTTGAAATGGAGGAAATATCATCCGCCCGCCTCACACTTCATTTTCACTCATGCATCCTAAAAATTTTCAACCTGCATACTCCATACCCACCCACCCAACACATACGTACATCCGCCTGAAACTGAAATGTAAACTTGTTTTAATCGATTAGATTACACAAATTACAGTAATTGTAATCTTTTATGATTATCGATTACTTTGTAATCGTAAAATGTGGGTAAAAGAATTACGAGGGTGGGTCAATAAATCCCTGAAAATTAACACAAATTGTGTCGTCACCTTAAATTTATTTTTTTTGTCAAGAATCATCTTTCAAAAGAACGCACCCAAATTTTCAGACAGATCTGTCAAATAGTTTTGTTGTGGCAGCCATTTTATATAGACGCCTACTAGCATTTTCGTTAAAATGGAAAAAAGTGAATTTCGAGTGCTCATTAAACACTATTTCTTGCGAGAAAAAACTATCACGCAAACCATACAAAAGCTTGACAAATATTATGGGGACTCTTCACCATCGATTGGAACCATTCACCACTGCTTTACTCAATTTCGGTGCGGTCGTTCAAGCACAAGTGACGCCGAACGTTCTGGTCGCCCAATTGAGGTCACCACACCAGAAATGGTCGACAAAATCCATGGTTTGATAATGGACGATCGGCGAGTAAAAGTGCACGAGCTTGAAGAGACCACAGGCTTATCACATGGCTCAGTGATTTCGATTTTACATAAATATTTGGACATGAAAAAGCTTTCCGCAAGATGGGTTCCGCGTTTGCTCACACGTTTGACAACTTCAAAGGTGTGTTTGGCGATGTTCCAGAAAAATTCGACTAAGTTTTTGCACCGTTTCGTAACCGTGGATGAAACCTGGATTCACCACAACACACCAGAAACCAAGCAACAGTCAAAACAACGGACTTTTCCTGGAGAATCGAAGCCGAAGAAGGCCAAGGCGGGTTTATCAGCAAACAAGGTCATGGCGACAGTTTTTTGGGATGCGCGCAGTGTTATTCAGTGATCGATTACCTTGAAAAGGGTAAAACGATCACCGGCGCATATTACGCAGAGCTGATGGATCGATTCCAAGCCGATTTGAAGCAAAAACTACCGCATTTGGCGAAGAAAAAAGTTCTTTTTCACCAGGACAACGCACCGGCGCACAAGTCCGCAGTCGCAATGGCAAAATTGCATGAGTTAGGCTACGAACTCCTCTCTCATCCAGCATATTCCCCTGCGACTATTTCTTGTTTTCAAACATAAAGAAATGGCTCGGAGGTAAGAGATTTGGGTCGAATGAAGAGGTCATCGCTGAAGCAAATGCTTATTTTGAGGTGCTCGTGAAATCGTATTATTTGGAGGGCATCAACAAATTGGAGAAACATTGGATGAAGTGTATATATCTAAAAGGAGACTATATTGAAAAATAAAATGTTTTTATACCGAAAACAGTGTTCCTTATTTCATTTTTCAGGGACTTATTGACCCACCCTCGTATAGATCACAAAAAGTTATCACAATTTATGAAATATAGTTGATAACATTTTGTAATCATATAATCGGTAATCGATTACAATTTGTTCAACTATGTAAGTATTATAGCGTAAAAGAAAAACAAATCGATTTGCAAACAAAATATATTACCTCTAAAAAAATGACGCAAATGTGACCGGCAAATAAAGGGATATTACAACAACGTTTTTTTTTAAATTAAAGTGATATGTACTTCAGTAGTCAAAGGCCTTCAAAGCAAGTAGTCTTAAATTAAAGCGCAACGTACTGTTCTTACTTTTGAAGCTATCACTGCACTGCACAGCAATAACAAGTTTATTAAAATCCCAAAATCGATTAATATCATTATCCACTTATTTTTATTAAAGAAAATAAAATAAAAAATCATATTCACTTATTAATTCAAAGCACATTGGAAATCTTGTTACGAAATATTAGACAAACGCTTCGAGAATCACTTATGAATAATAATCACGAATGACAACTTTGACAGCATTGAAAGTTTTACATTATCCAAGAACTGTTATCGAACATACACTTCGAGTACTAGAACAAGTTAAAATACCCGATGACACTACAGATTAAAGTATCAAACAGATCAGTTATCGTTTCAAACGATATCGTACTAAAAAATCACAGAGCTGTTTAACTTTTTACCTAAAACATAACTTAACAAACTTGCTTTCTAAAAACGCAATAAATAATAAACAAACACCACCCAGTATGGGTTTTCTATATAATTTGTTTATTCATTCTTTTTTTTTTAATTTTTATTATCTTTCAGTCGCGGCTTGGAAGGAATTCGCACACGTGAATTCTATTTACCGCTTTTGGTCATTTGTTTAGTATTCAGCTACCGTATTCAGAAATCTGTCATCGAAATACTCTTGTATATCGGAATTTGTAATCGTCGTTTATGGAGTGCGATATATACGATTACAAGCAATAACTTTTGTTGTCTCGTCCAATTTCGAAACTTACCTACTTCATATTTCAGTGGTTCTTTGTTATAATTTTTTTGTCCGAGTTCAAGGAAAAATATTTCTTAATCCACTGTTGAAATCAAACTTTGCGGATTGCTTAAGTGAGAAGAACTGAAATTGTATTTTTTTTTTTCAACAGAAAGTTTCTCAGATTCACCTTTAAACAAACATTTTCTGGGGTAATGTATGTGGTGAATGAGTGAAGATACTTGTGTACTGGAACACCTATGGAGAAGAATTAGAATCAAAGGGCTTCGACCGCTGTGTGCTGTGATTGTTTAATAAACAATTTTGAAGTTCTTAAATTATTGTTCTCTTGGTAAAAATTTTGTTTGTATTATTTTGTGCAACAACATTTCTACGAGTATGTACAGATACTTGAGATATTTATTGTTAAGCAATGTTTTAAGACCGATGATGTAGAAATAAATTACACATTATTTCACAATGCAAGTTTAGTCGCTCTGCATATATCTCAGAGATTTTTTTTTATCTAATGCGAAGTGGTCTTTCTTACATTATCACAAAAATGAAAAAAAATGTTCAAGTGCGAGTCGGGCCTCAGGCGACTAGTATTTCGTACCGTTATTTTAACTGTATCCTGATTTTGCTTTGCGCGGAAAGAGAAAAACCTATGATCGTCCTTGAAAGGGTCAGGTTAAACAAACACTTTTTGTTCCACGTCTGCCCGTATGGTTCTTTTAACACGACTGGCTCGAGAACCACTGAAGACATAAGTCATTTCGTTTAAAACTGTCAAAATTGAATCAAGTGTGAGTGGGATATGGGGGGTGGTGTTTCAAAAATCTTTACATCATCTTTATTAGCCGCCTTATTCAAGAACTCCTGAATGGATTTTAATGGAATTTGGATTGAAGACTTAGATTGACAAGTTAGTAGTGCAGGTTGCAAATAATTGAAATTGAATGATGTAGTGGTAAGATGTGTGGAGGAGCTTAAAACATTTTCGAATCATCTTTCTCATACGCCTAATTGAAGAACCACCTAACGGATTTTGATTATATTTTGGGTTTCAACGATTTACATCGGATGTGGAGACTTCTGAAAATCACCAAAGCGGATGCAGACGGGGTAAGATATGGTGACGTGAATATTTTTCAAGAAACATTTATGACAGAAGATTTGTTATAAATTTCCTCTTACATCTTCATAAATTTACATGTCTTAAATTTTTTTTACAGATTTTTCGCATCATTAATTTCACCTATGCCATGGTTTTTGAGCTTTTGTGTTCCATTAACTTTATCCAAAGAAAATAGAAATCTGCCTGGTAGTACAATAGACCGAAAATTGAGTCTGAGTGCTCCGGGATTATTACTTTTGTACAAAATTTCAGCTCTCAATTGTACAGAAATTACAGGCGTGTGAAAGATACTAAGACAGATGGACAAATAGACAGACGAACAGACAGACAGGTGTACATACGGACAAACAGACAATTAGACAGATGGATAGACAGACACCGTATTGACTCCATTAGTATTCCATTTATACCATTCTGGTACGGAGCACTAAAAAGTTCAGTTTCTAACTAAATAAAGTATTTTTTTTTAATACCATAACTATTTCATTTCTCAATATAGCACTAAAGCTTCGATATTTGTAAAAACGAATGAAAAATATTACTAAAGGATCTAATATCCTTTAATAATATAATAGGGGCCTATAGCCAAAAGCCTAGGTGAGTGTAAGTGGGTGATAAACTTACTTAGAAATTATGATATACTCGTAAGACATTTCTGTGTGAGCATGTTACTATTAAAATTAAAAGTGCTGAATACATTATTTGTCTTCCATAGCATTCCAGTCAGAGGTACACAATAGCCAGGAATGAGACCTGTTGCAATCAACTGTGTGCAATCAAGTTAACCATACTTTCACATAGAATCAAAATGAGAACGGGGATTAAGTTGACTATCGCAGATACCACCCAAGTCACCAACTTAGGTAACATAACGCTTACAAAAGTAAGTAATAGCACATTAAGAACTTATTTAAATCTTCGTGCATTGAGATAGAGTCAAGGGTGACCACGGTGTAGTGGGTAGTGTGGTTGCTTGTTATCCGAGCTGTCCGAAAAGGGATTTCTGCCTGGTAGAAAAATGGACTGAAAATCTATTCCGATTGCTCTGGGATTTGAAAATGTCTTTTAAAAAAAATAAATAAAAAATACTGAGTCGGCAAGAGACGAAATGTGTCATGGCATAGATCCGATTCCTTGATGAATGATTCAATATCATTCACGGAGTAGTGTGTTTACTTGTAATCTGAACTGTGTAGGTTCGAACCCAAATGGGGAACTACAAACAACAGCCACCCGAGCATGAAAGAGAAACGAATAAAATATCCCGACCAATAGAATATGTTGATGTTGTTCCATTGAAGGTTGACGTTGACGTTCACGTATTGCCGGAAAGAACAGTCCCATAAAATCCGTCGCATACCTTCGTTGACAGATGACAGCCGATGGCATTTTGTTATTGCTGGAAGAGTCTTCTCTTCTAGCTGTCTGATTGTCAACGGCGATGACAGTTTCTCTACATTCTCTCAATGCTTCCACCAATGAATGTGCTTACTCTCAATTTGTGAATGCGTGAACTTCAATATGTAAATGTGTGAACTTCAATGCGTGAATGTGTGAACTGCCAACGGATTAACGGACTAAAAAAGTTTTATCCTTCGAAATTCATATATCCGTTGGTTCCTTCCTTCCATAAGAATGCGTGTCAGCTGTCAGTTAAAAACGACGCAGCAGTAGATTGACGGATTCTATGGTTCAGGGCCTGAACAATGGACCGAAATTGGGTCTGAGTGCTCTGGGACTTGGAAATTAACTTTTTTATAAAAAGTAATAAAAATTATAGTCAAAATGAAAGTCATGGGCCCTAGATAGCCGCCCTGTGGTAGCCCCGAGGTAGCACTCATTGGGTTTGATATGGATAATCTGAAAAGAGCTCTGTACTTACGAGCGGCCACCGTATAAAACCCCGCTGAAAACCAAGCGCTTTTAATTTGAAGAGAAAGATTTGCTGAAAGGTATTATCAATAGCTTTCGTGCAATCAATTATTTCCCCAAAGAGCACGATGCACTTGAAACAATTCAATTAAGCTAATAGTTGTAGATCTGCAGTTTAGAAACCAATGTTGCTTACTAGACAAAAATGATTTACAATAGAAGAACATCTTGTCGTAAACAATGCTTTCAAAAAACTTAATTGTATATAATAGAGCTTAAATTGGCCTTTAGCTGGAAATATCACTCTTGCAGCACTTTTTATAAGTGGGGATGATAACGCACCTTTCCACAATTTAGGAAAACATCCGAGAGAAATTTGAAAGCGTCTTGATTTGTGAGCTAACAGACCCTAGATATGAAGTTTAAAGTAAAACCAATAGACAGCATTTTCAGGCAGTTCGGAAATGTTCAGGAAAAGAATACTAGTAAAAAATTCTAGGAGACTATTTTTTCCAAGTAAAGGTGTGTATAGGATACACGCATATTCCCTGATGCAATGCATTCAGCGAATGGCGGTTTGGTTAATCGATTTACTGTTTGGATTTTTGGGGGCCTATTACCAGAGTCCCCTAGGAGGCCGCCTAACTTGTCTACGGTATAATAAACGCCACTGCAGGCAGCTATTTCCCGCAGTGAATAAAATTAGTCTTTTGCAGAATCAAAATTGTAGATGTGTATATGGTCGCGTGGGTGGGTGCTTTTTGAATTTTTAACGACCGGAGCAAATGGTCAAATTCCAGTTTTCCAGCCCTTAATTATGCTCGATTGTACTAAGCCTCTGAATCTTCCGATTACCTCGGCATTTTTGGCCAAACGATCCCTAAATTGTTGGGGCACTATGGGATCCAGATTCTTGTCGTTTCTAGGAATGCGAAATATGTTGCTTCTATTGTACGATGTCCATAAACCGTAACTGTGGTTTCCGATGACGTAGAATTTAATCACAATTTTGCTTGACCCTGGTGTTGTCGTTGTCTAATTTGGCATTAGGATGACGATGTTGACATTAGGTATTGAACTATGACCGGCGCCCCAGATTACTATAAAAGTTGTACCATACTCTGAAATCTTACTACTAATATGCATTCACTAATTGCTTTTAATATATTGTGGGCAGCTGGAGTAACAAGCATGCTCTTAGTAGGTTCTACAGACTGCAGCAAGACAACGTGCCTTGTCTACAATTTGTACTCTTCCGCATCGTTTCATCTTATTTCGCTAGATCGATGTCAACATTATATGCGTAAGGCCCTTTGATTGTCTTTCCCGGACCACTAAGATTTAGAGAATTCCGCCATGGTACCTTTTCGGCGCCCTCCGACTATTCCCAATGGTTGTCATATACCGGATACTGCGGTCTTTTATCGGTGATTCTTTTAAGCCGTGTAAACCATCGGATATTTCCAGAATGGGATATGCAGCAGAAAGATTCTGGACCCTATGAGCCTAGTTATATTTCCCTTTCTTGCCAGTTCACTGACAGTTTCGTTATCGTCAATACCATCGTGCATTTGTATCCGCTAAAGCTGGCCTTTATTGTATGTGAACAGAACTTGCTAAGTATTGAAACAGCACTCAATCATTATATCATAGATAGCAACCAGTGCTGTCGTTTTCTAATTTTCAATAGTAGCATCATTTTTAAATTTGAGCATCATTTTGAGGCAAAGAATAGCAAAACTTTGAGCAAAAGAAAAATATTAGTACCCCATAAAACCTTACCTTATACCTATTTAAATATCTGTTTTTTTAAATACGCGTAAATCCCAACTAGCACTTGAAGCATTTTTTCAAAGAGTATACTCTACCGAATTGGATATTTATGAACCGTCGCCTAATTAGTTCCATTTAATTTACGAATTTTACTCCACTATAAGGATACCAGAAAATAGTGTAGGTATAGCTGTTTCCACTGATTTATCTTAATTGTAAGTTAGGCTTAGTTTGGCCACCCAGATTACTAGCAACATTAGGATAACAAAATTTATCTTAGAAAGTTCTTGCATTTACGATTCGGTAGTCTCTGATCTCATAATCAGTTTCCGCTGCAATGAAATTGAGCCAAAGCAATAAAATATGCACGAGCACTAGGTTAGAATAGTTGAGGTAGCTAAGGGTAAACTCTCACAGAAACAAAATGCGAAGTGGTCGTAAAACAAAATCTATCGGATACCTTTAATATTAAAAGCGGAGTTAAGTAAGGTGATACACTATTGACAATGACCTTTAACCTGATGCTAAACTATGCCTGTAGAGATTTAGTCAGGAGTGGTAACATTTTCAGTAGGTCAGGGCAAACCATTGCAAAAGCAGATGACATAGCACCCGTAACCAGGAAACGGCGCTACATGAAAGAACCTTTGTCATTCGATAGAATAGTCTGCGAAAATTGTGTGACTCCTCATCAATGAAAACAAAATAAAACACATGAGACTATCTAGAGAAGAAAGTTGGTGGAACCCCCAGAATATATCGGCCGGAGAATATATAGAAACATTTGAGGGTATGTTAGTCTTCAAATACTTCGGCATTCTCCTTACAAACGATAACAGCATGGACTACTGCATAAAAGAACGAATCCTGGCAGCAATCAAGGCATACCATGCTCACCTTAAACTCTTTAAGTCGAAGTTGATCTCGAGGAAATGCAAGTTTTGCATCTATAAAACGATCGTGAGACCTGTGCTCACTTACAGCTCTGAGTTGTGGTCCATTACAACCGTGAATGAACAGAAGCTCAGGATCTCCGAAAGAAAAATGATACAAAAAATTCTTGGTCCCAAACTGAATGATAACGGCGAGAAAGTAAAATTCGTCAAGGCCCAATGTCTGATAGGCTGGCCATATTGCCAGAGTGGATGCAAGCCGACCGCAAAAAACTTTAATGGATGCAACACGCACCATGTACGACCAAGAATATATTGACTGCGTAAATGGTGATGTCAGGACGCTTGGAATAAGGAACTGTAAAGCCGTGGCGACTAATCGAGAAGTTTGCTACAAGAAGAAGAAAAAGAAGAACGATGTGCTCTTTGACAGGTACCTACATACGTATGTACTGGTCCTTTGTGTCACCCCTCTGTTTGTGTGATCTCAGATCCTGACTCGAAACACCCTGTACTCTTGATAAATCATTTCTAATTCAACTGTTAAACTCTCACAAGTTCATCTAGCTCTTCAAATAAGTAGACAGATTTAAAGTTTTAGACATTCACAGAGCGAGTTTCTACCTCCTCTGTATATTACATAACAGATCTCGTTCAAAGCACGAATTTATACGTAATAACGTAACGAATAAAAAGCGACGACAATGAACCTATATTTTAGAATACCTCGCTAATAAAGTTCGAAGGACCAGCTGAAAAAATCAATCACTTTCCACAGGCACGTTTAACCTCTGATTCATTTCGATATCAACTCTTAAGGTCATTAGAACTTTTTTTCATGAATCAGAATCAAGTCCAATATTGTTTAAATTAATTTCCTAGCCATAATCAAGTATAATTTTAAATTAAATGGATCATTGCTTCTTCTGAACGTGAGAATTTATAAAACAAAACCAACTCCTCTCTGGGTTGCGTCTCCCACTCATCAGCATAATCGTTGCGTCAATTTTCTTAAACACTCCGCATTAATACTAATAAATCCGAGCGTTCTCACATCCCAAATTATACGCAAATTTTTCCTCCTCTAAATAACAAGTAGCGTGCACAGAACAGAGTGGCACATAGCATCAGAATCATTTAAAAGAAAAAATTGCCTTTAAATTGCCCTATCGAAATCAGTACAGAAGAGGCACGAGAGAATGACCGACGCACAGTGTGACCAAACAGGGGTAGTACATAGCTTTTTTGTTTATACCCTATGCAGGGTATAATACTTTTGATATAATATTGTATATAGTTTATAACATAGAGAAATAATAACGGTAGATGCCCTAAAAGTATATATATTTGTGTACGGCATCAAAATTTATATCGATAGAGCCATGTTCGTTTTGGGGGCGTTTTCTTAAAAACAAAGATACATACACATATTGCTTTTTCAAAGATATTTACGGTGATGTTTAAGCCTTGGGAGCTATCCCACTTTCTGCTAAGAAAAAGTTGAAACAACAGTTTTGTGACACAATTTCTTAAAAATAACAGAAATATACTCTCTATAAAAAGATACATATCACAGCATCTGTTTAAAAATTTCGCAACGCCACGCTCACTTTATTAGGGGCGTTCAGGGCGGGCAGATCTATGCAGACAGCTCTAATGGAAAACAATGCATGTGGAGTGCTAGATGTCAAGAAAACATTTATCTGCACTTTCTTAAACATATATTGTATAAGAAACCAGTTCACACGAAACTCTTAAGAATGCAATGACAAAAACTGCGAAATTGCCGTGCAGGGTGAACCACATAGTACAATCAATAGAAAAATGTATCCTTCGGAAACGGATTAGAACTAGAGGTCTCTCTCATTCGTGTGTCACACAGCACAAATGGCTGCGAGGAACTAGGTAATTGTTAAAATTTGTTCAGTCTCACTCCTTAAATATCCCAAAAAATTATTCTCTAAAAATTCCACCGAAATTGAAAAATATTAAGATGTTGCGCAAAAAGCTTGAAGTCAACAAATTGACCAAAAACTACAGCCATGCCCGCTCAAGGAAGTATAGTGATCATGTCAATAGATTTTGTCCGAGCTCGAATTAAGGTTTAATCCTAACTGTACTATACTCAAAATTAAAGGTTTTCAATGGTGACAGTACTCTTTTCTATCTGTCCATTTGTCTGTGACATTGCCTTTCATTTAAAAGAACAGTGAGGAAAAGATTAAGGGAAGGAGGAACTAGTCCATTTCGTAGAATCTGAGCCCGAAACTGCTCGTGCAGCACAGGAGAGACCGACTTGTTTACGCTCGGTATTATGTTAGTTGAACCACAGTGCTGTCATTTATGTAATTTTAAAAGTAGT
This sequence comes from Pocota personata, assembly GCA_963082735.1. Lineage (NCBI taxonomy): Eukaryota > Metazoa > Arthropoda > Insecta > Diptera > Syrphidae > Pocota > Pocota personata. The sequence continues at coordinate 187,407,746 of OY720429.1, forward strand.
ACATATAAATCAGGAAAAAATAGTAGTACTTTCAAAGTGGAAGCTAGCGCGCACGTAGTAGTGCATCAATTTCGTGAAAAATAAATATAGCATGGACACAATACGTTTGTTGTGGTATTGATGTGTCAATTACAAAAACTAGCTTTTGATTAAGCGATCAAGACTTTTCTGAACGTTCATTAAGCTTAGCATCATCCTCGATCAACGTCAAAATACCGAATTATGAGCGCAAACCGAACAAAAATTGTGTTCATAGAAATAGGAACTCAGCAAAGAGTTGATCACTGGAAAGAGTTTTCGAGTTCGAATCTAACTTTGACATAGCCTGCCTTAAATATAATAATTTTCATGCACTCTAACCACACCAATTCCTTAATTTGTATCAATTATAGGTCTCTCTCGCTTGGTAGATGGGTCGGTACTACAGACATCTCGGGGCGCTGTTACAGTGTTATAGATTTGCCTTCTCGTTACACTCGTACAGCTCAAAAACCTATCATGCTTCTTTGATGATGTAGTAACAAGAATATTTACAGCACTTTGAAGGAGGAGATTATTTATCATCACAATCATCACGAATTTGATACATGCCAGTGGACCAGACATTTTGGAAAACGGTTAACGTTAGACTTATAAAGTATAATAAACCGAAAACATTCCATCCGCTGAGGAGTGTAACTGGCTTAAAGACTCCTTATTAAAAATTTATGTTACAAAATATTAAAGTTATCAGTCCGACATATAAACTTTTTTCTAAAGCCAGTCAATATTGGCTGATATTTATTGAATATAATATGAAAAATCTTCTCCGAAATATGACGGCAATGCAATCTCAATGCCCCAAAGAAACTCGAAGTTATGTTACAAAGATCTGGTAAGAGGGATAGAAAAACTCAGTTTGTTCTTTAATGGCAAAAATTCGTAACACGAATGCTTATTAAAAGAATAGTACAAAATCGAAAGTGGAACAGGATAATCGAAAGGAGTACAAACGGCAACACTAATTGAATGACTGATTAGTGGAAAAAGGTTTTTATTACAAATGAGTCACAAATATCCTTACGGAATACAGTAGTCGCCAGGGTGTCCAAAGAGCGGTGTAATAAGCGGTTTGCCTCGTGTATTCTTGTATTCTTGTGAAAAGGGTGAGTTACCATGGCATTATTGTTACATTTCGTATAAAGCCTGCAAGGACTTAGGTTAGGTTAGGCACAAGGGTTATACGTTAGGATGGTCACTTTATATAGAGCAGTAGGTTATGTAATCTAAGATAACATTTGTCCCTAAATAATGGTTCAGTATCCGAGTGCGCCCTGATAATCTTGTTTTCCAGCATTCCGACTAACTTAATTCTAGAGAACTTTGGGTGCAGACATCAAACAATTTTTTATTTTTTTTTTGCTGAGACGGCGAAAATCTTCTAAAGACACCATAAGGCCCGACCGCGCGTGCTTACGGTAGTGTGAGATTTTTACTCACTAAAAACACCACTCTTCAAGATTAATACTACAACTAAGCCGACGCTTATCCAGCAGTTTTATTTTCGCTTCGAGACTCGTGATTTTTGGAAAAAGATGTTCGTATGTAATTTAAAAAGAATGTTGCACTTTAGGGAGATTAAATTCCAATGAAAGTTCCTGCATCAAACATATAATTGGTTTTATTCTCATCATACTGATTTTTCATTCTATGAGTATACTAGCCTTTGTACTTTTCCCATTGCCTAGGCAACAAGTTGTTTCTAATAAATTTTAATAACAGTTGACCAAATGTATATTTACTTGAAATAATACGTTTTGCATCATCTTAATTTGTTTTTTGGACTCCTGCAGTGGGGTTTTCTCTCAAGCGTCCAATATTGCAGTTTTCGCTTCGAGAAGAGTTTCTCCAGTGTCCGTCCAGATCACATTGGATTTATTCAGGGTCTGCTCCGACGTACGATTTTTAGAAAGACCCTTGCGAGTAAACAGAATAATTTAGGATCAGTAAATGGCATTGAAGCACAGATATTAGTCAGTGAGTCGACCATTTTACTACCTACATATATGACTTGTGTGCAGGAATCCAATGTAGTATGACTAAGTTTTTCTTTGCAAGTCCTAGAAACATTTTGACTGTCTTCAGAATTGTCTTTGATTTTATCGTGGCTGAGATCAGCGCCTTTTTTTGCACGGTTGTTAGATTGCAAGTTTAAGTTTACGCACTGTTTGTTGGTAAATATTTCTGCCTGAAAAATGGTTGAATATTTGCCTAGGCTAACTGAGAGATTAGCGCCAGAATACATTCCGAAGATTCCAGATCCACCGTCCATTTTTAGAACAATCCGTGTACCACACAATGCCAGGTTTTGATGGACAGGGTTTGTATTCTTGCCAGTCATCCCTTTGGGGGATGACTACAGAGTAATTCCGCTTGAAGTAGTAGTTAGGCAGCGTGTCGTGCAATGGCATGTATGAGATGACTGTCAAGGAGATGTCTAGAGTCTGGAGATGATTAGATAGAAGAGTCTATACGGGCTAAATCTGGCTTCCATTTCTATGTGAACTTGTACTGGAGGTAAGCCTAGAATATCGTTGAGAGATTCAGTGAAGTGGAGCGCAGACAGCCCATCATACAGAATTCATTTAGGCGTTAGACTCGTTCCTGCTTTCTAACTGTAGTGACTACGTTGATCTCTGTCCTCCAGACTACTGCCTCGTATGCTAAGGTAGGTCTGATGACCCAGGTGTACATTTGAAACGTCATTTGGGAACTTCGTACCCAGTTCCTGCCGCAGATGCGACGTTCCTGAAGATAATTGTCACGTCATCGGTGTAACCAACGGACTCAATCCAAAGTTTTTTTTTAAAGGTTGATAGATAGATATAAGTAAGTAATTTGGTCCCTGGTTATACTGACGACGTGCCAAATAGGGTCTAAAGAACTCCGCCTTGGGAGAACCCTCGAGTTGTAAGCCCCAACATTTCAGCATAATCTATGCTGAAATCGATCACGCTACCATACATGGACATTTACTTAAAGTCGGTGGGTGATCCATTTTACTAAGTACACGTTTAGTGAGCCCACATGAAGTGTTATTGAATGTATAGAAAAGCTGCAAGACAGATTTCCTTCCTGCTGATGGAAGCATAAATGTTGGTTACTAAGTTATTGAGTGCTGGGAGAGTGCATTTCCTCTTATGTGTCTGTCAATTGTCTATCTCGAGATTTTGATCAAACTTGACATTGCTATAATAGAGACACTCAAAGAAGTGGATCTCTCAATTCGCCCCGTCTGTTTGTAGGCATGGCCGAATGGAGCCTAAACAGCTGAACAGATTTTCTTCAATCTTCATTTCTGGGGTCTGTGCGACATCAATCATTTTTCATTCCAACGATTAACGGTATTTTACTAATAGTTGATTTTAGAAAAAAAAATCGATTTGCTCGAAAACGGCTGCAACGATTTTGTTCAAATCTTATATTTGAACTATGATGGACATATGCTAACAGCATACTTTGGCAAATCATCATGTAAAGACTCATGCCTCAACAACGCTTACACGTCTATGGAAATTTATTTCCCAAATTCATGTTCTGTTCGCCAAATTTATAGAGCGCTTCGTCCATTTTCTAGTGCGCACCTGAGCAAGCTATTCGTCGATGGCATCATCGGTCCTTATTTTTTCAAAAAATAGGCCGGAGCTTGTTTTACGGTCAATTGAGATCGTTACCGGACCATGCTCAACGAATATATCATTCAAAATATGGATGGCATTGATCCGGACGAAATGGGGTTTCAACAGGATGGCGCTACGTGCCATAGAGCAATAAGCCAATATTGTGATTGCTATTCACGATGTATAGGCCGATTTACTCGAAAAAATGGTCAGAAATTGAACTGACAGGATAACCTTTGTAAAAAGTAGTAGAAGTAGTCATATGCCCGAAATTGTATTCAAACATTTTTCAATCAAATAAAATAAAAACAGGGCCATTTAATTGATTTTTGTGTGTTTCATTTCAAATTAAAGTTTTCACGATCCAAAAAACAATCTTTATATTCAAGAAGTATATATTTTGGTATTCTGTAAGCCAATTCCCCTCTGAAAAGGTTAAAAGCTACCAAAGAAAATGACATCTTAAAATTGCATTCTAAATGTCAACTTTCGACGTTTAGTAAAAGCCTCACATGAGCATCTTTTAGTCACAACCCCTACATGGTGCCACTGTTCATTTCATAGTCGACCGATCATCATCTCTGCCACACAGATGATGATGATGATGGGTACGTATTTTTGCACCCCCGCTTCACTAAATTAGTATTTCCGGCGAAATGAAGACAACCAATTTTCCATTTATAAAGAAATTATGAATTATTTCAACAAAACAAAATACAAAAAAAAAAAAAAACTTCTAAAAATAGGTCAACTGCATAATTTGCAATTTACTTAACCAAATCTACAATTTGGAATAATAACTCACCTTCGACATGTTTACATGTGGAGATTTCGGGGGGAATAACATTCAAAAACACACTCCCTCCCCCTCACTATTAATCATTCGTTTATTTATACACAATTCTTGAAATTTATTCGGTGTCACATATATACATATGTATATTTTTTATTTTTTTTTGGGGAAAATTACGAAGAAAAATTTGTTTTTCTTGTTTAAGTTTTTTTATTTGTTAATTTCGAGGAACACACGACACTTTTCCCCTATTTCAGCAAATTTATCTGAGGATACAAACAAATTCTCAGACGGTATTTCCCTCTCCCACTATTGACAGAAAAAACACGCGTCTTTACTAAGCGTCTTCTTAAAAAAAAAATCGTTGACTAGAATTTATGCCACCATTTCACGATATGTCCATGATGTTATTCTTTAAATGTCTTGAACGTAGTCCCAAGGAATTTTGTTGCCTCTTTCTTTCTCTAGTTTAGAGTTATTTTCAATTCTTTGTACACCTAGGTTAAATTAAATAAAACAAACGATGAACTACCCGTTGACACGGGGGGAACGTAGAGCGGACCGACTCTTTTTTTTTACGGATCTTGTATGCGTATCGATCGCGAATTACTACCGCTCGAGAATACTAATTGCGCGCGCGTCTTGGCGTTTTTCAATCACATATGATCAGCAGGCAATGATCGACAGCGGGAATGAAATCCAAAGAAAGAGCTATCTACACATATACAATGGAAAAAAAAAACAAACAAACGTATCTTTCACTTGTTTCAGTTTTAGCAAGTAATCTGACGGATTTTAAAACGTATTTTTTTAACGATCTTCGTCCCTTCACGATTACTTTCGATTAATTTCAAAGTCCTAAAGATTCATACCACGAACCTCCTCCCTTTGCACTCGCGTATGAGTTGGTACGGGTCTACTGTCTCAGAGTATCTACAGCCAGACAGAGTATCCCAGCGCGCGAGCAAACTTTAGAGAATGAATTAAAAAAAACGCCGATGGCAGACTGGCGGTTGGTTGGTCGGCTGGCAATGTACAGTATTTGTGTACACATTCGATTTGAATTTTTCTGATTTTCTTCTTTTTTTTTTAATTAATTTATTTTTATTTTCAGTAAGTGTAATCAACAGAGAACGGGAGAGACATAAAGCGGGATAAGTCTGCTGATTGCGGTCTACTAGTGTAGTATACTAATTACATGTGTAGAATGGACTTTTATGAGAGAGAGAACATCGGAATAGGCCTCTTGTCTTTGGCATGAACGAAGGCGAATTTTTTTGGGGGAGATACATACTTTCCGACTAGTTAGTATGTAGTTGGGGATAATTTTTGCTCGGCAATAGAATTTAAATGAATTGACCTAGATCAGTTCTTGTGCTCGTTTTGAAGGGAAATTAGGTATTCCAAGAGCATAAGTTTGTAGTTTGGGATCATAACTTCACGTACGGTGAAATAATGGTCAATTTAAGCCTATATTTGGTACTAGAGGAATGTGCGAATGTCAGGTTTGCAATATTTAACGAGGAATTTTGTATCTTATTAGATTATATTAGGTTATCAACCCCATCCTATCGGCCCGAGTTACTTCTTTGCCAGTGCTATTCCAATCTTTTAAGATAGCAGGCCAATCTTCCTTGCCGATCATAACTGAAAGTTTACTTTCCCTTTATGTGGATTACTTTGACATTTTCGGAACTCTTCGGAATGAGTAAGGATTTTAGTAAATAAGTGGGCTAAGTCGTGCGGTTTAAGAGATAATCTACTAAAAAGGGATCTATTTCTATTCACGAACAGGAGATCGGTTGCGAACTTTACATTATCATAACGAGGCTCGTTCCTCCGCTTGTCAAAAAGTGTGAAATACCTCATTTTCGACAGCTAATTGAACTGGAACCTATATATTGAAAAAAGAGTGAAAAAGGTCTATACACCTGCAACAGAATTGGCGGAAAAAAAATGGGAGTGCACTCCAAAGATAATGCAGTGACTCTATACAGTAGTAGTTAGAACCATACTCGCACTGAAGGTGGACAGCATGCAGCAAATCAAAAAAACTTAAAGCTGAGAACAAAAACACACAGAAGGAATATCTGGCCAGAATAGGCGCTCTAAGATCAAGCCCAACTGCAGAACTAGAGACAATCCAATTCAAAATATATGTACTTTCAACAGATCTGTTCATTAAAGAAACTGCAGCGAAAAATTCAGTTCGCCTTAAGGCAGCAAGCAACTGCAAATCTTCCGCATAAACAGTTCAATATCCAATTCAGTGACTTACATACATACGGCTTATATATGTACATATGGATTTCAATAGAAACTATTCGTGCAGTGTTTCTCATGCCAAAATTTTAGACTTACAATGCGTCTCGCATTATAGCCTCTCGAATGTAATTACGGTATTTAACGGATCTATTGCCTCTAAATGCCAAATATCCATTAGCCCTATTTCTGAATAAGAAAAAAGCCAAAATCAAATGAAAATTGGCAGCGAATTGGCTCCAAAGTTATATATTATTCCTGAATTTCACAAAAAAATCTTATTATTTGATCTCAAAACATAACCTCACCTCAACTGTCTCTCTATATTTTCAACGGTTTTTTGATTGAATTACGTTTTTATAAGACGGTAAGTACTTTTTAAAGCAAATAGAAACAGTATTATGGGCCATGGTAACATGTTGACCGACAAATTATTGAAAATTTAAAAAGCCATGGATATTCGAACCAAGGGATTGCTCATTGCTTGCGCAGAAGTCCTAAGACATCAACAATTACTTTAAGAACACAGAAAATCATATTGAAAATAGATTCAGACAACTGTATTGGCTACTTGGAAGACATTCCAAATTAAGCATATATAGTATAACAAACTGCTTTTATACAAGCAAGTGCTTAAACCCATTTAGACGTATGGTATACATCTTTGGGGTTGTACCAAACGAAGCAATGACATATCAGAAACAAAGATATCCACAGAGACTTAGAAGTAACTACTGTCGATGACGAAATAACGAGCTTTGCTCGAAAACTCCGTATTGGTCTTCATGATCATTACAACAACGTTATATATACTTCAAATTCTGGACGAGACAAACTTTGTGCGCCGACGACAAAGAACGGAACCGTTCGATCTAGAGCAATAAGGACCAGCCGCATTTAATGGCAAAAAATATATATACATATATATAAAACCGAGTTTAGGGTGTTAAAAAGTAAGTAGGTTAAAGGAGTAATTTTGCGGGTTGCATCTAATTCAATGGCGTCTATATCACAGATAAGGACATTAACTGGTGTTAACCTGAGTAGAGCAACTGTAACTGAGAACATCTCAAACACAAAAAAAGTTCTCCTAAAACACAGATCGTCGAGATTTACAAAAGTACTCAGACATGCTCTCCTTACAAAGTTTGATGCAACTTTAAGGAGACGTAAGTAAATCTTCCAGCAAGATAATGCGGCTATGGGAATGCGGGAGGGGAATATTTCCTTTAAAGTATATAATCAAGCAGCTATTAAAGCCCTGGCAACCACAAAAATAACATCTAAAACAGTGGGACTCTGTCGCGCAGAGCTTCAGGTTTTGAGCAGGCAGAAGTCCGAATTATCTGAGTGGGTTGGCACTCGCATGAGTGGAAATGAAAAAAGCAGAACTGACCAGATTGGGCTCAAACTTGTTTGGCAAAAACAGGGAATACTAAATGCAGATTATCAATCTACAAGATGACTGTGGAGTTTGCAGTGACCCTGACATCGAAGAGGACCCAACGCACTTTTTAGACAGTTTAAGCTTCAATAGACTAGAATCTCCTAGGAAGACCCTTCTTCGATGATTTGGACTAGCTGAAGTATATACACTTCTTGTCGATCGTAAGGTTCTGCGCAAATACGAATGAATAAAGTTCCTGTATAAAGCGGACAGAACCACGTCTAATCATCAAGCATAAGTATGTATGTACATTATGTAGTTCTATGCATATTAGTAGAATGCGTAAAACCTAGAAACTATCCTCACGCATTATAAAGACATTACAGTAGTCAAAAAACTGCACATGCTAAGATGGAGTTTCGCTGAGGGAAATCGTCCGCATCAAAGCCACATTCTGCAACAAAAGCCTAATATGTGCACATGGTTGCCAACGACGAGGACGAACAAACAGATACTATATCACCTCCTGGATGGAGCCTATGAAGCCTGTCCGGAGTATGATGTCATAATCGTACTCATCATCTTTGGGAGATTGGTCGAAAAGCACCTTGATTGAACCAATAATTAAATCATTCACGTACTAATCAATGCTAGAGACGAACGTAACTTAGAAGGAGACAAAATTGGTCCTAAACGATACCCAAGTCAATTTATCAACCGACTTCACATATCTTCGAACTAGAAACATACCCGGTTTCGATTTACGGGTAGCCTTTGCATGTTTTCTCGAGCAGATTTGGCTTGTCAGAGGAAGGAGTCGATTCTCTCTATGTTATACGGCCGACACTTATTCTAAATGGTTACAGGTTCCACCAATTTTTTGTTCTGGCTTTACCGCTCTTCAAATGATTACCAACCAGTCAGACTATATCACTGGCAACTTGATTTGCTTACGACACTCTCAACACAACTGATGAGGTATGAAGTCAATAGCAAGACTAAAAAGCAAATACTGCAGTCATCCCTAGTTCTCACCATTAATGAAAATCGACGGATCACTAGCCATCACAGCCAAGGAAAAAAAAAATCTCTACCATGTATTCAGGCGATTCGACACCACCAACTCTCCCGAAGTGCAGGGGCCAGATGTTAAGTTTCGATCATGTTTACTTACATAATTCAGGGCATCGTAAGCTTTTGGATAACCAATAAGCCATGAGACCTAACGGAATGCAATCCATACGCCGACAGACAGATACTCAAGCTGAATGCATTTAAGGAGACCAACTGCAACTGAGAAAATGGCATTAAGTGTCATGTCACTAGATAAATCTGGCCTGAGCTAGATCATAAACGCTCTAATAGGAATAGAACGCATATCCGTAGATGTAAATATAGGCCACGCAAAAATGCTTGGAGTCTTCTAATAACTAATCGTAATAGTTGGGCGCTCTCCCTCTTCATGGATCGGTTCCAATAATCTGGTATAATTTCAACAGCCCATACCTTTTAGATGAGTTGGTACATGCTCCCTACCAAATCATCTCCCACACCCTTAAGCAAGTCAGCTTTTAGACCATCTGAATCAGCAGCTTTCTTTCATTTAAGCTTGGATTTTGCTACGGTCGCGTGGTTGAACAAATTATTCTAAGATGACCACGCTGCCAGAGAGCGGAATTTTTTCTACAGACTGCCAGTGTTTCTACTATGTTGTTCCTATCTATGTCCTTTGAGGGTCCAGTTTGGGGAATGAAACCTTGAATTTCTAGTCTTACTCTTTTGTAAAAATTTCGAATTTCTTCCCTATTAAATAGCACTCCATTTGCCTTTGCATTCATCACGAACGAGAAAGCAAATAACGAGAATAGTCACATTATCAGGGGAATAAGGGGCTGGCATCTTTAGTGCTAACCCACCGATTGAACTTGCTATTCACCTAGCACCATTTGTATCGGTGTTCCAAGCAGAAGTCTATGCAATTATGAAGGCAACTGAAATACTCGCAGAAGACACCAGCGAAGGAAGGCAAATCGACATCTGCTCGGACAGCAAAGCAGCAATTAGCGCGATTACAAACCCCATGTCGAAATCACGACTTGTAAGGGAGTGCAAAACTGAATTGAACTTACTTGCCAGACGCAATAGAGTCCATCTTACATGGATATCGAGGCATGAAGGTGTACCGGGTAACGAAAAGGCAGACGAACTAGCAAGGAAAGGAGCGGGCAACACAGAACTGAACCTTGATAATACAATAGGGGTCCCTCTGGCAGCTATTAAAACAATAATCAATGAGAAGATACGACAGGAGTTCAATAACTACTGGCCGAATCTAGACACGTTCAAAGTGGCTAGATCTATAATAACAAAACCGAGTAACAACACAGCAAAAAGAGCTCTTAACTCAAGCCGAACACAATTGAGATTGATGGTGGGACTTTTAACAGGGCACTTCAATCTCAACAAACATTCGTTCAGACTCGGGATAGCTGATACAACAATCTGTGCCAACTGTGAGGAGGAGGAGGAAGATATAGAACACTTCCTCTGTCACTGCCCTGTTACAGCGAGGTTAAGACTGAAAATTCTGAGATCTCCAAGGATTCCGGATATTACACTCAGTAAGAAAAGAATGGGGGATATATTAGAGTTCGCCATACGAACAGTACGATTCCCCGATCACTACACGATATAGTTTCCCGTTGATACTCCCCATGATCACAATACCTAAATTCCCTTTCAACGCATAATTCCCAAAGCACAGCACTATCCCTTTCAGTTCCATAGACGAGGGGCACACAAAAAATGCTCCAGTGAAATAGCCAGTTGCATTCCTCCCCTTCAAATTTTTCCGGCAATACGCGACATGCTTCAGTTCACCCTAAAGCCTAACTTCGGTTGTACTGTCAAATATAGGGATTCATTTGTAAGCCGAACGACACGAATGTGGAGTGATCTACCAAGCTCTGTATTTGTCCATCACTACACCTTCAAACATTTAAAGCAAACGTGCACAGGCTTCTCCTCTGTTCCTCTTCCCTTTTTTCCTAAAAGCCCGTGCCCTGTAACAGTATAAAGGTATTCATATTCCTTTTGGCGCGCGAATTATAAAAAAAAAAACACAACGGGCCCAATGGAGGCCTAAGTGAAGAGCATAAGCTCATCCTCTTAAGCCAACCATGGTGGCCATGGTGTAGTGGTAACATCATAGCTTGTCACGCTGTTGGTTCACGGTTCAAATCCTGATGTCAAGAATCATCTATTTATTTCCAATCAAATAAATAAAAAAGTCGATCAATTGCGAAAAGCTAAGTCTGGCAGTCGAGTGGTCATATGGATAAAAATGCAACTTGATCGTGATGATGACATCAGGAGGACGGGGAAAAATACTGTGAATCATGAGCAACGACAAAAGCAAAACAAACAAGCTCCCCAGTTATCTGGACGCTACCCTTGGAGTTTACAGAAACTTAATACCATCCGAGTTTCAAACCACTACACTAAATCTTTCTTTCTCTCTCTCTCTCTCTCTCTCTCTCTCTCTCTTCTTCACAACGCCCGTGTCCTGTAATAGTATAAGAGTATTCATGTCCTCTTCGGCGCGCCCAAATTATAAAAAAAAAACCAACCAACCATCGTCACATTTGATCTCACTTTCTGATAATGAGAATAATAAAACGTCGCTGACAGACTCACATGCGACTATGGGAATATAAATAGATCACTCTCATCCAATTTTGGAGGTGTTGGGATTGTAGAAATAAGGGTGAACATATTATCAGAAGAGTGTCTTCCGTGGATCGCAAAATGATCTATTTGATTGGAGGTTAGCTGATCGGGAGACTGCCATGAGGCTTTACGTTGAGATATGTAAATCGTATGCAACACACTAAACTGTGTTATTGGATAGACGTTCCAAATTTGCCTTCTTTTCAATTTTTGCTGTGAAATCAACAATGGTAATAGCTCCATATTACCATCGCGCATAGGTGTTACTCTGACAACAGGCACTCAAATAAATGGTGCATCTTTTTGTTGCAGCAGTCTAAGCACTAGATGTTGAAAGTCTTTGCATTTCTTAAGCCCGGTCGATTCCATCTCACTTTATCGAAAGCGATGCCTGCTTTATACCAACTGAAAATTTCTGACTACACGCAGTTGTCCGTACAAGGTGTTAACGTTGCATGTAATATTTAATAATAATGTTTTGGCGCTAACGTGCTGTGCACCTCACGAATGGTTGGGATCTACTCGTACAGTTTTATGCCGTTTCCGAAAAACAATTTCTTCGGTTGAGAGAAGCTTCTCATGACAGTTTTATTCTCAGATATTTGTCAGACATTCACGAGAGGTGGGACCGTGAGAAAACTAGTTTTTAATTTTTTATATCTGTGTTTTCTTAGATTCGAACCTTGAACCTCTCGCTCAGTGACCGCGCACTTAACCACTGAGCAATGGCGTCCACGTTCAATGTGCAAGTCCGAAAATCGTTGTCTTTGAAACGTTTGCTGTGCTCGTCAACTGTCATTATCCAAGGGTTGTGGTTGTTTCGTAATCAAGTTAGAAGTGATAGGGCAAGGGGCCAAATGAACATATACCATGTTTCACGAAACAATCTGACAGTCTGTTCGTGTGTAACTTTTGAACCGTCTGATATACAGAAATACAATTTCGTGGACCAAAAATAATCAAAAAAATCTTAAAACATATTTTTGTGAGGGGGTCTTTTTGGAGCATTATGTACCCCTAAATAAAATGTACACCCCATCATGCGACACATTAAATTAAAGCTGAACTTCCAAGGACTCCAAAAATTTAATAAAATATTTATACTTTCTTAGACAAATTGACCTACGTTTCAGGTTATACGTTATACAAACTGAATTTCATCAAAATGCCATTAATGGTATTCGAGCGAGCCGTCAAGACAAACATATGGGCAAACTTGGAACAAAAAGTGTTTACTTGACTTGACCCTTTCAAGTATGACCAAAACTTTCTGTTTTTCTACGAATTAACGAGAATCCAAAATTAAGACACAATTAAAATAACGGCGCGAGACCCGACTAGCACTTGATGAATTTTTTAAAAAGAATGGAAAAATGGAGGGTGAATTGAAGTTTTAAAGGTAATTAGAAACTCAAAATCGGTGCATTCTGAAACACATTGACGAAGGACTATCAAATTAAGACACGGAAGACTATGCACGACAAGGCTTCAGTCATCGGTCTTGTGCCCGAAAGCAGGGATTATACAATGTATAATATTCGAGTACATGAGGAAGAATACAATGACATGCACAATGTTTTTCTTTATTGTTAGTAAATATTATCCTGAAACTTTTCCTACACTAATGCTTAATGTTTGGACAATAAGAAACAAACCGACAGTGGTATTATAGATCTTTCCACTATGTCATGGGATGAAAAGTTCCCAGTTAGTGAGAACAAAATTAATACCGAAGACTCTGAGGTATATTTTCGCCACTCCGACACCATACAATGTACTTCGGATAAATCCAAAACCTTGTGTGCATAAAACTCCAACAGGTTTAATCAAAAAACTGAAACTCTTCTTCGAAATTATGGAACGTGAAAAGTATTTGAAAGAATTATTGGTTCTACAGCTAGATAAATAATTTCTGCTAAAACTATTAGGCTATACCAAGTATACTCCAAGTGATTTAATTATATTGAGCAACCTTGCGGGAAATGAAAGTGAACCTTTATAACGCGTGCGCCATCTGCTGGTTTCTTTTTAAATTACATGTTATTTTGACACTGACAGCTCTTTCGTGCTCAACAAATTTACAGAAACACAGTATCATATCTCCACGGTACGAAATGAATCGATTTACGCTTGAACAACTTTGAGAAATATTGAAAACTTATTTCCAAAGTGAATGCTGTGTTTCCGAAACATTGCGCATTTTGAAAAGTAAGTTCGTGAGATTGACATACTACACAAGTTAATTTCGTGTCATGTGCGCTCAGCCGAGAATATTGCTGCTGTTGCCGAAAGTGTACACCTAAACTCGCCAAAAAGACCTCTGATTGTACCCTTATATCGTCCAAATGACTCAGGAATTGAAGTAAAATAACCACCCGTTTCGTTATCGCTTCTCTGTTTGGGCTTTAGAGCAGCTCGAGATTGACGTCGATTTTATTAAAAAAATATTTTTTCGGATGAGGCGCATTTTCATTTTGGCGACTATAAGCAAAACTGACGTATTTGGGCTCGGAATATCCACACGTGGTCGTAGAGAAGCGAATACATCCTCAGCATGTGACTGCTTGGTGTGATTTGTGGAATGGCGGCATTATTCGCCCATTTTTCTACGAAAGTGAAGATGGCAACAACGTTAAAGTCAACCGGTTATTATGTGCTCTCCATAATAACCGATTTTTTTGGCCAGAAACTGGGGAAACGAAATGAACGAACCAGCAAGACGGGTGCCGTTAAAGATCTATGTTATGCTGACAATCCAGAAAAGATTCAGGCAATTATGCGCAATATTAATCGAGCTATTCGTGAAATAGAGCCCCGAACCATCGAAAATATACTGCAAAGTTGGATTGACAGGATGGGCTACTGCCGAGCCAACCGCAGCTTCCATTTAATTAAATGAAATTATTTTTCATAAATAATTGGAAAGTACGAGGGTGGGTCAATACTCTCTGAAAATTAACACAAATTGTGTCGTCACCTTAAATTAATTTTTTTTTGTCAAGTATCATCTTTCAAAAGAACGCACCCAAATTTTCAGACAGATCTGTCAAATAGTTTTGTTGTGGCAGCCATTTTATATAGACGCCTACTAGCATTTTCGTTAAAATGGAAAAAAGTGAATTTCGAGTGCTCATTAAACACTATTTTTTGCGAGAAAAAACTATCACGCAAACCAAACAAAAGCTTGACAAATATTATGGGGACTCTTCACCATCGATTTGAACCATCCACCACTGGTTTACTCAATTTTGGTGCGTTCGTTCAAGCACAAGTGACGCCGAACGTCCTGGTCGCCCAATTGAGGTCACCACACCAGAAATGGTCGACAAAATCCATGGTTTGATAGTGGACGATCAGAGAGTGAAAGTGCGCGAGCTTGAAGAGGCCACAGGCTTACCACATGGCTCAGTGATTTCGATTTTACATAAATATTTGGACATGAAAAAGCTTTCCGCAAGATGGGTGCCGCGTTTGCTCACAATCGACAACAAACGCATTCGTTTGACAACTTCAAAGGTGTGTCTGGCGATGTTCCAGAAAAATTCGGCTGAGTTTTTGCACCGTTTTGTAACCGTGGATGAAATCTGGATTCACCACAATACACCAGAAACCAAGGAACAGTTAAAACAATGGACTTCTCCTGGTGAATGAAAGCCGAAGAAGGTCAAGGCGGGTTTGTCAGCAAACAAGGTCATGGCGACAGTTTTTTGGAATGCGCGCGGTGTTATTCACATCGATTACCTTGAAAAGGGTAAAACGATCACCGGCGCATATTACGCAGAGCTGCTGGATCGATTCCAAGCCGATTTGAAGCAAAAACGGCCGCATTTGGCGAAGAAAAAACTTCTTTTTCACCAGGACAACGCACCGGCGCACAAGTCCGCAGTCGCAATGGCAAAATTGCATGAGTTAGGCTACGAACTCCTCCCTCATCCAGCATATTCCCCAGATTTAGCCCCCTGCGACTATTTCCTGTTTCCAAACATGAAGAAATGGCTCGGAGGTAAGAAATTTGGGTCGAATGAAGAGGTCATCGCTGAAACAAATGCTTATTTTGAGGTGCTCGTGAAATCGTATTATTTGGAGGGCATCAACAAATTGGAGAAACATTGGATGAAGTGTATAGAGCTAAAAGGAGACTATGTTGAAAAATAAAATATTTTTATACCGAAAAGAGTGTTCCTTATTTCATTTTTCAGGGACTTATGTCAAAAAGTCTTCAGGGACTTATGTCAATAAGTCGTATACTCTCTTCAATAATGCAAAAAAAAACTTTGAACTTTTATTTTTATAGCAGTTTTAAAAAGAACCCAGCAGATGGCCCACCCTTTATAATGAACCAGAAGTATTATGTAATCAGTGTAAATCATTTATTTATTAATAAATTCTATTCCATTTGTCATATTTTGTGTAACCATGTAACAGCATCTGCGTAGACATCGATTTATGTCCATAAAATGATGTCACCTTATCGACAGAATTATGTCACATGACAAAAAGCGAATTCATCAACGTATTCGATTCACTCGGTCCGAAATTTATCATTGGCGGTGACTTTAACGCAAAACATACCTTCTGGAGTTCTAGACTGATACCAGCAAGGGGTACAGCATTGTACAATGTAAGAATGAAATATAACTGCCAATTTCACGCAACCGGTAAAATACCCGATCTCATAGATTTCTTTGTTGTTAAAGGGGTATCTAAACTTTACATAAAAGTCGAAGAAAGCTTTGACTGACTATGAGTGAAACATTATTAAAAAAATAAGTGCCTTGTAGACTAGTTAACGGTAGAACTAATTGGGAGAACTTCATAAACGAAACTGAGCTTAACATCGAATTAATCGTTCCACTGGAAACACATTGATCGCTTCATCGAAATAATACAGAAAGCTGCGTGGAGTAACACTCGCTGTCAAAAGAAAACTATCATATAAATAATTGTGATATTAAGTACAAGGCAGAGATTCTAGAATTGGTAAAGGAAAAGAGGCGAGCACGTAAGAGGTGGCAACAATCGTATTCCGAAGCTCAAGACATATTTAAACCGAAGGGCGACAGTGGTGTAGTGGTAACATCATCGCTTGTCACACTGTTGATTCACGGTTCGAATCCTGATATCAAGAATCATCTATTTATTTCGCATAAAATTAATAAAAAAGTCGATTACTTACGAAAGCTAAGTCAACTCTACTGTGAAGGCATAACACTGGCAGTAGGGTGGTTTTTTTTTTTTTTTTTTTTAATGCATTTTATTGGGTAATTCATTATAACTTACATGCTAGACAAAAAAAAACGCTTAAAACTAGCTTAACTAACTTAACTATTCTTATTCTAACTTACTGGCCCTATGCGGGCGCTCTAAGTTAAACCTAATACTTAAAACTATGTCTTTCGACGTAACGAACTTAAAAATTGTGTTTAGTTATTTAATTTTTTTTAATTTTTATTGTTACTAAGAAAATTACACAAAAAACTTAGTATATGAACTTTTTTTTTTTTTTTTAATGTTCTTATAAATAAAACTTACAATCTACCTTAAAATAAATCTTAAACTATCTTATTCTAAATTACCCTATCTTATTCTATGTTACGTATTTTCTACGTACATTTTTTTTTTTTTTTTTTTTTCATCGAGTGCTGTTTTTGTTTTTTATTCAAGTGCTGTGGATATATTTTTTTTTTTTTTTTTTTTTTTTTTTTTTTTTTTTTTTTTTTTTTTTTTTTTTTGCTTTAAATTATTACCAACACCTACCTAAAAAACTACCTAAACCTAAACTATGTAAGTCGGCCATGGGCAAAAACAGCCAACTTTCAACATCAAACAGGCTACCCTGGATTAGGAGGAAACGACGAAGGAGTTTCCTCTCTTTCGGCCAGCCACCAGAAATGACCGTACTGACGTTGTACGTCATCAACATCCCGACCCGATACCGCCCTACTAAACCGGAGACGCTCCACACTGCCGTGTGCAACGTCTCTGTCGTAGTTGAGTCGCCTATCCACAGCTGTCCGAGCAACGTGGAAGATTAGCGGCACTGCCAATCTGTCCTGGATCAGACCTTTCTTATCAAAATAGAGGAACGCCTCTGGGGGAACAAAGCCGTTAAGGCGCACTCTCTCATGATACTCGGAATTGGGGTAATAAGCCCCGAAGATCAGGTTGTTCGTCGAGCTCATTGCTCTTGCAATGTGCCTTCGAATCAGCTTGATAACGAAATTATCCACTCTTATTAGATTAGCCCTGTTGTATAGGACCTCATTGGGATAGAATTTTATGTACTGGGACTCCGGTGTTCTGTATAAATGAAGGCAAGCCCGAAGGCAAGCCCTCTCAAACACCCGAATCTTTTCCAACAATCTTGCTCCCACGTTGAACCACACGGGACATCCATATACGAGCATGGGCCGGATGAGGGCCATGTAGCAGATTACCTTTACCCTTGCATCGAGTTGCTTGCTATAAAAAAGGCTCTTTGTAAGGGCAAAAGCACCTTTGGCTCTGGCCAGAGCAGCATCTATATGTTTGTTAAAATATAGATATTGGTCTAACCAGAGCCCCAGGTATCTGACTACACTTCGACTCGCAAGTGGCTGTCCGTGCGGTCCCACGATTGAGAACTTTCGCCAATTCTTTCTGGTATCCCTAGAGGCCCCAGACAACGGCGTCCTAAAAAGAATGGTTTCCGATTTCTGGAAGTTGATCTTCAACTTCCAGTCATCGCAATATCGCTGAATCTTATCGAAGTCACGTTGCAAGAGAATTGCAATGACCTCGATTTTTGGTCCTGATCTGTACGCGATCAAGTCGTCTGCGTACGCTATGGCATGGTGAAGTGATCCTATGAGATCGCTCGTGTAAATATTGAAAAGGATCGGTGAATTAACCGCACCTTGTTGCAGACCGTTTTTAATTAGAAATGTTCCAGCAGAAGACACATTGCCATTTTTGACAATGAACTGTCTACTGGTGAGCATGTTATGAAGTATATACAGCAGTGGTTTGCTTATGCCCAGCCTGCTTAGCTTGTAGAAGAGTCCCTCTAACCATACGGTGTCGAAGGCTTTCTCCAAGTCAATCAGGCAGGCACCCGTGCACTGTTTCTTGCTTTTGTTCCATTGGATATCCGATACCAGTTTAGATGCGGCATGTATTGTATCATGCCCCGCCTTAAAACCGAATTGGTTATCCGGAATTATATTACTGTTCTCAGTCCACTTAAGCAGGGCCCTATTGATCACTTTCTCGAATACCTTGCTGATGTTTGGAAGGAGACTTATCGACCGGAGATTTGCCGGATTGGAAGTGTCCTTACCCCGTTTGGGGATGGGTTGTATCACTGCTGTTTTCCAATGCACTGGATAATGTGCATTATTCAGTGCATTGTTAAACAGAGTGGTGTAAATGTCCACCGCTTCTAGAGGGAGATGTCGAAGCACAGGCAGTAGGGTGGTCATATGGCTAAAATGCAACTTGATCGTGGTGATGACATCAGGAGGACGGAAAAAAATACTGTGAATCATAAGCAACGACAATAATAGCGAAAACAAACAAAATACTCTCTAGTTATCTGGACAGCCACCCTTGGAGTTTACAGAAACTTAATACCACCTGAGTTTCAAACTACACCACTCTGTCTTTCTTTCTGTCTCTTCCCCTTTCCACAAAACGCACGTGTTCTAAAAATTAGTATAAGGGTATTCATATCCCCTTTAACACGTGTACATTATAAAAAAAGGGCGAAGGGCGGTAAAAAAAGCCCCAAAAGTAGGCACCGCCAATAACCGCCAATAAAGAAAGCCAACAGGAAATGGGCTCAATGCGATAAAGAAAAGGCTGAAATATTTACCTCGCATTTAGAAGAAACTTTCAAACCATTTGACGGTCTTCCTAACACGAATATTAACAGTGCCACAGATACTGAAAGAGACAATTGTAGAATCAAATTCACAACTCTGGCGGAACTTAAACAATAAATTGGCAGTCCTAAAACCAACAAAGCTCGTGGCTACGACGTAATAATAGGACGGGTATCTTAAAGAATTTCCCGTGGAAATATTAGTTTTGCTTCTCTGCCTTATAAATGCTTTTAGATTGCAATACGTACCAAGGCAATGGAAAGTTGCAGAAGTTATTATGGTATTAAAACCAGGAAAAGCGACGAACGGCAAACAAATTCTTACAGATCAACGCCTAATTCTGGATCACCAATTCGGTTTTAGCAACAAACATTCTATAATACCATCAATCAATAAAAGGAGGTATGCATGAGTGTTTCACTTGATGTCTTCCAAACCTTCGATAAGGTGTGACACAAAGGATTGGAACTCAAGATACGGCAGGTCTTTCCCGGCCCGCTATGTAATATTCTAAAATCCTATCTTGAAGGTACGCTCTTCCGTGTTAAGCACGGTAACGAATACTTCGAATTTAAAAAAAATTGCGGCTGAGATACCGCAAGGGAGTGTGCTTACTACTTAGTCCAATTTTACACTTGTTATACACGCGAGACATACCGCAATTAGAAGACACCATTATAGCTATATTTGCGGATGCCTCAGCTATATTGGCAACGGGCAACAAGGTCGAGGAAGCTACCAAAATTACAAATAGCTATAGTATTGAACAACAATTTGGCACATCGTACTCAACGAGGCACTCATGTAAATTTTACATACAAAATTATGAGCGAGGTACCTATCCTAATTAACTCTATGAAAATTCCGTACGCAAACGAAGCAAAATATCTGGGATTGACACTCGACACTAAATTAAAATAGAAGGCACACGTAAAAAGGAAAACTTGGAACTAGACAAGTACAAGTACAAAGGAATGTACTCGTATTGGTTGCTCGGGCGACATTCGAAGCTCGATATCCAGAACAAGCTGCTTCTATACAAGCAAGTGCTAAAACCAGTGTGGACTTATGACATACAACTATAGGGTTGTACCAAGAAAAGTAATATAAACCTCCTACAAACTTTTGAAAATAAAGTGCTAAGGGAAATAGTGAATGCGCCTTGGTATGTTCGGAAGGACGATACCCGCAGAGACTGAAGAATAACCTCCGTTGAAGACAAAATCAAAAATTTCGCACAAAATTACGAATATCAAATATGCGGTCTTCAGATTTTAGACAAGAGAAATATAATTCGTCGACTACATAGGGCAAAAACGTCTGATTTAGCGCAATAAAGAGCAACCGCGCGTAACGAGCGGTACAGCAGGCACTTATGTTGGAAAGTTCCCCGCAAAACGTGGATAATGTAAACTACTAGATAAGTTTTACTTAGTTGTAGTACTAATTACGGTTGAAGGGGGTGTTTTTAGTGAGTAAGAATCCCACACTACTATAGACTCTGTCGGTCCTCATATGGTCTGATGGACGATTTCCACCTTCCCTAGTAAAAAAAAAATACATAATCCTCCACAAAACTCGAAGACAAACAAAAAAGTACCAAAACTCTGCCTCTGTCTTATACCTTTGATCTTGACATAATTTAGCCCAAACGTCAAAAAAAAAAAACAAATGCACAGTATTTGTGATTCGAAATATATTTCCTATCTTTCCCAACAAAACCTTAATTATAATTTGTCGATCAATTCCTTTGTTTCGCATTTTCTGCAAGTCTTCTCCGGACTGCTGGTTGGGTTTGCGGGTTATCATCATTACTTAATATTGTGTCCAATAGTTTCAAGAAGTTCTTCAAGTTTCTCTGAAGTCATCCTAAATCGTTCGTTCAACACAAAAACACTATCGAAACTACAGTTCATCCTTACTCTAAATATTCTTCTTCTTGCAAATTGTAAAAAAAATACCTGCAAATCATAACTTGTAGTTTTGTGAAACAAGACTCAGTAATCCCTATAGCAAGTGTTGCCCAGAAAGTCCTCTGTCTTCAAAACCCTCTACTCAATCAAGACTGAGTTTCAATAAAAGCCTTTACAGACCTGAGCTTAAAATACGTCGAAGTAGTCTATATACTACTTAGTCTGAATCCACTGCACTCTGAATTCAAAGGAGGAGTGAGTTAGTGGAATATCATATTCGCTGCCGCCAACGACGTTCCAATAAGATTGGAACCCAATCTCTGGTGGAGTACCAGGCGCACGGAGTTACTTGGATGTGAAAGTAGCAGTTGGCAGTCAGTGAATAAGATGTCAATGCGTGTGTCTTTGAACGTTTTGATTAACGAATCCTTATTATACTCTAGTCCCAGTAAATATCTTTCAATCTTTGCGTCACATACTAATCGTTATAATTATCTATTTCTTATTATTTATAGTTTTCACTCAAATATATTAATAACATAACCAAAATAAAGTACACTCCTTGAATTAATCAGGCCATTCACCTATAAATTTTCGCTCAGAAAACTCTCCTACACAGACCATTTTTATCTGCCAAACATTCCCATTTCTTTATCTTTCTGTTCTTTTTTTTCATAAATTAAAAGCGACATACACAAATCACAAGTCTCAGATAAGGCAACTTTAACCTTCTACAACAATTACTTGCGACATTTGTTTTACTGTGTTTTCTATTAATTTTTTTTTTATTTATCCACACAGTGATGATATCTTTTATCTTAATGTTCCATGATCTTGCGTTCGAATCAGAACAAATTAATTTGTTTTTCTAAGAAAAACTGCGCAAACTCAAATAATGAGTTCTGACACATCACATCAGCAATCTCTCTGATGACATCACAGAAACAATCCCACATGTACCTTAATTTTAGAGAATTTTTCTACTTATACAAACATCATATGATGACGACGATCTAATTTGCAATCTTCAAACAACACAGGGTGAGTTCACTTCATTTTATTTTGAAACGGTTAGAGATAGGAGAAAAGCACTTAGGACCGAAGTTGTAGGAAGAACAGAGAGGGACGTTCTTGAGTGACCTTGAAATGCACTGAATGTTCTTGATTTCAAAGATATAACACAAACTTACCTTTTGCTATATTAATTTGGATACATGGAGAAATAATAACAGATAGATAAATAAAGTAAATATAAATATTTTGGCGCTAAACAGCCCATACTGGCCTAGCTTCTAGCTGCCATTCGTGCTGTGCTAATAACGATAGAACTACTATTCAAGGTGGCGCAAAAGTCATCACCCTATCGGAAGATGCTCTCATTTTTGCAAATGGCATAAGACGCCATCGATACTTTGACATTTGCTAAGTAAACAGAATCAGAATGCACGTAGCAAACCAGGAATTGCTATAATCTTCAAGAACGCGAAAGAATTGTTTTTAAAATATAATCGGTCAGGTTTTGGCTCAATGTGAATTTCATCGTCGATTCCCTGGTCGTGTGGCACCGACTGAGCAAACACTGTGGCGTTTAGCTGCTCGCCTCGAGGAGACTGGCTCAACACGCGGCAGTATCAGACTTGGCCGACCCCGGAGCAGCCGTTCGGTCGAGAATTTCGCTACTGTGGCTGCAGATGACCAAGAGGACTCTCAAAAATCAATCAGGTAATGGGCCACGCAATTGGACAACATAGACGGTCTTTACATCGAATTTTGGTGAAAGACTTGAAGACGTACCCGTACACAGTGCAAGCAATGCATTAGCTATTGCCTGCAGAACGCCAATTGTCCTCCTTAACCTCGACCGCGATGAGGGTGAATTTTCATTGAAAATTATCATGAGCGACGAGGCACATTTCCACCTATGTGGATAAGTGAATAAGCAAATTTATCGCTTCTGGGGCACTGAAAATCCGCTTGTAATATACGAAGAGCCATTTTTCCAAGTCACTGTTTAATGCGGCCTTTCCAGAGGAAAGTTGATAGGCCCCGACGTCTTCAACGCTGTTACTGTGACTGGTGAGCGCTACAAGATTAATACTTCTTGCTGCCGCAAATTGACGAATTGGGTTTGGAGAACATGTGATTCCAGCAGGTCGGTGCAACCGCACACACAGCTGAAGCGACAGTGGACATTCTACAGTAAGCGTTTCCCGGTCCGCTTCACATCTCGTTTTGGCGATTTGTTCCAGACTACTTTTTTTTGGGGTTCTTTGAACTCACGACTCTATATGAACAAGGCCCTTGGCGGTCCAAAAGGAGAACATCCGACAAAAAGTGCAGAATTGATCGTCAGAAATTTTGAGAAAAGTCATGGAAAGTGCTTTGGAACGAATCGAATGTGCATCAATTCTGCCGGCGGCCACTTGATATTATCTTCGCGACTTAATAGAAAAAATCTTAAACGTTTAATTAAAAATTATCAAATGTGAAAAATGCTGTTGCTATTCTTTAAAATTCGTCGTGCATTCTATATAGCCACATTTTGCAGGCGTTTTCTTCAATAAACCGTATTTTAATTACTTGAAGCTATTTACGGCGATGGTTAAGTCTAATTGTTAATATTTCTACAGAATAGGGCTACCTTTGGTTGCAAATAGGGACAGCCACGTTACTCAAAACAAAAATCTTAGAATCATATTATCTCTTAAAATCTCTTAAAAATCACGAGAATATCCTCTGAGTAGAACAATATCATTGCATTTGTATCAAATAGTTCACAACGCCATCATTTTATTAGGGATGGGTTGAAGAATGAGGGATAGGGTATCATACTATCCGTTCTAGACGGATATTTTTCGGTATTTGTTTTTGAATTGTAATGGGTAATTTTTAGATAGCCAACCGAAAGTGCATTGAAAAGTAATTATCTTTTACATGAAAACATTGTTTCCTAGAATTAACCGATTCCATGATATCCAAGGACAAAGGTTTGAGTTTTTTAAAAGTTCATCTCATTTATATATATCTAAAATGGTTGTAGATGGAAGAAAAACACTTATGAGCAAATTTGTAAAAATGGACCCTATTAAAAACAACACGCACACACTTTACCAGCAACTCAAGCACTCTGGACCTTTTTTTTCGTAAGTGAACGTCAAAATATTCTAAGGAATCAGGTAAACATTAAAATAAGGAGTGAGAAACAAAGGTTTTACTTTCAATACTTTCACAATCCTCCATCTTTCAAAATGTTGTAGAAAAATCTACGCGAAGTTGGGGTGGAATTTGTATTTAGGAAAACCACACCTAATTAAAACTTGCAGCATATGTAAGCGGTTATTTGCGGAACCCTGAAAATGAATTGGCAATCATAAAAATGCATAAAATACGTACATTCTTTAAGACTCTTGTATAAAGTTGTGCCTATACTAGAGGGCCTGCTTACAATAATTTGCTAGATTATCCCAGCTTTTCGCACCATTCTCGATTTCGGAAGTTTCGCTTACAGTGAGTACGATTTTATTTGAATGAAGTCTTCTTATTTCTTGAAGAATTTGGAATCTAGCTATAAAATGGAGCACATCTCCACATTTATTCAGATCGCTGAGACGTCAGATTTCTGAAAGGACTTCCATGTATGGTATTAAATTTAGGTTAAGTAACTCCGTTTTCGTTCCACAGTGTTCCTTGAACGCACGTGTTACTCTTTTCATAGTTCTTATGATGCAGTCACAGCTTGCCTTAGTGATAATCCAGTCTCGACACGAATTGCATATTTTCTAACTCATCTATAATACATATTGTAATATGCGAGCTACGGCTCGAGCAGATACAACAATATTCTGTGAAATTATTTCTTTATTTTCTAGTCTATAGAACAATTCAGGTTCACACTATACTATTCTTCGCAATTCTTTTCTTACAAGGTCTCTGTCCTCTCAAATCACTTTATCTCCTTTCAATTACTTAATTCACAAATCCAAACTAATTACTTCTTCTTGTTAAATCTCAACTTTCAATTTATCACAAAATTACAACTTCGCCCATTATCACTTTTCTAATCTCTTCGCCACAGTTTAGAAACTACTGCTCCTTCTCAATCGCCATCTGTCCTTATACAGCAGAAGTTTCTGATAGCCAGAAACTTCTAGCAAATTCTTCGACCACTGGATCAAGAGAAATTCCAAGATGACAATCATTCGTGCAGTTATAATTCCCTCTTATCCGTGATACTATCCGTCTCTTTCGTTGACATGAGCTGTGGAGACTTCATCGCAGACACGAACCTCGAATGAAAGGACAGTTCGGACCAAAATTCTGCCAGAATGAAAAGACACTTCGGAATTTGTTGCATCATACTTTTAGGGAGCGTAGTTATTATTATGCTACAATATTATATATGTAATTTGCCAAACACTTCATTTCCATAGCACAAGCATTCGTTTACAGTGGCATTAAATACTTTATGCTTTGCCGTAGAGTTATTTTTTTGATTAGCACAAAGATTATTCCACATCGCGTTAATGTCTATCCTAGCTGCTGCACATTGTGATCTTACATAATTCTCCCAATTTAGATTTGCTGACAAAGTTACTCCCAGATATTTGCATTCGTTGAACACTTTCAGCATTTTATTATTCCATTTCCACCTCGCAGATTCCGGTTGTTTCCAAAAAATTCCATCTCAAAAACTGTAATACCTTTCCAGTTTGTTGAACATCAGTTGTAGCGTTACGAGGCTTTCAGCCAAATGAACTAAGTCGCCAGACCTTGATTTGTGTGCCCGCAAATTTAACTCCATCTGGCAAACGCTCAATATATCGTCGACAAATAACGCACTC
This sequence comes from Pocota personata, assembly GCA_963082735.1. Classification (NCBI taxonomy): domain Eukaryota; kingdom Metazoa; phylum Arthropoda; class Insecta; order Diptera; family Syrphidae; genus Pocota; species Pocota personata. Next base: position 187,434,192 of record OY720429.1, read on the forward strand.
ATTATAGGACTGAAAATACATCCTTGTGGAATCCCAGTTGAAGTTTCAAAAAAAGTTGAAAGTTGTGATCCATCGTAAACTGCCACTGTCGTTTCTGTGAGCAATTCGGCATGTATTTTCAAAAACTTTAGTGACAAACCTATTGCTGCTAACTTATATATACCAAACTATTGCTGTTCACCTTATCAAAGCCCGCTCTGAAGTCCACAAGCCTATATAATGTTGAGCGGTACTTAACAAAATAAATATTTCATCTACAGTTGAATAACCAGATCGAAAAGCTTCTTGAAACATATTAAGCCGATCATTGCTTTCAATCCATCTCTCTTTTTTTACATAATAGGAATTTTTTCAAATCCCAGAGCACTCAGACTTATCCATTGTACTACCAGGCAGAAACCTCTTTTTGTTGTAGTGCTTTGAGAAACTTACATACATTTTATTCGTTTCTATTTTATGCTCGATGACAGTTGGTAGCTGTTCCCCATTGGTGCTCGAACCTGCACAGTTCGGGTAACAAACAAACACACTACCCACTACACTGTCGCCACCGTCTCAATCCATCTCACTAACCTATTGCACATCAGTTAAGCAAAAACTTTCCTGACAGAAGTACTGATATTTTTTTGTAGTTTTGCGGTACTGTCCTGTCTTCTTTTATAAATATTAAAAAAATCATGACTCTTTTAAAATTCTTTGACATTTCACTGCTTTCATATATTTTATTAAAAAATTTCATTAGGTAATTAACGAAGCTTGCAGTTGGAAATTTGAAAAACTCGGAGGGAATCCCATCGCTTCTTGGCGTTTTACCATTTTTCAAAGATTCCATTGCATTCTATATTTCCTCAAATGGGATTGGGTCGATCGGAATGTTTATTTTTTCGATACCTCGTAAACTACAAATTTGCTTATAAGTGTTTTCTACCATCTCCATCCGTTTCTGAGATAAATGAGGTGAACTTTGTACAAAACTTATGTCCTTGAATATTTAGTTTACTTTACTAGAAATTAAGGACATTCAAGGTCACCAAAAAATAACCCCCTTGTTCCACACAACATCGATCATAAGTGTTTTTCTCCAAGCTCTAACCATTTTCGAATAAAACGAGAAGTTTTTTAAAAAAAACTTACCCTCTAGGTCCGAGTACCTACATACACTGCGGGACAAAATGATTCGACACCTCCACACATTCTTAAAAGTTTACGCAACATTTGTCAAATTTGATTGAATCATTAGGCAACAGAATGTAGACCGCACTGCCATTAAATAATTTCTAGGAAAAGCCTTAATTTTCTTGATTTGGGGAAAAACCGAAAACTGAGTGGGACAAAAATATAGGACAGGTGGATTTTAAAATTAAAGAACAGCATGAGAAATTCAATATTTTATTTTATTAGTAATGTGTTATTTATTTTATACAACTTCTAGCATTCGCTTAGGAATACTTTAAACAATTTTTAACATACTTTGATTTATCTTGTCCCATTCTGTACTAATGGAGTCTTTTAATTCCGCAATATTGTTGTACTGCTTCCACCTGCATAAATTGCTCGGGGCAAGCTCTCCCCACATGTTCTCTATATTCAAGTTAGTGATCTTGCTGGCCAGTTAAGAAGGGATATGTAACTTAACTTGGCGGAAAGTATGGATTGCCGCATTGTCCAGTTGAAAAATTAAATTTTCCTACTGCAATAATTGAAGCAAACCTCTCAATTCATTTGTTAATAAGTTCTATATCTGGTGCTGCTAATTAGGTCACTGACAAATTTTATTTTGCTCCTTCCGTTGTAGCCAATTCCAGCCCATACCTTTACAGAACCTTTTCTCAGGTAACTTAAATTTCGTTGCTCCCATCCATCTAAACTGAAATTTTTTTTATGACTTTTCTCAACTGGAATTGGAAGAAATTCCAATGGCAATGGCTGTGAGTAAATTCTAAACCGTACGTTATTGTGAGCTTTGATTAAAGTTGCCTTCTGATGCAGTTTTCGCCCTTGAATGTGTTGGCATTGTTGTAAATCTTTCCTCACATCTTTTATGTTGGTTTTAGCTTCTGCTTTAGTTGCGTTTTGACGAACCGTTAAAGAAGAATTTGAAGCTTCCGGCAAAATCGCACATTTTTCTCTCCTAGGAGACTTTGTTTTGCCATTATTTTCGGGATCGTTTATTAAATTTATCACTACTGTTCGACTTCTCCTCACTGACTTTCATATTTTTGCAATATTCTAGCCTTCACTCCTAAATCTCAAAATTGTTTGTGCTTCAGCTGAATTTTATCCCACCCAGTTTTAGGTTCTTCCCCAAAACAAGAAACTCAAGGATTTTTCCAGAAATTATTTTGTAGCAGTGCGATCTAAATACATCCTGTTACCTAATGATTCAATCAGATTTGGCAAATGTTACACACTTTTTTTTTCTTAATAATTTGGAGAGTGTCTTATCACTTTGTCCCGGAGTGTACGAGTGAGTAGAGATATAAACAAGTTGATACGAGGGTGGGTCAATAAGTCCCTGAAAAATGAAATAAGGAACACTCTTTTCGGTATAAAAACATTTTATTTTTCAACATAGTCTCCTTTTAGCTCTATACACTTCATCCAACGTTTCTCCAATTTGTTGATGCCCTCCAAATAATACGATTCTCGAGCCCCTCAAAATAAGCGTTTGTTTCAGCGATGACCTCTTCATTCGACCCAAATTTCTTACCTCCGAGCCATTTCTTCATGTTTGGAAACAAGAAATAGTCGCAGGGGGCTAAATCTGGGGAATATGCTGGATGAGGGAGGAGTTCGTAGCCTAACTCATGCAATTTTGTCATTGCGACTGCGGACTTGGGGGCCGGTGCGTTGTCCTGGTGAAAAAGAACTTTTTCTCCGCCAAATGCGGCCGTTTTTGCTTCAAATCGGCTTGGAATCGATCCAGCAGCTCTGCGTAATATGCGCCGGTGATCATTTTACCCTTTTCAAGGTAATCGATGTGAATAACACCGCGCGCATCCCAAAAAACTGTCACCATGACCTTGTTTGCTGATAAACCCGCCTTGGCCTTCTTCGGCTTCCATTCACCAGGAGAAGTCCACTGTTCCTTGGTTTCTGGTGTGTTGTGGTGAATCCAGGTTTCATCCACGGTTACGAAACGGCGCAAAAACTCAGCCGAATTTTTCTGGAACATCGCCAAACACACCTTTGAAGTTGTCAAACGAATGCGTTTGTTGTCGATTGTGAGCAAACGCGGCACCCATCTTGCGGAAAGATTTTTCATGTCCAAATATTTATGCAAAATCGAAAGGAGCCATATGATAAACATGTGGCTTCTTCAAGCTCGCGCACTTTCACTCGCCGATCGTCCACTATCAAACCATGGATTTTGTCGACCATTTCTGGTGTGGTGACCTCAATTGGGCGACCAGAACGTTCGGCGTCACTTGTGCTTGAACGACCGCAATGAATTTGATTAAACCAGTGGTGAATGGTTCCAATCGATGGTGACGAGTCCCCATAATATTTGGCACTTTTGTTTGGTTTGCGTGATAGTTTTTTCTCGCAAAAAATAGTGTTTAATGAGCACTCGAAATTCACTTTTTTCCATTTTAACGAAAATGCTAGTAGGCGTCTATATAAAATGGCTGCCACAACAAAACTATTTGACAGATCTGTCTGAAAATTTGGGTGCGTTCTTTTGAAGGATGATTCTTGACAAAAAAAATTAAATTTAAGGTGACGACACAATTTGTGTTAATTTTCAGGGACTTATTGACCCATCCTCGTAAACAATTTCTACAAATGTGAGGCTTGAAGAATTTTAATTATTTCAACTGAAAGTAAAAAAATAAAATAAAAAGAAAATCTAATGCAGTTCGCTGCAAATATGTCAAAAATTTAATTTTTGACATACTTTGTCTTTTATTTTAATATTTTTTTAGTTTTTAACTTCATGTAATAATATCACAACATACAAAAAAATCTATGAAAACAACAGAAATAGGAGCGCGTTTGTGCAGTTTTGTTATGCACTTTGTAGGGCAAGAATATCCTCTTTCAATTTCGCCGGACTATACACACCCATTTCGGTGATAATTCCTGTAATAAGGGCTGCTGGAGTCACATCAAAGGCTGGATTCCAACAGTTGATACCTGAAAATTTAGACGAAATAACGTTATTGGAAAATGGCAATAGAGGCAAAATTAAGAACTATTAAAACTGTTTTTTTTTTTCTCTGTTTTAAAGAACAGATGAAAGTCACATGAGCCAGATCAGGCGAATAGGGAGGATGTGGTGAAACAAAACTTTTTTCCTCGACATTCCTGGACTCTTTTCTTTATTTTCTCTCGCAGCCGACAAGATCGCAATAGTAATCGGAGTTAATTGTTTGACCATTAGCAAAGTAATTAACCATGATGATTTCCTTTGAGTCGCAAAATATCGATGCCATTACTTTACCCACAGATAATTTAACTTTCTTCGAGACTGGTCTGCTCTTTTGATTGCTGTTTGGTTTTAGGGATATAATGGTGACAAATCTGGTCAAAAAACCATCTGGATCGGTTTGAAACAGCTCCAAACACTCGCGAGCCATCGTCAGTCAATTGAGTTTAATTTTGAATGTTGTTTTGGGTCCGTTCATACGAGATGCCGACGTTCGTACGAGATACCGACGATCTCAGTATTTATCATACAAATTAGGTTACCCACGGTGTAGTGGTTAATGCGTTGTGACTCGAGCTGTGCAGGTTCGAGCCCGAGTGGGGAACAGTAACCGACTTCATAAAAAGTAGTACTTATTGGTTATTAAGGAGTAGGGTAAGAAAGAAAATCGTATTGCTGTCATAGCGTTGCATTAGTGCGGAAAAAATTTTAAACAAATTTTTGAAAAAATCCCTGTTATAAATCGAATTGTTGAATCGTCTCAATTAGAAGACAATCTAAGAAGTGTTCGACCGCGCATTGCCCGTACGAGCGCGGTTTCAAAGCTGTACTCGAGCGAAGTTAAAGAAATCCCCCTCGAAACCATAAAATGATGTCGCATGAGCTGAATATATCCACCAGATCAAGGTCAAGGCTCATTCGGGATGATGTCAACATAAAAGCCTTTCGTTGGTCAAATGGACATCTATGCAAGCGACTCTTGCACTGGCATGCGGACAACGGCCACGAAATATCTTTATACGGACGAAAAGATTTTCACCGTCGAGGAAGTTTTTAATAAACAAAACGATAAAAATGATGCAGGGACATCTAAATAAGCAAAAAATACAGTTCCTAGGGTTCAGCGCGACCATCATCCTGCTTCCATTATGGTTTGGTGCGGGGGAGTTACTGATCTCCATTTGTGTGAAAAAGGAATCAATACTGGGCAAAGGTGTACAAGAAGATGTCATAGAAGACGTCGATAAAGGCTTGACAAATACCCTTTTTAATGGAGCAAAATGGGTTTTCCAACAAGGTTCTGTTCCAGCACATAAAACCAAAACAACTCAGCAAAGGCTTAGAATCAATATTCCTGCTTTTATTTCATCTGAGGATGGCCTTCAGGAAGCCCAGATTTGAATAGTTTGTATTATTGTTTATGGTCAGTCTTCGAGAGTAGGGCCTCAAAAGTGCTTTAACCACAAAAGAATTTCTCAAACCGTGCGTGCTGCTGTAGTCTAGTGGACACACCATTCAAGGGCCTTCACTTTGAATATCCAGCCTTTTTTTTAAAAATGCTTACAATTTAAGCAAATAAATTTTATAAATACTAATCCAACCAAAATGTTTTGTTGTTTAATTTTTATAACGTTTTATACTTGTAACAGAACTTATGGCAGGATTAGGTATGTAGATACATATACTTACGAGTACATATGTACCAGAAGTAATTTTTCGACGATTATCATTGCAATTATTTAACGATTATCATTTATAATATTTTGGATATTATTTTAATGACTACGAGTGTCAATACAGCCAATAGCAGTTAAAATAATAAAATTACGAAATGAATCGCCAATCTAATATGGTTTGAGCTTAAGCGTGCTAAAATCTGATTATTAACAAACAATGCAAAGTTATCTTATTAATCAAATAGAGGACGTGTTGTTTATTACTTTATTATGGTCAAGACCAAATGTCTCCCGCACTCAACAGATTTATTTTAGCACCTTCTAGTGGAGATACCGCAATGATCTTGGTCTCCCAGCAACATAATGTACGTCGTGAAGGGTTTGACTCTATAATTTTTACTTTAATAATTTTTACTTTGACCTATAAGAGCAATTATTGATTTCCTGAAAATGTTCGATCTCGAGATCGATCATTAGTAAAATACCATTAATTTTGGGGTTAGAATTAAAATTCCGGTTCCGTTTCGAATTGTGAACCCACCGCTCCTAGATGTGAAGTTCAAAGAAAATCCGTCTATCCGCTTATGTTGCAGTCGACGAGACATGCAGACAGACAGAATTGAGGGACCGACTTTTTTCAGATTAACTAATATTCTAATGCCTAGATTGATAAAAATCTCGGGATCGAACATTTTCAGAATGTACTTGCCCTTATAGTTGCAAGTAAAAAAGAACAGTCAAAGTTACCAAACAATTTCTCCCTCTGATCTGTACAACATTGTATTTCTCTCATTTCTTACCGTTTCCGAAAAGAGCGCGGTGATCTTAAACAAACTCACCCCGTAGGTGTACTCCAACTATTAAACACCCTGTATCAATGTTCAATAAGAAAATAAACGTTTTAATAAAAATACTTGTTTTTATCTGCTGAATTCAAAGTGATTATTTTATTTTTCTACATACAAATTGATTGAAAGATTGTTTTGAGTTTCGATCAACTGTTGACCGAGATCGAAATCGAAAATTAACGATCAAACATTAGATCTGGTCGGGAACTTAATTTTCCGATCGATCAGCTGATCACGTCGATTAATATTTTCACTTATTTTGATCGCGATCAATTACAACCCCGATAAAAACCAATGGTATCGCCATCCAAAAAGGACAAAGACGAGAACACAATAGTAAAGACGCAGTCGGTTCTGAAAATCTGGAGAGATCACTTCTGCAAATTGTTATATGGCAATGAAAGTCAAAATCCCGCTGTCAGGAAGTCTGATCGCCTCAATCTGGACGATGATCAGATCATCATTTCGAGCCTCCTGACCGGAATGAGGTTAAAGCAACTATGGCAAGAATTAAGTTAATCAAAGCCGCTGCGTCAGACGGACAAAAAGCCAGACTATTTAAGGCTGCAGCTAATCTGCAAGATATCGTCGGGTAAAAGCATAACACCAGACAGGAGATCGCCAACTATCGAGGTATAAGCCTCCTGAGCATTGCTTATAAAATACTATCTATCTTATATACATACTCGTACTATAACTTACCTATTTATTGACTTCAAGGCCGAGTATGACAGCGTAAATATGAACGAAATTTATCGTATTGTATTAGTAAACAAATTGCGAAACTCGTGTGCCAACGCATTGGGTACTATATTTCAAAAGTCAGTATGCGCCAACTACTTGGCTATGTGGACGACATTCACATCATCTTTTCCTAGCATCGAATCAGAAGGACCTCGATAGGCCCGGTTATAAACGAGGATGAAACAAACTATATGCTGCCAACAAATAACGATAAACGTCACGATGGATAGCTATGACTTCGAGTTACTCAAGTATTTTGACTACCTAGCTATTAATTCTTTAAGAACATCTGTGCGGAATTAAAACCAAGAAATCTCTATTTTTTGGGATAACAAGGCTTCAGGCGCTATTGAGAACTAGAGAGACGCTGTATAAAACCCTCATCATCATAGTCCTGCTGAATGGGGAAGAAGTGTGGACTCCATCAAAAGTTTACTCCAGAGAAATTACGCAGACCTAATCTTCGATGGCGTGCGTAAACGGAAGCGGACCTCAACAAACTTGAAGTGGATTTATGTTTGAGTGCAAAAATATTTGGAGGACAAAATGTTTTCCTTATGATTTTTCCTTCGAGCAAATAAATTTCTTACCTGGTGCAGCTATTCTATGCTCTCCAACGTGCGTCATCTCTCGATCGGGACGCTCTTCAATTATAATATGATCACCACTTGGAATTTGCAAGTCAATGGAAGTCAGAGGCGCTGCCACATAGAAAGGCACATCATGGTGTTTGGCCACGACAGCTATTTGGTATGTTCCAATTTTATTCGCTGTATCGCCATTGGCAGCCACCTTAAATAAAAAAAATAAAAAATAAAAACTGCAATTTCGAAGAATTCTTTAACACTCTCTTACTCGATCTGCACCCACGACAACAGCAGCGATATTTTTGGCTCGTATCAGCGCCGCCACCATACTATCCAGCACCAATGTTGCCGGAAGTTTATCATGCACCAACTCGAACGCTGTCAGACGTGCGCCTTGATTATATGGACGCGTTTCTGTACAGTAAACATGCTCTATAACAAAAAACAAAAAGACACACAAACAAAGAAATATTCTGTTTGCTTAAAGTTCTATCACCACTCCACACCAACTCTCCACTTCTCACCTAATTTCTTCAGCTCATGCAATTTCCGCACAACGCCTAGCGCTGTTCCATAGCCTGCTGTTGCTAACGAACCCGTATTGCAGTGCGTCAACACTCGAACAGATGTTTCTTTGGGATATTGTTCCAGAATAGCGGCGGCACCATTCGCTCCGATGGCTTTGTTGTCGGCAATGTCTTTTTGTAGCATCGCCTCTGTGGCAGCCAAGAATCTGTAAAAGAACAAAAAAAAATGCAACATCTCCAAATGAGACAACAAACAGATGCAGATGCGCGTTAAGTGTGCATGTACCTCGATTTCATGTCTTCCACTGTGCACTGCTCATCCTTTGTCAATTCATTGGCCAATGCGATTAATTCATCGGCGGCAATCTTCATGTTCACAGCTGTCGGTCGTGCCGACACGAGATAGTTCAATTTGCCCTCAATTTCTTGACGCAGGGATTTTTTCGAATCGAATTTTTCCGGAAAAATTTCGACCGCCAGCGAGAGGCATCCCACGATGGCTATAGCTGGAGCTCCTCGCACCTGAGCAAAAAATAAATTAAGAAAATTTGCAAGAAATTATAAAGTTGTCATGTCGCATGAATTGACATCGCCTCGTCCACTGCAATATACAGTGTCGAGTGGGTAATTTGCATCTAAATTTAGAAAATCCGTTAAATCTGTGAAAAGATATTTTACATTTTTTAATGTATAAAATCGCCAGAAATGACAGACAGGTATTGAGGAGGTTCACCTCTGTTTCAAATTAGAAATTTCATGTTGGCGTGATGTGGCAATTGTTCCCTTTTGGTGGATATATATGCAGGAATGACAGTATTAATTGATAATTTTAAAGCATTTACACATGATGACTGCTGGCAAGGGTACAACTTTTCCTCAAAACAAGCAATAAAGATGCCTTGAAATGGGTGCACAAGGCACAAGTGGCAGTATTTATACTAAATAAAAGTGCTATTAAGGATATCCACTAATGAATATTTTAATAACGGACAGTGAATCATTTTATTGCTAGGCCAACCCACGCGTTGTGAATATTATTAGCGGGGATTAAACTTTGGACGGTAGACGACTAACAAATGCTTCGTAGAGGTAGGATCTGCCGATGTTAAAAACGACGAGAAGTAGTAATTGCAGCCCAACATCTTGCAATTCTGTTTGGCTGTGAAACAGCACCACACAGCACCTGTGAAAACAAAAACCCATAAAACTTCAGACACAAACAATGCCTCGGAAATGGTAGGATATTTCGTTGATGACTTTTGGCTGTCGAAAAAAGGGCAATGATATGATTCGGAAACGTTGGGACTCATCTCGACTCTGGGAACAAGGGTACCCAAAACACGCCAGATATTTTCAATTAGACCATAAATTCATGCGGTACAAAATCGACTAAACGAAATAAGATGGTAAGATTCAAAAGAGTACCATTTCGACGAGAACAAACACTGCCGTGCTCTTCTCTGGACAATCTGCTGGAAGCATTCGGGACTCCGGCGTAGGACTCGTGTAATGATTGTATACGGCTACACATCATATACTTGACGCTCATAAATCAAAACCTCATAACGGTATCATCATCGCAATTGGGCATTTAAATTCCAAAGTGGGTAACGACAACATTGTGCTTAAGTATATGATGGGTAATCTCAGCCACAGAAACCGCAATGGCAACAAAGACCAGTTTCTAGACTTCTGAAATGTTAGGTTAACGTTCAATTAAAATCAGTACAGTTCCATTATCAGGTAAATCCCCATACTCGTGGGGCTATTTATTTTTACCTCCTACTTAATCCTATTTTTTCCTTTCTTCAAAAAGTCAAACTTAAATTGATTGAAACTACGAGTACCAAAACGGAAATGCGTTTTTTTTTGATTCTAAACCATAATGAATTATACAATTCTTTTACGAATTTTCCAGAAAATTCTTCTATATCTTGGAAGAATTGTAATCCGAGGAATCTAAATCTTGTGTGGTTAAGTAATGGGCAGTGACATAGGAAGTGGGGTGTATTCTCGTGAACTTCCTTATCGCCGCAATTCCTGCAAGGTCGTTTTCATTGAGTTTAATTTTCTCCATTTTGTATTTGAGTGTATTATGTTCTTCTCTGGCTGTATCATATACCGGCCAAACTTTCCTCGCTATTATGCAAATGTCTTGAGAGTTCCACTTGTCGTTGGCTGCTAAGTGTCTTATTTCCTGGTTTTTGCTGGTTTGCAAAGCGGGAGTATTTTCGTTTTGACACTCTGAGTTGGTTCTAGCGCTGAACCTTTTCTAGCCCTGGTATACCCCTATGAGCAGGTACCCAGCAGAAGTCTACTTTATGCTGTGTACGAAGAACCTCGAGCTCTTCGATTAAGATTTCATTTCTATGGCATAAATAGCTTTTATTGCTGCCAGGCTGTCAATAGAAAATGTGATATCATTACATGGTATTACCTTCTTTGCAGTCTCACGGGCGGCTGTTGTTACTGCCAGAACCTCTGTCTGTAAAACACTTTTACGGTCTGGAAGTCTGATTGACTTGATTGGTTCCAACCCAATGCCTTAGATAATATGCTTGCTTATCCAATCACACTTTGGAGCTATCCGTATAGATCGACATAAAAAATAAAAATATATTTTGGCACTGACAGCCTGTCTTCTCGCAGTTTTATACCAAAACGCAATTTTTTTCGATTGAGGAAAGCTTCTCGTGACAATTTTACTTAGACGTCCGCGAGAGGTGGGACGTTGAAAAACTTGTTGGTATTTTCGAGACCCGAATATTGAGTCTCCCGTTCAGTGATCGCGCATTTAACCACTGATCTACGACTCCCATGGATGGACATTGATTGGGTATTTATACCATGACCAGATTTCCATTCCTATCTACTTGGAAGTAGGCCTTCAAAACTCCATATACGACGTAACGTAGTCTATGCATACTACGTCATCTAGGTACAAATGTATAATTTGTCTTTTTTTCATTACACTAGTTGTGCCAATGTATTTACTGGCCGCATGTACCAGTGTACATTCATATAATAGCTTGGGATTTATCTTTAATTTATGTTTTGTTTCCAGTCGACTTAAGGTTACATCATTGAGCCTCAAACAATTCTTTACTCCGCAAATGCCTCAAAACCATGGAATTTTACACTCATATTGGCCAAATCGCATATAAAACTGCGACAGTTCAGAAAGTCAAACTTAAATAGATTGAAACTACGGGTACCAAAATGGAGATGCTCCATTTTTTTCTTACAACGGCAGAAAAATAGATGAGCACTGGACAGCTGCGAAAATTGTTTTTGCAACTGGATCAACACCCTTGCTCCACAAGCTGAAGAAGCACGGAATAGGTGATACAGATCGAAGATCACATTAATTCGATGTCGAACTTGCGGATCATAATAAAGCAATGTGTTGAGTATATGTAGGTATATATGTAGATATTCGTTTTATCTACTGCTTATCGATTTGCCTTCGACAACGTGAATCAGAATTGTATCTGGTATGCCTTGCGCAGGAGAGGCATCCCCAAGAAACTTAGAGCTATTGATTGCACAAAGTTAATGTATCGAAAGACTTTCTTTGAATTCCAAACTGGGGTGCTACAAGGTTGCATATTGTCAACAATGGACAATGATATCTTACCTAACACATCTAGATTACGCTGACGACATGTGTTTGCTGCCGCACAAAATAAAGGACCTGCAACAATTGGCTCATAGTTTAGAAACCAAAGCAAGCAAAGCGGGCCGAAGATTAATATGTCTAGACAAAAGCACTCAGCCTTTCAAATTCCAACGCTCAAATAAACATTGCCGGGGAGCAGGTCGACAAAGTTGACAAATTGCAAGAGAATCGGGAAACCAAAAACTACTTTCGGTGCGCTGTCAAAAATCTGAAACCATTATATTCACCACAAAATGAGTTTTCGCTTCAATGTAGAATTAGTAGGGTTTAATACTTGGAGGGTAGCGTCACTCGCAAGCTGCAGTTTTATTTTTGTAATGTTCTCTACTACTTAGAACTATATTCTTTAAAGTTCGTAAAACCCAATGATGGAGTGAAAAGGAAAGGCATAATGAAGAATAAAAGAGCGGACAGATAAGTAGAGAGAGTGAGTTCACGATGCGCGTTAAATTGCAAATTACAGGTTACTGGAAATACTGAGTGAGACAAGTTATTCCACATTCATGTTGAATGGCTGAAAAAAACGATCTCCTACGGTGATCGGTGTGCGCAATCAAGCTCTAAAGTACATGCATATGCAGAATGGGATACACGTGTATTACGATTAAACAGACGAACGGCTGGGACACAACTATCATATACGAGTATATTTTGTCCGAACATTTGTGGTGGAAATACCGGTAAAGGAGCGAAAGGATTTGGCGGTATATAGACTGGTCACCGATCATTCTACATGCTTGTCACTCGACACGATTAAATAAATTTATGCAAGTGATGGGAGTTCCCGCCCAAATAATGCCACTTATATTCAAATTTCCAAGTCCGCAGGAGTGGAAAACCATTCACAGCACATTGTACAGCATCAGTAATCTGCTGGTTCCATCGAAGGTCTGGTCTAACATATATGACAAACCATTACATACTTTAACATCAACTCCACTCATTCTGAGTTTGATCACTTTAGTAACCCGCTTCATAAAAAGGAGACAGCACTGGGGTTTTTACGCATTGAACTGAACTTGATTTTTCGCACTCCAATTGATGAAAGCATCAATATCAGAGTTGAGTTCGGTAAACATTCGTTGCCGCTGTGACTCGGCGATTTGTGGCCCTTGCAGTGGTGTTACTAGCGAACTAGCGAATAGACGAAGTCAAGAGTGCTGTCGTCCGCAAAGCAATGAATCGGAACACGAATAACAGAATGGAAATCATTGATATAAATTAGAAAAAGGGTCGGAAAGAGTACTGAGCCCTGGGGAACAACTCTGCATCCACCATCATCATAAATACACTGGTTCCATTTTGCAGACAGGTGATGGTTCTTTCAAGATAACTCATAAGGTGATAGTTGACAATGCTCTTGATGACCTTGGATAGCACTGACGATTTTTTGATATCGGCTCTACAAGTGCAAGTTTTCATCTATCCGGAAAATGCCTGTAGAAGATGATACGTAGAAAAGCTTAGGCAGTGGTTTAGCCAGTGCATAAGTACACATATTCAAGACAAGGGAAGTAATACCATCTGTTCAACAAAGGTGGAAAGAGCTGTCACTTTAAATGGAATTTGCTGCAAATACTGCAGCTGGCAGATTAGCTTTCACTTTGTAGATAAGAGCATGAATGGTCGATGAGGCAGAGCCTCACTACATGAAAGACCAAACAGAGGATAACGTTTTTCCGTCATGGACAAAGGAAGTAGTTTAAACTGGACGTCACAATATCAGACATTTATATACATGGCCCACACATCCAAAAAAAAACTCCTTGGCGTAATTTTGGACAAAATTGTGATGAAGTGTTACGGTTTTGTCACATTTATTGTTATTGTTACGAGAATGGTATCTGTCATACTTCACTCACATACATACTTGTTAAAAGTTAATTTACATTCGCCATTGTGTTTGTGATGTGATTGTTTGGAAAATGTACCTAATGAAAGTAAACGATTGTGAAAATATATATAATACGACGACAAGTAGGTAAGGACCTTATATGTTCTACCATTCTCGTTACCTAGATATCGTAATAATAAAATTGTGATGAAGTGTTACGATTTCGGGCACATCTATGACTATGACTACGAGAATGGTGTCTGTGGCGCCGTGGCTCAGTGGTTTAGTACGCGATCACTGACCAGCAGGTTCAAGATTCGAATCCAAGAATCCAGAAAAATAAAAAAATAAAATTCTGACAAATATCCGAGAGTAAAATTGTCATGAGAAGCTTCTCTCAATCTCAATTGCCCTTCGGAAACGGATGGATGCGAGAAGCTAGGTCAGGACCCTGCATTGGGCTGTTAGCGCCAATATGTTATTATTTTTATTACTACACTTCACAGTACGTCCTTAAGAATTTATTGTCACAATTCGCCATTGTATTTATGCTGTGAAAATGTAATGAAAATAAAAGATTGTGAGAAAATATGAAAACAAAGTTAATTGAGCTTCTAAAAGTATTGTTGTTATCCTTCTCGTAACACATAATCATTGCAAGCCGTGGATACCGTTATTTAGAAATTGTTTATCATGCTTCACGTCTCTTAAAGTGTAATAGGGCCCCAGAAATAATATGTTCAATCGGTCATTCTGTGATGAATTACGCTGCACCCATTTGGACACCAAAACTGAGCGATTGTTATAAAGGGTCGTCACCTGATGTCACATGAAGATCACCTTCATACGGAGATGAAAATGTTCGCCATCAAAGAGGACAACACCATGCTCTGCCAACAATTTTTACTGGCATGCCACCTAACAAAGCATCCTCACCACATGCTAACAATGCTGGTACATCCACCTCGACACATCCGCAAGAATTTTGTATCCAGATTTCGACTAGTAGCGCTGTAAAGAAGCCATAAGAAGCATCCACCTTACAGCAGTAACCCCCACCCAAACGTAGTCCTAAGTGGCCGCCCTTCGCCTATAACAAACGAAGAACATCGCATACCACGACAAACATGGACAACCATAACCCAACTCCATAAAGCCTGGTGTCGTCTACTCAACAAATATCAATCTCGCCTCACTGGGAATATAGACGATAGATGCCACATAACACCTCTTCAGTTGCGCAGCCAAGACCACAAGAGCATCTTCCTTCTTCCGGATAGCAGTTCCACAAATCGACTTAGACCACAGTTCTTAGACCACAGTTTCAGTAATATTAGGTCTTTAGTCAGTGGCGGCATAGAGCATAGAGACCAGTTAAAAGTCAAATTGTTCTTCTAGGAAATTTTTTGTTAACTGAATGCAGATGTGAGTGTGAAAATTTAGCTGACACTAGACAATCATCCGACATTCCAGGCGGAATAGAAACTGCAATCACTAGAATGCCGAAGCCATTCTCTTGCAAAAAAGATTTCAGTTGTGTGATTGCAGGAAAGAGTACTAGTAACGGATTAAGAAATTTGGTCGACCTGGTTAAAAATTGTCTGGCCGAATTGGATATGAAACGGATCAAGAGCCAATAGACACCACAACTCAACAAACGAGGTGGCATCGTTATTTATACCCCATGCCTCACAAGGGGTAATGGGACATAACTATAGTTTACTGCCACTAATATTTGTATAGTGAATTTTGATATAGAAAATTAGACTTCTGAGATGTTGCATCAGAATCCAAACGTAGCTTATGGAAGAGTAAACAAATGATATGCAAAAACTGGTTCACTTTTTTCTCTACGAGTATCTTATATATTCGTCATATAATTTTATTGGCTTCTAGAGTCTTTCCATTACAGATCTTCTGAAAACATTTAAATGAGTTACGACGTATGAGATAAGTTCACTAATCTATTTGCAAATATTTATGTTTATATTTTGATAAAAAAAAGACACTTCTCTTCGACTATTATGCCAACTCACCTGCATCTTATTAATCGCCTTCCAGCCATCTTCGACTCCTTTTACGGATATAAACTTCGATTGAACTGGCAGCAAAAGCTGATCTAAAATCTCCAATTTTGCATCCGCATACTTAATCGATTGCAAACTCATTGTACTTTCCAACTGTAGGTATTTCTGTACTGCTAAGAAAATCACTCATGCAACACTTGACTGCAATGAAACAATTCAGATGGAAACAATCATAAATAGTTCAATTTAAAAAAGATCTATCTATGTATTTAACAATTTCAAAACACAAATAAACCCACCAAATAAAAAATGTAATTGATCACTTATAGTAATTAAATAAGAAAACACTTACATTCTAGGAAAGTGTCGCGAAAATGTCCAATGTAGACGAACTGTGAAAATGTTCTACCTTGACGCGCGAACTTAAATTGAGACAGATTCTGTGGTGTTGGTGGACTATCGCTGAAGCAACAGTACGTCAGCGACAAGGCATATATTCCCTGTAACAAATTCGTCGTCTGACAGCGATTGATCAGTCTGGCGCTGAAGAACTGAGTGAGAAAAAAAAATCTCGCCAAGGAGAGTCTCAGAGAGAGTGAGATGTTTCTTAAGATGATATCAACATCATCATCAAAACACATGGCACTTGTGCGATCACCAAAAAAAGAATAAGCGAGTAGCAAATGCTTAGCACACAAAGCACGAACAATCTCACAGAACGTCTGTGGGTCTTATCAATCAAAAGACGATTGTAAATCCCAAACAGCGAGCAAAGTGATTTGCCAAATGTTTCTAGGGTAAATGAGTGCTGTTGTATCAAGAGGATTTCAGAGTTTATTTTCACTCTTTACACCTAATGGCGTTAATACCTTTGTAGATCGATATTTATAATTTATAATTTATTGAAAGTAATTACTGTTCAACAAATAGCGAATTGCAGGATGAACTAAGGACATTGCTTCCTGTCTCTGCTTAGTGTGACAAGTTCACGCGACTCTCATAAATTTGTATTTTAATTATATAATGTAAACGTATGCGGAGAGCAAAGATGTCTGTTCAATAAAATTTTGGCTTGGAAGCCAGAAAAAATCTCATATACGTAATTGGTGTCAATTTTTCATTTTTGCTTTGAACTTATAGATGAACAGTTTGAGTGCTTACAGTAGATGATAGAAGTGGAAAACCACGATGGTCTGTCACATTTTAATATTGTTTTGGCCATTGTTCATACACAAACTTTATCAGAATAAATTATTGGTTTTATATTTGAATTCCATGAATATCCAATGATATTCGTTTTGTCGTTTTGTATTTATCATCTGGAACTTTATCAAGTATAGGTACAGGGTGCGCCATCTTTTATGTCGGTATGTGAATATTGAATAACTTTAAAAAAAAATCAACCGATTTCCATATATGAGGTATTTTGATTTAATTTGGTCCTTTACAATTTATTTGGACTAGTTTTTGAATACAATTTGCCCGTTTTGCTGCGTTTTCCATCACTTTTTCGAGCATCTCGGGCGGTATAGCGATGATTTCGGCACGAATGTTTGCCTCGAGCTCGTCAATGGTCTGAGACTTGCTGGCGTACACTTTGCTATTCAAATAACCCCACAAAAAGAAGTCCGGAGGGGTCAAATCTGGAGATCTGGGTGGCCGGTCAATGTCTCCATTTTTTAACAGCACACGTCCAGGGAATTTTCGTTGCAGAAACTGCATTGTTTGATTTGCAGTGTGGCATGGCGCACCGTCTTATTGAAACCAGTAACCGTCCAGACCTTTTTCACACATTTGTGGCAGACATAATGAGCCAACATTCACCGATATCGATTACCATCGACTGTTTCGCCTTCTCTGAAGAAAAATGGCCCAATGATGGTTTTGGCGCAAACGCCGGCCCAAACAGTCACTTTTTGGTCATGCAATGGTATTTCATGGATCTCGTGTGGATTCTCCGTTCCTTAAATGCGGCAATTTTGCTTGTAAACGGCGCCAGAGAGTACGAAATGGGACTCGTCCAAAATCAAAAATTTGATTTCAAAAATGAGGTTCAGTGTCAACCATTCGAACGACTGTTTGGCCGTATTCCAAATACAAATCATCCTTCAAAATGCGCCGCAAGGTGGGTTCTCGGCAACACTCTGTCTTACCGCTTCAACCAGTTCATTAGAACGTCTCGGGCGTTGATGAACGGCATGTCGACGATCCCCCACTGTCCCGTGCTAAACAAAATTCGACACCAAACGACGAATAGTGTTGTCAGACGGTGCTTGTTGGCCACGATATTTTCGACGATATGCACGTTGAGTTAACACAACTGAACGACTATTTTCAATGTACAGCGTCACTATTTCTGCGCGTTGTTTCAGTGTGAAGCGATTCACGGTTAAAATTGTACTTAAGTGAAGTTTCAAAAACATGTCTACTCAAGTCAGTCGGTTGATAAATGTCAAAGTTATTCAATATTTACATACCGACAAATATTGGTTCATTGCGTTATGTTACCGCATCTAACACTGTTTCTAGTTAGCTGGTTCTTACTCGAACCAGCTTGTGCTCCTTATGAATCTTGCACAATGTCCCGTCAGTACACCTATCAAGATGCGGATTTCCTTTTTCCCCATAGCTAGTAAGCATTTGGTTCCCTCATTTAATTGTGGCCATAGGCCTCTCTCTTTCATTACACCAATATGTATGTCTATTTGTGTGTGTGCATGCTCTGTACCTAGTGATGATCCTTTTCTAGCTAGTTCATCTGCTATCTCGTTCCCTTCTATATCACTATCAGCAGAAATTGACCACGTGGATCTAAGTTTGTTTAGGGTTCTCCGACATTTACATACTGTCCTAGATCTTATTGTCTCACTGTCCAGTGCTTTGATTGCTGCCTGACTGTCCACAAAAATTGTAATCCGAGATGTATTTATTTTCTTTGTTAGGATTGTCAACGCTGCTTTACCAATGGCAAAGATTTCAGCTTGTACACTGCATACATCTGGGGGTTTGCATGAATCTTTAATCTGTAAGGGTTAGCAGAATACTCCATCAGTGCAGAGGATGTCCTGGGTGTGGAATAACATAGTCTGAGTTTCTTTAACATAGTCTGAGTTTTTTTTAACATAGTCTGAGTTTTTCATGGAATCAACTTAATCGTTCTTGAGAGGCTTTTAAGTCTCACACAAAACAGGAGAATTGTAGAAACTAAACCCATTGAATAATTGTGCCTCGCATATGAAAGTATAGGCAATATTTGTCGTGACATATTGCACGCGCTATTAGTAACCATATTGCTCCCAACAAGAGGTGTGACCGTATCAGAGACCGGACCGCAACCAGATCAGATTCGGTCACTACAGACATGGGTTTTCAGGAAGGCCTTGGTTGCCCTATATTTCTGTCGAATGTCTTGAGGCCTCAAAATGGGGTCTTCTGCCCAAAATAATCCATTGGATTTATACTAGTGAGACCCATCCTGATGTACAGAGTATTAGCCTGGTAGGAAAATTTCAAAGGTTGTCATGCACCTGTATAATCCACTTACTTTCTGTTGATATTTGTGCAAATGACAGATAAAGCATCACTCATGCTTAGGGAATCGTCACAGTTGGCGAATGTTAATACGGGACACTCCAGGATCCCGAACGGCAAAAATATAATATTATACTATTTCTAGTAAAATGAACTATATCGTCCCTCATATCGTCCAATTTCAAATACAAGACCAGAATTCCTAGTAGAAACGTTTGGGAGTCTAGGTAGATTTTGAATACGATAGAGATAAACACAGATGGATTTAAAACAAAGTATGCTGTGCACCTGATGTAAACCTTACCAGATGACTGCCGGATCACTGTAGTGTATTTGAAGTAGATTTGATGGCAGTTAGTGAAGCTGCAGCTTGGCTTTCAATTAACGCGATAGCGCTAATGTTGATCACGTCGATAGCAGACGTTTAAGTTCACAATGTCAGATAAACACCTAACACACGAAATGACAAGCCGTGAATATATGATATACATATGCAAACTACAGTAATCTCGAAATACCGCACTTTTTGGAAATCGCCCGATCGTTCACAAGGTTCGCGTCTAGTTAGAGGTTTCTGGCGGTGATGTTTCGCCTGCAAAGGCATTGAACACGTTCGCAGCAAAAAAGCCCTGAACTTGTTCAACAAATGCAACATCGTATTCTCCAGGACCTTGGAACGTCGTTTAGGTCAATTACAACGGGCCTTCAAGGGTCTGAACGACTAATTCGCGGTGTGGTTCATGACAACCTACGACATAAGTCTTATGCCAAGAGAAGTGACCAGTCTACATATATTGGAGGAAACAAAAAAACAGCGTGTGCTCCGAGGAAGACCTTCATTGGTTTTTTTCCGATGAAAAATATTTCGATCAGGACTAGAAAGAACGACATATGTGTGGTGCACATCAAATTTTCTACCAGTGTGATGGTCCTTTTAGTAGTGAGCAGTGAAAGTCAAGGTGCTAGAGGCAGTTGTTAAGCTGTAGATAGACAGTACGAGTGAAGGAAGACCATTTAATATCGACATGTTATCGATGACAAAGGTAGTTTTATTGAATAAATATGGACTACAAACGCATATGTTATGAGTATTTTCGCTGTCTTTCAAATGTATCCTCAAATAACATCCGCACAATGTACTATATACCTAGTCCTGCCATAAGTTCTGTTACAAATATAAAACGCTATAAAAAAAAAAAAACAGTAAACATATTGTATTCAAAATTATTTCATTTATTAGACCACAATATTGATTATTAAAAAAAATTGGATTCACTCGAAATGACAGCCTTTTGCTTTAACACAAGCTTCCAAACGGTGTGGCCATTGGGCTATAGCGGCACGTACGGTTTCCATGGATATCGTGGACGCTGCTCTGTTTAATGCTGTTCTAAGGCTTTCCAAATTTCTGTGGGGAGTTTTGCAGGCCATGGACTCCCCGACGGCCAATCTTCTGCTGATATAAAGCCAGGAGTATTGACTCTGAGCCACTCCTGCGTGGTTTTGGTTTTGTGCGCTGGAGCAGAATCCTGTTGGAAGATCCATCTGTATCCATTAAAAGGGTATTAGTCAAACCCTTCACAACACCCTCTAGCACATCTTCTTGGCAAACCTTTGTACCAGTTTTTACGCCTTTTTCACAGAAATGAAGGGATGTGACACCATGATGAGAGACCCCCCACCAAACCATTACAGAAGCGGGATGATGGCCACGTTGAACCCTTGGTACAACTTTTTTCGCTTCCTTAGATGAATTGGCATAAATTTTGTCATTTTGTGTGTTGAAAACTTCTTCCACGGTAAAAATTTTCTCATCCGTAAACAGAATGTTTTCATGGCCATTGTCCGCGTGCCACTGCAAAAGTCGCTGCATCTTTCCAGCCTAATTTTCTTTAGTTGAGGAGTTAGAAGATAACCCGTGGACCAACGATAGGCTTTCATATGCAGACCATCCCGAATCAGACTAGACATGGATCTGGTTGATATATCCAATTCCTTGGACATGATCTTCTGCTTCCTAAGGGGATTTCTCCGAA
This sequence comes from Pocota personata, assembly GCA_963082735.1. Classification (NCBI taxonomy): domain Eukaryota; kingdom Metazoa; phylum Arthropoda; class Insecta; order Diptera; family Syrphidae; genus Pocota; species Pocota personata. The sequence continues at coordinate 187,455,831 of OY720429.1, forward strand.
TTCGTTCACGCATTGCCTTTACTACCGCACTCGTACGGATGACGAGCGCGCGATCACTTCTTGGCCTGTCCTCTACTCCAGACAATTCGCCGAAGCGAGCAATAGCACGATAAACGAATATTCTCGATATTCCGAGTGGTTTTAGCAACTCGAAAATTTGGCCAGCACTCTTTCCGCACTTAAGCACTCTTTAACGCCCCACTCCATGTTAATAGTTTGCAAACTGAAACCAAACTGACTAGTATTCTTCACTGATCAGTGCATGTGTTCTGAAAAAAAAAGTTGACGGTTCTATTCCCGCAAGAAGTTTTGAACGATAAGCGCTGGAAATTGTGTAACAGAACTTATGGCAGGACTAGGTATAGTCAGGCAGCGATAAAAGTTGGTAAAGCAAACCCTCTGGTCTCTAAATGAGATCGCTGACAGATGCGACGTTTTCCTGTGCTGCGAAAACGAGCTGGCAAAGTAATGTGCGGGTCGAAACTTCACTTAAAATACGACTATACAATCAATAACATTCAGCCTCTGGCTTCATTATAGCCAAAGGAATGACAAACAACAGTCGTATAGTATCAACACCTGTCTTTCGTCGAGGCCAGTCTGACCTAACCTGGATCTAAAGTAGTGACTTAACCAGAAACTTTTTCTGGGGTGAGCAAAAATAAATTACAATAAATTGTTAATTTAAAAAAAAAAAAAAAATCGTTTCCATAACATGTATGTACATTATTAAAAATTAATAATTTTAATAAATGTTCAGTTTTCGATTCGTTAATCCATTAAATTGATGCATTATTACAATACGTCGGCTAGAATTCTTTAATTTTGTTTGTCTCGTAATATTACTTAAGCTCTGCTTCATCGTACGTAAGTACGCGACCAAGGCCAAGACACGAAAACAAGTACTCTTTTCTAGCTGCATGTAAATGTCTTCGCTGCACAAAATACCTTGTACACGCATGCACATGCAATCGGAACCGATATTGAAAAAGCACGTGATGAGGTTGAACACAAATGACAGTGTTGCCAAAACGGTGCTTCAGCGTTACTTTCAGAGTTCAACAAATCATTTCAGAGCTTTAAAATTTCTTTTAACGCTTGTGGTGTTGCTTGGTGTTCAAAAAGTGTTGAAGCTAACGTTAACCGCTCTACAAATGACACTTTTATAGAAATTCCACAGACATTTTCATACGCTCTTGTCAAGGTTGTCAGACTTTCTTCATTACTTATTAATTACAGCCATGTTTTGTAGTTTTAAAAGACTTCGTAGAACTCTGTTTTACACGTACAAAGGTCAAGAATTGTTTTCGTAAAAAAATGTTGATCTGGAGATTTTGATCAAACTTGACATTACTATGATACAATAGATAATCTCAAAAAAGAATGTCTCTCAATTCTGTCAGTCCGGTTAGACATATTTACTTCAAACTTAATCGGAATTTTCATTCCAACCTCAAAATTAACGGTAATTTACTAATGACCGATATTGAAAAAAATCGATTCTCGCGCAAGTGGCTCGAACGATTTTATTTAAACTCATTATTTGGTCCGGTGAGTGTCGTGGCGTAGTGGTTAGTGTGTCGGATCACTACGCAAGAGGTTCCAAGTTTGAATCCCAGAAAACACCAAAAAGTTTTTTTCACGATCCCACCTCTCGCAAACGTCTGACAAACATCTGAGAGTATTGTTGTCACGAGAAAGCTTCTCAAAACAACTTGCCGTTCGGATACGGCACTTAACTGTAGGTCCCTTCCATTCGTGTAAAAAATATAACGCACACAACACGAGTGGTTGCGAGAAGCTAGGCCCTGGCACTTAAAGAGCTATTGCGCCAAATATTTTTTTTTTATTTGGTCCGGGTTAAACATATTCCACTAAATGGCATACAAAGTTTCTGAAAAAAGGTCTTATAGCGATACCTTACTTATTAATGAATTTTAGAAAATTAGTTATTTCTCGGATATGACTCAAACGATTTTGTTGAAAATATACATTTAAGCTCTATTGGACATACACTGCCTTCCATAAGTTTTTGGACAATGCATCCTGTCAGAGAAATTGATATAAAACTCTTTGTCTTTTTCATTTGAATAATCATAATTTATTGCAAATAGCTTCATCAAATAGCTAATCAATAAAAAGTCTTGGATAATAAAATACGGCCGTCAATCTAGGTATTCTATCGATCAGCTTCTTGATAGTTTCTAATATTGAACATTTTCTTCGAACTTCTCTGTCAAGTTCGTCCCAAAGCAGCTCTATTGGTTTGAGGTCGGGTGATTGGGCAGGCAATTTCATATTTTTCAGTGTTCCTTCTTGTTCATTGGTCTACGTATCTTCGATAAAGTTTGAAAGAATGTTTCGGATCATTATCTTGCATTAATGTGAATCCAGGGTCTATTAATCGCAAACCCGATGGTTAAGAGTGTTCTTCTAATATTTGCCTGTACTTCTCCTTATTCATGATTCTATCGATATGGATGTGGTCTCCAACACCGGCGGAAGAGAATCATCCCCAGACCATTATTGATTCACCGCCATGGTTGATTGTTGGGAGCACACAGCTAAGAAGCATCTTTTCTTCAGCAAACCGCCGAACGTAAACTTAAATTTGGACTTGTACGTCCGTAAGACTTTCGACCACTCGGTTGATGTCCAATGCAGGTGCTCTCTTTCCCAATCTAGCCGCTTGGTTATCGTAGTATACTACTCGACCGTGAAGGCCTGCGGCATCTAAGCGCCTTTTTGTCATTGTTACTTATATATGCTTTGAGTATGAACGGTTGAACTCCGCACAGATTTCTGGAGCTGTAAGCCACCGATTCCTTTTGTTTATTAATTTTATAGTCTGGTCCTCCTGTTTTGATGTTAATTTGGGCCTTCCACTATGGTATCGTGCACTGTCGACTTCCATATTCTTGTATGCGCTTCTTTATACAAGGCTATTATGCCAAAACATTCAACTTCACTTTTTTCCTTGTTTCTTCTCATTTGAGGTTTTTTTTTACCCTTTATCGGTTAACTTTAAATATTGAAGTTTCAAGACTAACTGGCGCCGGAAAAATACACAACCTGTTTTTATAGTTAGAAAACTAACCTAGTTTTCCTAAAAAATACCTGAACTGGACTGCAGCTTTTTGGGAAAATTTTGTAATGTAATGTCTACTATCGACCCTAACAGGGTTTGCAAGAATTTTGTTCATTTAAGTCCTGCACAGATAGTTAAACGTATAATTGTGGAAAAAAATGGTTTGTCCTAAAACTTATAGATGGCAGCGTATGAAAAGACGTGCATACCAAGTTTTGGGAAATTGATCGAATATTTGTTTAGCTTTTTAACGAATAAAAAACGTAACGATTTCATTGAAATTTCAGATGTTCCATGTTTTGCAATTGAATAGCATATGGGAGCAAGTATGTACGACACAGTCGTGCACTTTATTTTTTTTTATTTTTTTTTTTTGGATTTGACCATAATTACTACAAAATAATTTGCAAATAACACCTTTGATTGTTGATAGTCTGCTTGTGTCAGTCTGTAGTATTTGCCTTTTTCCTCCTTCGTTTATGATAACTTCTACGAAAATGCATCGATTCAAATAATTCTTTTTGCATAGAGTTTATCTGAAGTTGAACTTGGGACTTGATCTCGGTCACAATCATATTAACGGTTTTGGAAATATGGTTTATTGACTACGAGAAAGAGTTTGATAAAGTTCGTCATCAAAAACTGTTAGAAATTCATAGAAGAATTAGAGTCGACAGTCTACTATAAAATAATAGAATCATTATATCAAACTCCGAGAGCTAGATGGAAGTGAATAGGAGAAGATAGAAATCTAGAGAGGAGTGCGACAGAGCTGCATTCTGTCGCTCCCCCTCTTCAACATGTACTCGGAGCAAATCTTCAAAGAGGCGTTAGAAGATGAGGAAGGTGGAATCGCTTTAAACGGTACTAAGTTCAATAACTTAAGGTACGCGGACGACTCCGTTATCATCGCGAAAAGCGAAAGAGAGATTCACGCCATGGTGAATAGGATCGACCGGATGAGCAATGACTTCAGCCTTTATGGTAATTTCAAAACATAGCAAATGTAGAGTTGAAGATCGGCAGTATAAACATCGAACGCGTCTACAGAATTAAATATTTGTGAACACAATTTGATTACAGGGCAGATAGCTCCCAAGAAATCAAATGCAGAATTGAACAGGCTCGTGCAACTTTCAACTAGTTGAAGAAGGTGTTATGCGGCAGAGATCTGCAGTTGGACCTGAAAATAATGATTATTAAATGATGTGTCTAGTCTACGCTGTCAATTGGAGAGGAAGCCTGGACCCTACATAAAGCATCGCAAAAAAGACTTGAAGCACCATCAAAATTCGAAAATTGCATTATCTGGGTCATATCATCAGGAACGAAAAATATCGGCTTCTGCATGTCATGTCACAAAGACGAATTGAAAGACTGGGAATTACCAAGAACACTCAACGGCCAAACTTTCGCGAGAGGCACACAAGTTGAAGCATCGATACTTGCTGTGCATTTCGGACAGCTGCTTAATCCGCCTTGCACGAGAAACCAATTACATTACGCGCTGCCTTACCCGAGAGTGGAGATACTGGATCGGAATCTTCTATTACAAGAAGTCTACAAAGTTACGCATCGTTGTAACACAAATAAAGCCCCAGGAGAGGATCGCATACATTATGAATTTTTCAAATACGCTACAAATGAATTTATAGAAAAACTTAAACAGTTGTATACAACTTGAGGGGGAAGTGGCCCACAGTTTCAGGAGAAATAAAATCTTCCCACTCTTCAAAAAAGGTGATCGCAGTGATCCTAGTAACTACAGAGGCATAACTTTCCTGAACTTAGAAATGAACGAAAATACTTAAGGTTATACAAAGTCTTTACGATCAGAATTGAACTGCAGCTTGGGTTGGTCACAACATGTCAAATTGGTTTGATTTGCGAACGGGAGTTAAACAGGGTTGCCTCATGAGTCCCTTACTTTTTTTTCTTGTTGCTGGATGACCTACCAACTTTTCTTATCAGAAACGCTGACCATGATGCAAAACATGATCAACAAATTAGAACAATACTGCAGTTTGTGGAACTTACAAGTGAACACCAATAAGTCCAAATTGATGGTTTTCCGGAATGGTTTTGGGCGATACGCAAGGGATGAAAGATGGACTTGGCAAAGAAAAGAATTAAAGACGGTAAAGGAGTACAAATATCTCGGGGTCATTACAAAACCACAACCGACTTTAAAAAACACCTGGAGGAAAAACTAAAAGATGCAAAAAGAGCTATAAATTGGAGTTGGAGAGGCATACTTTGTAAACAAAAAAATATTGCTTTAAGTACAAAATATAAAATTTATGAAGCGGTAGTGAGATCAATAATGTGCTATGGAGCTCATGTGTGGGGCATCTACCAGTATGAAGAAGTTGAAAAATTGTTGAGGTACTTCATTAAAAAAATATTTAGATTGCCGGAAAATACATCAAACTATATGCTTCACTTGGAAACCGGACTGCCGCCATTATATATTTATACATTAAGACTGCACGTCCTGTACATTCTAAAAGTAATGTCTCACCTGAACCAACACCCGCCACATATTGTAGCAATACATCATATACGCCGTAAACTACAATTTTTCAATGAATAGTCTAGACTGTGCAGCGAACATGACATCCGACTAACAGAATACAATGCAACAGCATGGAAAACAGCTCTACAAGCCCTGTTGGGAAAGATCGATCTATCCATTCGTGCCGAGTTTAGAGTAAAAGCTCGACAAAGCCTAACTCGATACTCGTATCGTATGCTGCAATACGATCTAGGAGAGAAAAATTGCTTCCACGACCAAAATAACGTAAATATAATCTCGATGATATTCAAGACCAGAGGGGAGCTCTTGCAGTTAAACTACCGCACACATATAACCAATCATAGTTCCGACATTTCTGAGTTGACGTGATTGAAAAGTCTAAGTTTGTGTCTATTAGCTACTTTTTTGACTTCATCTTCAATCATTTCAATTTATAGATCTCTATACTGTTCAGTGTTTCTTATGTACCATGGCACATTTACTATATTCCCTAGTACTTTATTTTGAAATGTTTGTATTTTCTGTAAATTGGTTCTGTATGTGCATATCCATAGCTGGAGCCCGTAGGTCCATACTGGTTTCAGAATTTGCTTATAAAGCAGCAAATACATTTTACCGTAGCGCATGTTCAGTTCTTCTCTTTTTTTCTTTACATGCGCTTTCCAGCGCAGTTTTGCATTTAGTGTCATGCCTAGATATTTGGCTGTTTGCGTATTCTACTTCATTATCATTTATTATAACTGGGATGTGCGGAACATTTTTATTTGTAAAGTTGATATGGGCCGACTTTAGGTCATTTAATTTAATCTGCCATTTTTTGGTCCATTTTGATATACTCACTGCCTTCTGTAGCTTTTTCGTCGCTACTTCGACAGTTTCTCCCACAGCAAGGAAAGCAGTATCATCTGCAAATGTTGCCACAGTTCTTTCATCACTAAATGGGAAGACACTGGTAAATAAGAGATATAATACAGGGCCTAGCACACTGCCTTGTGGTACACCAGCTTTTATTTTTCTCAATTTGGAGTAGTCATCTCCTTGTTTGATTCTAAAAAATCGCTGTAATATATAAGACTCTGGGATTTCTGATTATTCCTTTGATAGATGCTTTTGCAACTTATGTATTAGTTCTTTGCACCATACTTTATCGAAAGCTTGAGCTTTATCGAGAAATATAGTAGAGCATTTTTCTTCAAATGCTTTTTCGATTTTATCAGTTATTCTATGCACCTGATCAATCGTTTGGGATTAGCGATTTTACTTCGATTATTTTATGCAGACGTTTAATCAACATCTTTTCAAATAGTTTGGACAACATAGGCAATCAAATTGTAAATCTGTTTTATCCTGCTGACGGCAAATGCCAGTGCTGTATTTTGTGATTTCTGTAAAAAAAAATGTGTGTACAAATAAAATCACACTACTACTGGTAGACCACGAATAACATAGATTCGGAACCTATGCGACTGGTGCAATATGACCACCTTTGAAATTCTCAGGACAGTTACTTCTCGGCAAAACACAAGAAGGGTGATAACCAACCTCCAAGAGGAGAGGCATCATAAGAAGAAACAATATAGGGGCAAGTACGTGCGCCCATGTCTTGCAATTTATTTTGTTTATTTTTTTTATATTAATATTTTTGTTTAATTAAAAACCTTCCAAGCCAGGAGTCTGATTGGCCCGCCTATGGTTAGAGGGGGATCAGAATGATCCTTCTTTTTACTGGCACCTAGAATAAGGACAAGTATTGGTTTCCTGAAAATTTTCGATCTCGAAATTTTGATAAATCTTGGTATCACTAAAATAGAGAACCTCAATAAAGTGTGTCTCCCAATTCTGTCTGTACGTATGGCCAATAGCAGCCTGGATTGAACGGATTTTTTTCAAAGTTCATATCTGGGATCTGTAAGGGGTCGCAATTCGAGGGAAAATTTGAATTTTCATTCTAACCCTAAAATTAACAGTACTTTACCAATGGCCGATTGTGAAAAAAAAAAAACATTTTCTCAAAAACGGTTGGTAGCCCTAGTACGTCATTCCTATGCTATAGGATGACGTATCAGAGCCCTCATCTATTCATGTAAACTTCAAATAATAGTATCGATTGAACGATATAGTTCTAGCGATTTATTTTTTGGTCCACGCAAGCAATTTCACTATCATCGTACAATTTGTTGGGCTAATAAAGTGTTTTGTGGTACTTTTATAAGTGAAAATATATTTAAAAAAATGTTTCGCCATAGCGAATTGTTTTCATAAAAACCTACTGAAAACGAAGACAAATTAGAAGTGTTACGCGGGCGAAGAACATTTAAAAATGCATTAAATCGTTTACTTCTTTCCACAAAGGCCCATTGTGAATAATTGGGAACAATTTATTTGTTATTCTGTTTTCAATAATTTCAGTTTTATTTAACCCCTCCGTTTGGACACAATCAATCAATTTAGAAAGTAGGTTTACTCTGGAAGTTCTAGATGCCTGATAGGGAATAATTGTGGTGTCTTTTTTACCCAAAGCTTTATCACATTTGATGAAGCGACAAAATAGTGAAGAATGTGATGACTTGATACCAGGGACGTTTTTTCAGTAGCACTAAAACTTTTGAAAAAACAAACGATAAACGACACGATAGCGTTCAATGGTATCGCCTAGTCGATCGTCTGAAAAGTTATGTGATGAGCCCAGGTTTTTGCCAACAAAAAAGTACGTACAACGGTACTTTACTTATTGCTAAGCTTTTAATCAATCAGAAAATGTCAGAAACAATTCGTCATTTACTTCACCAGTTCAGGAAGTACTCCATCACTCTGTTCAAGGTCAGCGAAAATCAGAACCCCAACACCCACATCCACCAAGACCAAGGTCAAGGTCATAAGCGATGTATCCCTTATAATAACAAAGAAATTATTGAATTATGTATCGGAATAAATAAGAAAAAAGTTATAAATATATTCCCATTCCAGTTACCTAGTACATATGTATCAAGTATTCCTCACCAGACTGTATTTATATTTATGTTCACATCAATGGCCACCATTTGTTACAAATAAGACATCTAAAATTCGCTTATGGAATTAAAATTATAAACAAGATTTATTGAACAGCTTTCGACAAAAATATTCATCCCGCCAATCAGCGTATTTCAAGAGAAATGTCCACGAAGAGTATTGTCGTCGTCTCACAGCACACCAATAACGCTGGCCAGACAATTTTAATTTCCTAAAAACAAAAACAAAGTAGCCACCACAACACTACAGCGAATTGTTTTTACTTTGGATTGGCTGAATCAACTGGTGGTTTGTCTAACTAGCAGACAGTCGCAACCACCACCAACCGCAAAGACCTGACCACACAAAGTATACTGATAGTCGATAAATGAGAACAGGCCAAGACTAATTGTTTACTGGACAGTCAAATTGAAATATCACAAACCGACTTTAATTCATGGGAATAGAATATTTAATAAAAATACAAACCGATTGGTGAAAATAATAAATGAACACATTTTGTGGTTATGATTACGAGTACTTGGAGAATTTTTTAAAGAAAAATGTCCACAACTCAACAATCAAAATTAATTATTAATTTCGCTTACCTTGAGGAATAAGTGTAATAAATGGGAGATTTATTTATAAACTCGTTATGAGTATAAACAAATTGGATGATGGGGTAATTGATGAAAATCCGGGGATGGACAGGAACGTTTTACAGTAAAATTGGCCCAAAAAAATCCACCCGCACCGGTTTGACGTTTTAGTTCCAAGTTTTTTTTCTTTTTTACTCCACAAATCTCTTGACAGTTTTTATCAGTCAACATAAAGGTGCATACGCAAGAAAAAAGTGAAAATGGAAGTTTTTTTAAAAAAAATTTGCGTTAAAGCTTCCGAAATGTTGAATATTTGACAGCCTATGTATTTCGAATGACTTGCTGGAACGGCTTTGCCGTATAGGTCGGAAGGTATAACCTATATATATATTTGTTGGTAGAATTGGCGCAAATAACTTCATGAAGTGTTTTGGAGGATAATTCGAACTACGGATGGGTTTGTATAGAAAATTAAATTGCATTTGACAATCTATAAGAAAGAAATTAAGGTTATGTATATTGCTTTTGTTGGATTGTGCACACAACACTTACCATAAATGTGCTAAAACCTTTGAAAAAGGTCGAACTATTGATTTTCCATTTATATTTTTTTTTGTTTTTCGCTTATTTTGAGTAATGGCGAACCGATTCCGGATCGGATGGAAGCATTCTGTGCAACACTTTTGTTGAAACCAACGGATCAGATAGGAAGCATTATGTTCAGCGCTTAAGTCTGTTTGTCCGCTATTACAGATAGACTTATTTTCAGTCGTATGTTATCGAATTTTCTTTTAAACAGTCACACTGAAATATAAATGTTCAATCTGCAGTTGAAATTTTTGTAACTTCATAATGTATATTAAAATTTAAAGTAAAATTGTTCGTCTCTTTAACTTCAGCAATCATTCTACTCACGACCAGGGCTGTCGGTACTCCCCCCGCATGTTTCGTACTCCCGTGCTCCCCTCGTCAATTTTGTTCTCCCCTACATCTATTCCAACACTTCCGTTAAATTTACATAAATAAAATAAAATTAAATTTTTATTTCGATAATAAATAATCTGAAGTCAAAACACATTGAAGAATTATGACCAGTTGCTGTTATTTCTTAAATAATAAGAAGCAATGAGCAAATCTCGACTGCCTGTTAATAGTTGTGTTTTTGTTATTCAACTGATATGATTCAGACCAGCCGAATTAAAAAAAAAAACGTTTTAGAATTAATTTGACAGCATCTTTTTCTCAACGTTTGCCTATTAAGATTTTGAGGAAATAAATACTTTACTTTTGATGGCGCTACTTCCCTTGAGTCTACTATACACTATATACTATACTCAGGCCCATAGTATTTATAAGTGTAAATGTACTCTAGCCATGTTTAGCTTTAAAAGCAAAGCCTTTTCGCCTACTGTAACAGTGTGGCTCTGTTATGAAATTCGTGGTGCAATATGAGGATTGCGTGTTAAAAGAAAATCAAAGGCGTGCGTCTTTACCAAAAACTAAAATTGAATTCTTTATTACGTAGTAATATGACATAGTAAAATACACAGAAACCAATGGTGCCTAATGGCAAGAAAAAAAGGAGGAAAATAATCGACAGGTAGATGTCGTTGCGCTCACACGACCCCTTCTTGTAAAATTGACTCCTGGCAATTTACCTCTCATAGTCTTGGAGCCATCTTGGTGGTTTTCGGGAGCGAACCGGTGCTGTATCCTTCCGGTCGACGATTTCCTCAATGTCTTTTTCTTTGTCACTATCTTCCATTTGATATACTGATGACCCATCACTCGTAGAATATTGTTCAGATGACAACTCTTCCTCATCGCCGGTATTTGTCTCAATGATGTTTTGTAATAAACAAGCGGTGGTCCAATTGTCCGTAATTATTGTGAACGATTTTAATCCGTATAAATAAATATGAAATTTATTAGTAACCGCCCAGTGTACTGCTAGGCTTTCTATTTGGTTAATATGTAAATTTTTTTCACTATCGGCAAGCGCACGGCTAGCATATGCGATTACTACTTGCTGATTGTTTTGTTTTTGTAGAAGGATTGCTCCCAAGCCGGTTAATGATGCGTCAATTTGAACTTCCGTTGGACAATTATTCCTAAAATGTCCCAGTATTGGTGGAGATTTTAATTTTTGTTTTAAAATTTCGACTGCTGCTGCTGCTTCTTCTGTCCAGATGAATGGGGATGAATTATATGCGTTGCGTATTGGTAATGATAACTTTGAAAAGTCTTTGATGAACTTTCTGTGATGAGATGCAAATGCATGGAATGATTTAGCGTCTGTTTTTGTTTTGAAAATTTTGTTGTATCTGTCGATGGAGTTTGTACGGGAAGGATCTGGACGTATGCCGTGTGCTGAAATACCATAGCCCAAGAAGAATATTTCCATTTGGAAAAGCTGACTCTTTTGTAGAGAAATACGTAGTCCGCTTTTGATTATTCGTTTAAGTGCGTTTTCGAAATTTCTAATAGCCATGTCAATGTTCGGAGCTGATTGACCTACGTCGTCCATGTATGTAATAGTGTTTTCGGTGTTATCGAATGTTTGCTTCATTATACGTTCCATGGTCTTTGGCGCATTGGTCAGTCCAAATGGCATTCTCATAAATTCGTATATACCGTCTTGAGTTATAAATGCTGTTTTGTGAATGTCCTCTGGTTTGACAGCAACCGTCATAAATGCTGTTTTAATGTCCATTGTGTTGAAAATTTGTGCATCCTGTTGAACCAGTTTCTCTATGATGTCGTCGATGTGTGGAGGTGGAAAATTATCTTTATATAATTTTTTGTTAAGCTGTGTATAATCTATTGTCAATCTGCGTGGGGTACTTGGATGATGAGGCTGGTTAACTATTACAACTGGAGAGGCATATTCAGATTGCGAATCTCTTGCAATGTTTAGTTTTTTCCAATTTTCTACTGTTTCGTTTATAAACTGGCGGTCGCTCCATGAATAGCGGTAGGGCTTTCTGCGAACTGGTATATCATCTACTGTACGTAAGGAATGTTGATCTATGGTGCAGTATCCTAAAATCTCGTTGTCTGTCGAGAAGGCTTGTAAATTGTTGCTGACTATTTCTCGAAATTTTTGAATTTGTGTTGGAGATATAGATTTCGGAAATGTTGAGATTTGATGTTCGACTTCTTTTAGAATACATGGTGGTATAGTCTGGCTTTGTTTTAATATGCAGGAATTTATATTTGTGTGTGTGGTGTAGCCTGAGTTCGTATTTTGTTTTAATTGGACATCTCCGTTCGTTTCGACAGTTATGGTAATGTTATTGGCCTTTCTCCAATCGCTGCCGAGTATCAGTGGTATTGGTGCATTGTTTACCACCGCTACAGGACCAAATGTGCAACATATGTCGCCTACTGCAACGAATAGGTCAATTTGTCCTACAGGTCTACACTCATTGTCAATGGAAGTTATTGCTGAGCCTTCGTATTTTTGAACTGCATAATCAGGTGGTATAGAACGACGATCGATTACTGACTGTTCAGCACCGCTATCGATAAGAGTGGAAATAGGTTTTCCATCGAATGCATAGGCATCTACGATGGGTAAGCCTCGATCACCACCTTTTGACTTCAATGCGCAGTTTGCTTGTTTTGGAGATGGTTTATTTGGGCAGTTGCTCAGTGAATGACCAGTTCTATTGCATGTGTAACAGGGTATTGGACATTGCGAAACGGGGTGTTGACCTTTTTTACAGCGTGGGCATACATAAGTATTTATTTTTGTATTTTCTGTGTATGCTGGTTTCTTGAAATTATTGTCTGTAAAGGACTGTGGCGTTCTAGTGTTGCGATACATTGTTGTTGTGTTGTGGAACTGTTTGCTGGTGTGTTTTGTGTCATCGTCAAGTTTTTGCCCCAGTTCGAATAGTTCGGTTATGGTCGAAGGTGTGCCAATGCGTAGAATACGGCGGTCTGTATTGTCAGCAACACCCTCGAGTAAATACGCAATTTGATCTTCCGTAGGAATATTTACATTCTTTGGGGGCTTAGAAATAATATCTAACTTACTGCTGAAGTACTGGATTATAGATTCGTTCGGCCGTTGGATACGTGCATTTACTCTGTCATTCCATTCGCGTAATGTTGGTGTCTTTATGAATCGTTTCCTGAATGAATTGAGCCATATATTCCAGTCGTCCCTTGAATCGCCTTCGAAGTTCTGCCAGTTTCTTGCAATGCCCGTTAATTTGCTGGTGCAGAATACTAATTTAACCTCGTCACTCCATCCGTTTATTTTTGCGGCTTTTTCGATGGATTTTATGAATTGCTCGGTGGAGTTGCTATCTTCCCCGTTGCATTCCAAAATCGTTTGCGTCATGTCTGGGTTGATGACGACAGTCTGAATAACTGCTGGACAAGTCCCTACCGAACTAGAAGTACCTGCTGATGGTTCGATTTTCCTTGCTTTAAGGGTAGATAGGATTTTATTGTGTTTGATTATGATTTGAATTAACTCATCTTTTGTTGTTGCTGTTGTTTCCAGTCCTCTTGATTTGACTTCTGTTTGGAGTGCATCCTTCGTGAACTGGTTCAGAATTTCTGCGTCGATGGTCGTTTCTAAGAGTTGCTGGACGAGAGACATTTTGTTGTCGGGTGTTGGTTGTTTCTTTATTGTATGTAGGTTGAGATACCGGCTGCGCCATGTAACAGTGTGGCTCTGTTATGAAATTCGTGGTGCAATATGAGGATTGCGTGTTAAAAGAAAATCAAAGGCGTGCGTCTTTACCAAAAACTAAAATTGAATTCTTTATTACGTAGTAATATGACATAGTAAAATACACAGAAACCAATGGTGCCTAATGGCAAGAAAAAAAGGAGGAAAATAATCGACAGGTAGATGTCGTTGCGCTCACACCTACCTACAACTTCCTCTCCTCTTCATGCCTTTAATACATGTACTCGTAGGACTATAAATCGTAAAAAGAATTGTTTTTCTTGATGACTTTAATGATGCTTTCAGCAGTCTTTGATAAAGTCAACTATTATGTACCGTACAGCAGGATTATGATGACGAGGATTTTATACAGAATTTCCTTATCTCTTTTTTTATTAATTTTCACTGCAATTATGAATTGCTTTAAAAACCCACATATGAAAAAATAAGTTTCTCTGCAATATAATTATAAATTGTCTGTCTACCTGTGCGCCTGTCTGAACGTCTGTTTGTATCTCGGGCTACAGCCTAAATGGCTGGACAAATTTTTTTCAAACTTCGAATATTGGGTTTGTGAGGTAATGACCAGAAATTCGAATCTTCGTTCTAACCACAAAATTAACGATTTTGATAAACAAATCACATATATAGAGTAAAATGTTGATAGTAAAATTGTTGACCTATGTATGCTTTGATAATGAACTAATTTTTTTTTTTTTGCAAACTATTTAATATTATCTGTTTAAGCTCATTAACTTATACTCCAATTAAAATCTGCACAAATATTTTCCCAGCATTTTATTAACAATTACATTTGTAACTAATTTTGCGGTTGCAATCATTAATCATTTACACAACAGAAATTGTGAAGGAATTTCAATGCATAGAAATGTATGCCCTTACGTATGTACAATAGCGTATGCATTACGGTATTGTGCAAAACGGAATGTGCTTCCAGCCTATGAAGTCTCCACTTGCTTATATTACTAATCTACTACAAAACGAAAATTACTGTCAAAATACTGACATCTGCCATTTGTGCATCATTTTTGTTCCCGTTTGTTTTCAACAATTCCCTTAAGTATAAAATAAATAAAGTTATTAACAAATTTAGTCGGTAAATTATAATAAAATAATGTCAAATATAAAAACCTATGGAAGCAATGGCGCGCCAGACCTCGAAACCATTTGTCGCCTGTGTTTGCAACCAGAATCGGCGACAATCGACATCTTCGAGGTGGGGTCACTATCGATTCCTGTACGAATCATGGCTTGTGCTGCTCTGGAAGTCCAATCCACTGATGGGTTGCCCAAGTTGATTTGTGAAAAATGTCGTTTTCAGTTGGAAAAATCTTATTATTTTCGTAAGAAATGTCAACTTTCGGATGCAAAGCTCCGCAAGCACATTCGTTTGCTGAATGCTGGCAAGAAAAGTCGTGTCTTTCTTAAATCGTGCGATGAAGACGACGACGAAGACGAAGAAGAGCGGCAATTTGAGGAATCTCTCAAATTTATTCGCGAGGAAGATGAGAAACTCGAGAAAGAGGAGGAGGAAAAGCGTGCTAGGTGGCTGCAAGAACAACAAGAACAATTTCGGAGGGAGGAGACTCAACGGTTGTTTGAGGAATTTGGAAATTTTGTGAACAGCCGGAAGCCGCCTATAGAGAGAAATGTTGCTTTTAAGAAGGAGAACATTGAATTCGAAATCAAGGAGGTTTCACCGCCGAAGAGGCAAACACTGAAGTCGCCTTCAAAGCTAAAGGCGGAAGACAGTCACTTTAAGCGTCCTAGGGTGAAGATAATGCCACGCAAATCTCGCGAACAGAACACTGAGGTTGAGACTGATAATGAGATTACTTCTTCGGAGCAAATTGCGGAAGAACAGGAGCAGATATTGATTTACAACGACGAGGAGGGAGAGAATACAGATGGATCCATTCAGACTTTCTTCTTGTATGGGAAGAACGATGATGAGAGCAGTAGCCAGATTATCGAAATTGAAAGCGAACGCTTGGATGATATGGAAAATGCGTTCAATCGGGACGATGAGGGCGATGGAACTGAGGAAGCTGGCATGGACATGGGCGCCAACGATGAGAACGAAAGCGAAGATTTTATGTTTGCCAGTGAATTCGAAGAATGCGACAACGGAGATGATGATGGCGACCCTGTGGGTTCTGCTAATATTGTTCAGTCGTATCAGAGTAAGTTTTATTTTCTACTTCAGGTAGTAGGAACCTGAGTCAAAGATATTTCTAGAGAGAATTAATACGATTGGATGTAAAGGAACGAAACTATTCACTTAAGCGAAGGGGATGTTCTAGTGATGAATCAGGCACTTGTTCATTGTTTTAGAGTAAAGCATCGTAGTGTAAACCATCCAATGATTAGCCCCTTAGTCTTACCGGTTTTGGTATTACCGGTGAAATAATAAACAAAACATGCAAATAGTGCCAAAACTATTTATTTATATAGGGTGATGGCACCAGTAGTCAGCCCCTTAACTTTTGTTTTGTGTTGGATTGGTCATTAAAAATCCATTCTTCAACTATTTAATCAAGTATTTGGTTCTTCTGAATGTTTCAAGTCTGTAGATTGGAAAATACTAAGCTTAATAGGGATATGAGCTACCTAATGCAAACTATTTACAAAATCGGCCACGCAAGTATCGAGTAGTCAGCCCCAATTACCATTTCTACATTTTCATCGTTTTAACAACAAAAAACATTAAGTTTCATTCATTCATTAATTTTGTGGTTAAAAAACCACGGCCAACCCGTCCGAAGAGTCCTCATCCATAATGGAAGCTATTGGACCGACAGGTGGTGGGTTAGCTGTGGATTCACCACAATTTTTTATTAGTATTTTAAATACTTTCAAATTTACATAAAAAATAAAAAAATGTACTTAAAGTATTATCTAATAGTGATACAATACACAAAAAAATAATCGAAAAATCATAATATTAGTAATAACATTCACGTGCTAGTTTTGACAAATGCAATGCATTTTCTTTTGAAAATTCTGGGATTGGCTTCATTTTTTATGTCATTTGGTAGCGTGTTAAAAAAACATAAGCCCTTATAAATAAAAGTGTTTTGACCTGCCGCTGTATTTTGAAATCCCACTCTGAAGTTGTTGGCATTACGTAAAGGGTATGGCTGCACCTCTCCGACTCGTCTGACACCCCTTGTTAGAAACCTTGGTGCGACTCCGTATTTAACCTTGAAAACAGCTAAAAGTGTATTAAGTTCAAGTCTTTGTTTTATACTTAACCATTTAAGGGCATCCAGCATGCATCTGATTTGTGTATATCTATTACATTTTAAAATACTTCTCATCGCTTTGTTTTGAAGCTTTTGGAGCCTTTCCAGTTGACCCTGGTTGCAGCAAAAGTATAAAATTGTGACACAGTACTCAAAATGTGGTTTCACTATGGTATTGTATACTATCACAGCTGTTATGCTATCCATCTTTTTTCTTATTCGTTTGAAAAATCCAATTTTTTTGCATATGTAATCTACATGTTCATTAAAGTTCAGCTCTTTATCAATAATCATTCCTAAGTATTTAATGCTACTGACGTTTTCAATTTGTTTACCATTTATTTCAATGCAAGTCTCGTTATTTGAATTCAAATTCATTAACTTTGTTTTTTGTTCATTCAATTTTAATTTGTTCATCTTTAGCCATCTAATTATGAGTTCAATGTCGCATGTCAGTTTGTATTTGCATTTTTCTGCGTCTTTTCCTTTAGCGTAAATCAATGTGTCATCCGCGTATTGGACAATTTTACAGTTTCTCACTATTTTCGGCATATTATTTATATATATAATGAATAACAGTGCACCTAATATCGACCCTTGCGGTACACCAAGTTCCACTTCGGCAAAATCAGACACACTGTTATTTACTTTAGTTCGCTGTACTCTGTTGTTCAGGAATGTCCTAAACCATCTCAGTTCCTTATCTTGAATTCCATAGTTATACATTTTTTTAATAAGTATTTCACGGTCTATTGTTTCAAACGCTCTTTTGAAATCGAGGAAAAGTGCTATTACTGTTTTTCGTTTGCCCCCATCTTTCCATTCATTAATTACGTGATTTACTGCTGTCTCACATGAGTAGTTTTTTTCTAAAGCCCGATTGAAATTCCGAGAAAATATTGTTTTCTTCCATATATTTCATGAGTTCCTGTTTTACTACTGTTTCAATAATTTTCTCGGCAGTACGCAGTGTATTAATAGGTCGGAATTCTTCATTCTTTTTGGTGTTTGGTACTTTCTCTACTGGTGTTATCATTGAGTCCTTCCAAGAGTTTGGAAATTCTCCCGTGAAAATCGATCTATTTACCAGCTCTAGTAGAACTTTTCCAGTTATCCAGTATTATTATAGGACTTATTCTATCAAAATCCGTTTTGTTCTTTAGCGACTTGCAGACTTCTTTCAACTCATCTATAGTAATTTGACGAAATTTGAATTTTGATGCTGCAGGAATAGCGTAATTCACATACTCTAGATCTTCTATCGATTCTCTTATTTCTTTAACACTTTCAATAAAATATTCGTTAAACTTCTTTGCGATTGTTAGTTCATTTTTGTACTCTTTCCCGTTGAAGATAACACTTTTAATACTGTTTTTGTGCTCTTTCAAGACTAAATCTTTTATTTCTTTCCACATTTGTTTCTGCCCAACCGCTTGGTTAATCCTATTGTTTATATATTGATTTTTGGCGTTATTAATTTTGACTTTATAATGGTTTCTTAAAGCTTTGTATTCCACCCAGCTTCGGCTATTGTTGACCATTCTTGCTTTTTGATACTTTTTGATCTTCTTATTTTTTTTAGAATTTTAAGTTCATTATTAAACCACCGATTTGTTTTACTGTCTATATTCATCCTTTTTTTATTGATAAATCTTAAAACTGTGGTTTTAAGAGCCGTGTTGATGTTTTCCGCGTTTTCGTGTATATTCTCCGCCTCGTTGTATGACAGATTTACTTTTCTAAGTTCTTGTGTAAATAATTGCTTGCAATATTTGAAAGATTCGTAGTCGTTTTCATCTTTCTTTGTATTAGTTTTCGTGCTTATTATTACTTCGATACTCTCATGATCTGTTATTTTTTCGTTTGGTTTTGCTCTAACCGTAATGTTGTCCATGTTCGTTATAACGTAGTCGACTATTGTATTTGATGTTTGTGTTGCTCTTGAATATTCCTGCATTTTTTGTGTTAGGCAGTTATCATTCAAAACTCTTTCTATCTCCCGCTTGTATGTATCGTTTTTGCACCAGTCAATGTTAAAGTCTCCTGTTATTAGTACATTGTTTGTTGACTCAGTTATAAAGTCAAGGTTTTCTTCGAAAAAATCACAGAAACTTCTTTCACTGTGACTTGGCGATCTATATATAGCAACAATTACCATTTCTAGATCTTTATATTTAACATTACATGCCAATAACCACATTTTCCAATCAATCGCTTTTCTCGTTATTTTTTTTATATTCCACTTATTTCGAATATATATTGTCGCGCCACCTGTTCTAGTTGAGTTAGATAGACATGACACGTTATTGAAACTATTAATTCTAATTTCATTTTCATCAGTCTCGTCTGTAAGGTGCGTTTCTGACAGAAATATAAAGTCATATTCATGAGTGTCAGCTAATATTTCCAATTCTTCAAAATTATTTGTAAGACCTTGATATATTGACATAAATTCCTTTTACAGTGTTTGATTGCTAGTATATAATTTTTTTTCTTTTTGGTCTCGAGCTTATTCAGGTATACTGGACATAACCTACTTAGTGTCGAGTGGTTCTCATCAAACCCTAAACTAAGTTTTTCATTAATACGCAAACAATTTATACACTTATTTATTGCTTCGTTGTTGCATTCGTTCGTCTTATGTTTATTATGACACTTTAGGCATATTTCTTCTTTTTTGCATTCAGCTGCTCTATGGTTAAATCCCTTGCATTTGAAACAATGCATTATTCCTATTCCGTCGAAAACTTTAAAGCGTTCCCATCCGATGCTAAGTTTTTCTGCTTTCAGCATCTACTTCAATAAGTGCTTTATGGTATACCTGATTGTTCCTTTTAGTTTCATAATGTTTTATCAATTTCATCTCACTTTTTGCAATCACGGTGTTTTTTTTTTTAATTTGTCTATGATTTCATCATCTTTATTCTTAAATTGTATATTTGTCACTAAGATTCTAGGTCTTATTTTGTTTGGTACCTTTATTTCATAGTTTTCATTCAAATTTTTTTCAATTGCACTTTTTATTTTGTTCCTTTCCTCCGCATTTTCACTTTCTATAATTATAATTCCGCTATGCCTGCTTTCAATGTTCGAAATATTAAGGTCTTTTGGATCAACGTTTTTGTTAAGATCTTCTCGTGTTTTAGCACTTTTTTGTTTTTCCTTCGGTTTCACAATAAGTGGTAGCTCTTTTCGGGTTTTTGGCAGTGGCGACACTTTTTCGTTGTTTCTGTTACTTCCTTCTTTGACAACTTCTGAAAATGACCCTTGACCTCCTGTCTTTGTTTGGCGGTTTACAAATTTTTTCACTTCATCACATGCGCTAATATTGTTTTTTAGTTCATTACATATCTTTTCACCCTGCTCTCTAAAATTTTCGGTGACATTATACATTTTCTTTATTTCTGTGATACTTTTTGCACATATTTCTTGAGCCTTCTGCATTTCTTTTATTCTTTCCATATATCGAGCCTCGATTGCTTCCAGTTAGTGCTTAATTTCCTCTTCATTTTTCTTTAGTGGCTCTTCAAATTCCTCTTTGTATAGATTAAGATAGCTCGTATTTTTCACAACATTTTCTGCATCTCTTTGACAACAAGGTCCACATTCTGTATGTATGTAATGCAATCTTGACAGATAAATCTTACCATAGTGTTTGTTCCAATGATGCCACTGCTGTAATTGTCCAAACCTGAACATTTTTGTGTCGAGTGGAATACCTTCGTACATACTCCGTCACATCTTATACCGGTCTCACCACGAATTGCAAACCCGCATTTATGGCACAAGGCCATTCTAAATAGGTTTTATTTTTATTTTGATGTTATGAACACCACTTTCCGATGTTTTTCACACCAAAATCAAAATTTAAACACTTGATTTAGTAAATTAAAACTTAAATTAATTGCACTGGACTTGAATCTCCGTAGTTTTAGCCATCAACGGTTAACTTCCAATCTCAAAAGTTAAGAAACTTTTCCATACTTAATAACAAAGTCATTAATTAAATAGTAAAAAAATCAAAAGAAACATTTATTTCAGTCATACAGTTATATTTGCCTCAAAATTGCATCATTTGAGTTGGTATTTTTATTAAGTAGTTTTTAAGTAACACAAAGAAAAACAAAAAAAATAACAAAAAATAACAAAAAATAACATAAATATATATGTTTTAACATGGGAACATAAAAAATAAACAATGAATTCATTAAAAAAATATAATATAAAGCGGAATAGGTATTAAAAAACAAAATGCATTTTAATCATATTCTTCTTTGCAATATTCACAGTAAAATCTTTCGTTTAGTACATCCTCAAAACATTCTCCAGCAAAAGGTGTACATTTCAAATTCAATTCAATTCAATTTATTCTTATTCTCCTTAATACAATATTTTTAATAACTACAACTATTTATTAACATTGTTTAGAGAATAGTTTGTGACATTTTATATTAAACAAATAGAGACAATGCCACATATTAAATTTGTATTACATTGTGGGGTGATCAATAAAAAAAAATATACATTAGGAAATATAATAAAAAAAGAAGAAATTCAATAAAAACGAACAAGTAAATTTGAAGTGCTATGAAAATAAGAAGAATTTGTCTATAAAGAAAAAAAAATCATCAAACAAAGTAGCGCAGCAATAATTCTATTTCATAAATATTAAAAAACCTAGAAGCCATAACTTTACCCGTTTTAAGAATGCTAACAATGTTCTAATTGTTATATCTACTGGGAGCTTGTTAAACAATTTACGAGACACGATAGTGTAAGTGTTTCTAAAAAATGTAGTCCGAAAAGTAGGCAAACCAACAGCAGCGAAAGTATTGC
The DNA here is from genome assembly GCA_963082735.1 of Pocota personata. Lineage (NCBI taxonomy): Eukaryota > Metazoa > Arthropoda > Insecta > Diptera > Syrphidae > Pocota > Pocota personata. The sequence continues at coordinate 187,477,834 of OY720429.1, forward strand.
TGCGTAAGCTGTATAAGTCAAAGATAGGACTTTGCATATAACCACCTCTCATAAAAAATATTTTAAGGACCTTAAAGTAAAACAAGTGCCTTACTGGAAGAATGTTCATCTGTCGAAAAAGATCCATAGAGTGGATTAACCGAATTGCATTACAGACTTTCCTTACGGTACACTTTTGCAATAGAGTAAGCGGTTGCAATTTATTAAGGTAGGCTCCTCCCCAGCAGCAGATTCCATATTCTAACTTGGAATGAAAAATTGCAAAATAAATGGTTCTAAGAGTAGTATCAGAGACAAACTTGCGCAGACGGTAAAAACATCGAATAGTTGATAGAAAATATTGTTTTAAATTAAAGATGTGTTCAGTCCAGCTTAATTGATTATCTATTGTTAACCCCAAATACTTAAATTGCTGAACTATTTCAATTTTAAAACAATTGACATTACAAACACCATCCTCTTTATACAAACATGTAGAGCTAATTCCTGGACAGCTGGCATTAAATAATAAGTGTTTAGTACAATCCGGAGCATGAAATATAACACTTATATCTGCAAGCTCTTTAAATGCAAGGCTAAACAGCATTAATTTTGTTTTTTCACTGACCATAAGCTTATGCTCAGCGAACCAAGTTCTCAGCAAGTGAACATCATGGTTAATGTCAGTAACTAGATTCAAGGGATTAGATGAGTCATAAGAGATAACGAGATCATCTGCAAAAGCTTTTACTTTTCCTACAAATGGAAGCTCAAAAATTGAATTTATATATATGAGGAAAAGAATCGGACCGAGAACGGAACCTTGCGGAACACCCAGATTAATTGTTTTGGCTTCACTAAAAATGTTACAAACTTTGACTTTTTGAGTCTTATTTTTGAAATAAGACGAAAACCACTTAAAAGCAAAACCACGAAAACCAATATTATACAGCTTGTTTAAAAGAATATTATGGTCGACCATGTCAAATGCTTTGGTTATATCTACGAAAAGTGCAGCACAAGTTTTTTTGTCATCCAAACCTTTTTGAATGTAGGAGGTGAAGTCCAAAAGCGCATTTTCCGTAGAAAAACCTGCCCTAAACCCAAACTGCAAAGGACTTAGAAAATGTATCTTTGTTAGGTACTGCAAAACTCTATGTTTAACGGACTTTTCAAATAGCTTTGAAATTACAGGCAACAATACAATAGGTCGGTAGTTGGATTTGTCCTTTCTATTACCCTTTTTAAAAAGAGGTATGACATTTGCACATTTAAATTTTTCAGGAAATATACCAAGACTAAAACTCAAGTTAAAAATATGTGCTAAAATGTCAACAACATTATAGGCGATTCTTTTTAGAACAATGCCAGAAATACCATCATTTCCACAGGCATTAGAGTTCTTAAGTGAATTGATTGCTTTTAAGAGTTCCAAACCAGAAATTGGCTCAAAAAAGAAACTGCTTCTGCAAATAAAACTATTTGAAAGGCTGAAGTTTGTACAGCATCTGCAAGATAAAACACAATTACTGGAAAAAGTATTTTTTGTAACCGTGAGAAAGTAATTGTTAAATTCATTTGCTATTTCGGTGGGATCTACGATAACAGTACTACCGCTTTGCAGCAAAAATTCATTTGATTGATTGGAGACTTTTCTATTAACAATACTGTTTATAACATTCCACTCCTCTTTTAAATTACCCTGCGAATTTCTGATTTTCATATGGAAATACCTATCCCTACTTAATCGCACTTCATTGTTAAGTTCCTTACAAATTCTATTAAATCTATTCTTTAAGCTGAGATTATGTGGATGCTTATAAGACTTCTTTCGTAACTTTTGGTTGAGTCTAATTTTTTTAAGAAGAGCAGCATTTATCTATGGTTTCAGTCTGATCTCTGATCTTTTCCTAAGGATGAAGTGGGAAGAATAAGAGATATGTTCCTTTAAATTTTTGATGAACAGATCGTATGCCTTTGAAGGGTTAACTTCAGAATAGACTTCATCCCAAACAGCATGAAGTAGGACATTGTTCAATTTGTTGAAATCAATTTGGGTAATTCTTCGAGCTGGAATAAACTTGTCTTTTATCTTACTTTTTAGGCTGTTGAATACAATACCCGTCATGCAGTGATCTGTGATTTGCAGGTCAAAATTAATTGCAGCACAAGGATTTAGGGCTATTTTAGAAAAACGTCCAAATATATGATCAAGACAGGTACCTGAAACTGATCTCGTTGGTTCGTTGATATAAGACGCTAAACCATTTTCAGACATAAGAGCACCGTACGAATCAGAAACACTGCTACAACTCAGCAAGTCTAAATTGAAATCGCCCAAAATTATAAGATTTGCCGCTCGCTCATTTAGTAGAAAGGAAGAAAATTCATTAATAAAAAATTTAATTGACTGAGAGTGAAATCTATAAACACCAATAAAGGTGATCAATTCATTGCACACACAGCAAGAGATCTTTAAAATGTCCGCACTTTTCAGACTATAACAATTTACTTCACACTGAAACAAATCGCGTATAAAAACTGCTACTCCCCCCGCAGAATACGAATCATTAGAACAGGCATAAAAATTATAATTTTGTAAAATATAATCATCTATTTCGCAAGAATAAATCCAAATTTCAGACAAAAAAATAAGGCATCAAGATTGGAAATCAATAAATCAAAATTACGCCGCAGACTACGAATGTTTTGATGAACTACATAGAAAGATTTGAGATCATTTGAGCTAGAACTAAATATGCTATCACAATTGTTTCTTAATATAATAGGTATGGTGAGATTATTTTTAATAAGATCTAGATTATTATTATTAAAAATCATTACCAAAAACGAAGATTTCAGCAGTTTCCAATTTTAGCTAAATAATCAAAAGATCTTATAACAATGACCTTACCATTTTCAACCTTTCTAAGAAGCAACTGAGAATTTTTGAACCATAAATACTTAAAGTTGTTTTCTGTTCTTAATTTTTTTTGCTGCCATATACAGGGCTCGGGTGCATCTCGTCATATAATTATTAATGAAGATGTTCTTCTCTTTATCGCCATCAAATGAAACCACTTTGTACACGAATCACAGCCAATATTCTTTAAATCGTTGTCTTCAACTTCGGAAATCAGCTCCTCATCGCAATTGGAGCATCTGATTTTGGAGATTCTTTTTTTGGTCTGTCTTGCCCTTCCGGTTAGTTTCTTGTTTTCGGCTTCCAACCGCTTTTCCAACCGATTTCGTTTCCTAAATTCAATATCCTCAGCTTTTTTTACTTTTTCTTGTTCTTTTTTTATTGAAGAATTCTTTCCATGCCACGGATGAAATACTGCAAGTTGGTTTGGCGCGAGCATATTTGGCTGATTTTGGAAACAAATCTGGATAGTAAAGGTGTTTTTGGAAATCAGGGCTGGCTGAACCGGAAGTAGATGGTGTGGGTTGAACTGTATTTAATTTCAGGAGTTTAAAGATTACAAATTTAAAATGTTAAACATAGGTACTTATAAGATAGGTATAAACCAATTTGTTTTTCATCTCCAACATTTTTCAACATTTCATCAATAACTGAGAATGAATTAGATGATCGCCGTGATGAGTGCAATAAGAAAAAAAAATAATTTGATTAAAATCAAAGTAGGTACCTACGTCCAATATGCAATGGTCCTACCAATCGGTGTTGACAGGACTTCTTCTGCCTTCTCCAAAACTTCAAAAATCGATTCATCTGCCAACTCGGGTATAGGTGTTGATAAAATTTCTTCTGCGTTTTGTAAAACTTCGAGAATGGATTCCTCTACTTCATTACTTCCGGATATTGGTGGCGGCATTGAAATAATAACGTCTGAAGGCAGTCTTTGTAATTCTCCTGTTTCATCTATAATGTATGTTCCTGTTATTTTTTCGTTGGGGGCAGATTCACCTAGATGTGTTTTCTATAGCTTTTCAATTACATCAATTTTTGTATTAGCTCATCTTTAATGACATTCAAAACTTTTTTTGTTTCATAGAAACTGGACTCCGATAGCGTTAAGATTTGTTCTTTTTGATGTTTTTCTACTTCGTTCTGAACACATTTTGAATAGTCAATGGCATTTGGATTAAAGGGGTATATGCCACACTTCCGAAAGGCATTTTTGAATTTCAAAACTTCACAAAAGGTTACTTTGGTAACACTTTTGCCAGCGTTACCCGGAATAGTCTGCCATCTATGCACAGTGTTTTTGTAGTCAGTTTTGATGCCCTTAAAGACGCCCACATCGGCTGGTTGGGTAATATGAGTGGTATTTGGGAGGAGTGCATATAAAATGATCCCATTATCGCGACAAAAATCGCTGAGCTCCATCGTCAAGTGTGACTTGTGACCATCGACCAGTAATAATACTGACCTTTCGATATTTCGTTTATTCACCCAGTCATTGAAACTATTGGCTATGTATTCGAAAAATGTTTCTGAACGCATCCATCCACTTTCTGATCTCCCTAGTACCCATTCATCTGGTATACTTTTAACCACGGCTAGAGGAGGGCGCACATAGGGAAATACAACCATAGGTAGCAATGTTTGCCCATCAGCACTAAAACGCAACAGTACAGTGATTGTCTCCTTGTCGTTTACACAACTGACCTTATAAAGCTTTTTCCAGCCCTTCGGAGCCAAAACAACACCTGATTTTGGTGATAGACTGAAAGACGTTTCATCGCCATTAAAAATTCTGGATGAATCTTCCAAAATATCTACTGCATTTATTTCCTCCAAATGTTCCTTTAACTCTCGGAACCACTTTCTTATTGATTCTTCGGTGACGATAGCTCGTCCTTTTGAAAGTCCCTCAGCCGATCTAAGAGACAGTTCCGGATGACGCTTAAGAAAACCGTAATACCACTTTTTACCTGGTAGGCCATTTTTGAATGGTGCCTTTCTTTTGTCGTCCTGTATAATTTTTTGAACCGTATTTAATAGGTCCGTCGGTTTCTGTGGAAATCCGCATTTCGCCAGATTTATCAGCCAGTTTGTCAGGGTTTGTTCTTCAACTGCACTCAGGACTGTCTCGGGTCCCATTTTGCTAGGCTTTTCGACAACTCTGCCATGTATGCGATCTTGAAGAGTGCCTCTTGGGACTCCGAACTCCCGACTAGCTTTTCTTATTGACCACTTATTTGTTCGTATGTTATTACCTGAATTAAATATATTTTGAAATTGTTAACTACCACAAATTGTTCATTATTAACATACGGCTGAGCTTAGGAGAATTAGGAGACGTGTCTTTTATAGTCAGCCACCCATTTCTTTATTATATGAACAGGGGGCTGACTACTGGAAAACAAAGAGAATTTTTCGATTTTTTTGCGAGAAGTAAGAGAGAATTAAATTTCCATTCTTTTTGCATACTCAGTTAAAAAAAAAAATTAAGGTAGTCTTCAGTAGTCAGTCGGAGGGGGCTGAGCCTAGGATAATTATAAAAATAATGTCTCATAAGGTCAGCCCCCCTCTTAATTATTTAACAAAAAACATTGTTAACATTTTAAGTTAAGAAACAAGATAAATAAAGTGTCAGTAACATAATAATAATCATAAAATGCATTTGCCTTCAGTATATTCGTAATTGTATCTCTTTTTCAAATTCACTTCCACTATTTTTTTTTTGGTAAACCATTCGTATCCTGCACTTATGAAAACTGTACGCAGACTAATATTTTTTACGCGCGAAGTAGCACCTGGATTGTGTCAATTTTTTGCACACAGAGAGAAGAACTGTTAGCCAAGAGAGTAATATCTTTTGTTTGGAAGAAGGGCAAAAGTATTTACTACTGCGCTGTACTTTGTATGTCAGCGGCTGACTACTGGAGGGGGCTGAAATTAGGGGCCATCACCCTACCTTAAAGTGTTTTTAATGGTAAAAAAAAACAAATTGTTCAATTTATTTTAAAACATAAACAAAAAATAAAAAACAGCTAAATTTTCGCCAATTATTGGCAGTCTTCCATCGATTGGCATTCCCCAATCCATTTATTGGCACATGGTCCATCATCATCATCATCATTTTATTTATTTTTTTTATTTATTTTATTTATTTATTTATTTAAACCTGCGAAGCCATGTGGCTTATCTGCAGTAGATTATTTTCAAAACTATTTAGTATGCTATCATCAAACTTTGCAATTTACTAGATATACACCCCGCGCAACAAAAAAAGCCGCACATGGTAATTTTTAACAAAATGGAAGAAATCTAATAAATGATGACTAATCACTGCGTAGTCACTTTGTATTTTTGATGTTTAACATTTAAGTTAACACATTCCCCAATTTGACAATACATTTCGTAGCCTAATTGAAAAAAAGTAATGATCGTGAAGATCAGACTACAAAATATCAGATATTACCCAAGTACTATCAATATACATAAATTAAAAAAAGAGCAACAATTTGAAAAGCAAATTTATTTTTTCATATTTTTATTAACTAAGAAACCTTTTTACATAATTTAAGACTTTCATAATACTAAAAAATGATTCTAGTATTTCGTAGCACCACCCTTCGCCCTAACAACGTCATGAACCCTGTTTGGCATGGAGGCATAGAGATTACCGAGGTAATTGTTATTAATTTCATTGAACCACACTTCTTCAATGATGCTCTTTAGATGCTGCATGGTTTTTGGTTTTTTATCTTGGATCTTCTTTCCCATAAGAGCCCAGACATTTTCGATGGAGTTGAGATCTGGACTGTTTCCCGGCCAAATTAGGGATTCTATTCCTAATTCTTCTTTCAAAGTTTTAATCTGTGGAGGAAATTTAAAAATTAAAATCATATGATTTTCAAAACACCCATAAATATGGAAAAAAAAAACCTCGAATTACTCACAGATTTTGCTCGGTGGCAAGGTGCTGAATCATCTTAAAAAATTGGTTTTGATGTTTCTGCTGTTATCATTTCCATACTCGGTACAACACCATCTAAGATAATTTGTTTGTACTGCATGGCGTTAACAGTGCCCTCGAGCATAATTAGAGATCCAACTCCGATTGCGGTGATGCATCCCCACACCATAACATAAGGAGAATGTTTTACGGTGTGAGCTATGCATTCGTCGCTGTAGCGTTCCCCTTTTCTACGACGAACTATCTGCTTCGCATCCGGTCCGATTAGGTTAAACTTGGACTCATCAGAGAACACCACATTTGACCAATCTTGAACACTCCAGTTTTGTCTTTCCTTAGCCCAGCTAAGGCGCGTTTTCTTCATTTTGCTGGTCAGAAGTGGCTTTTTCACTGGTCTCCTTGCTAGCAAACCCATCTCGTTGAGACGATTCTGGATAGTTCTGACGCTAACTTCAGCCCCAGTAGCTTCTCGCAGGTCAGCTTTAACTCCGATTTTAAACCTGTTTCTCAAGCTTAGCCTCTTCAGTTCCCGGTCATCCCGAACAGTGGTACATCTCTTCAATCCTGTGCCAATTTGTCTGTCCAGATTGTGATCCCGACGATATTTGTTACAGAATCAATTTGTCGAGCAATTTCACGAAATGACTGATTCTGTTTGGATAAGGCGACGATAACTGCCTTATTTTCTTTACTCAATTGTACCCTTTTAGACATCGCGATATACTCTTTTCACTTTTATTTAAGAAATACAACTGCACGCACTGTTAAATACTGCCAGAATGAATTCCGACACATTCCAAAATGTGCATTACCTAACCCGGAAGCAATAAAATATAATTCGGCGAATCCCTTAAAGGTAATTAGCGCAAAAAAATGGAAAACCCGTATGCGGCTTTTTTTGTTGCGCCGGGTGTATACACATACACCCCGCAGTGGAAAATGAAGTTAAAATGACAAAAAAAAAAAAAATATATTTTAATTTTAGAGAAATTATAGTTGTTTTAGATTAATACAGTTTAGTTACTTTAGAGTGTTCTTTTAGTCTTTTTTTTCGCAAGTTTATTTGAACAATATTTCTTAGGTCATTCGGGAGATTGTTAAGGATGTTCGGCATAGTGTACAGTAATTGGCTTTTGCCATACACATTGTTAAAAAAGGCAATTGGTATAGCCCATCTGCTCGTCTTCTAGCGTTGAAGTTATGGCTAATTGGTGTCCGGAAACGCTGGTCATCGTAGTAAAACAACGCTGCAGTCAACTCAAAGATTTGTTTTACATTCAAGACTTTCACTCTACCTTCTGCTGTGTATCTTGTTGAGAGTAGTTTAATTGCTTGATTTTGTAGACTCTGGATTTTGTCGATGTGAGTTTGTGCTGCCCCTCCCCACGCCAATATACCGTACCTCATACGTGACTCAATTAGGGCGTAGTAAACTTGTTTTTGTATGCATATTGAATACTTATCATATAGCTTGTTGTGTCCAAAGTCGGACGTAGGCCTCTTTTAAATTTCTGTCCTGTCTTGTGCTGTACGGATCCAGTTTTCTGCTACTAATCTAAATAAATAAATATACCATATATACCCGATGAGTGAATAGACATGTTAATCATCTCCTCCAGCTAAATATTCGATATTCTGCCAAAACTCTACATCCAAAATTAAGTGCGAGATTTAAAAGCGTTGCGTATACAATTTTCGTCACTTATGTGTTTTATTGTTATAGGCAAGGTCTCAAAGTTTGCCATCTAAATGCACAAAGTTTGCAACCGAAAATAGATGAATTTAGAGAAATGTTTATAAATTCCCAAGTTGATGCAATCTGTGTGTCGGAAACTTGGTTTTCCCGAGATGTGAAGGATGCAGCATATGCTTTGAGTGGTTACAAACTTTTTCGTTCTGATAGGAGCGATCGTAGTGGCGGCGGTATAGCAATTTATGTAAGAGACTTGTAAACTTAAATGTCATTCACCTTTTTGAGAGTGCTATTAAGTATTTTTTCATAGACATAGTCTGTGGTGAAAATACTATTCGTTTATGCAATGTGTATAGACCAAATAGAAATATTAATTTAACACCTGTATATGATTTAATGGAGGAAAGTTCAACCAGCGCAAATAATATAATATAATTGTCTATTGGACAATAACCTTTTGGAGGAAAGTCATATTACTGAAAACATGAATGCGTTTGATCTACAACCAGTAAATACCCTGACTTATGTCCTATATCCCCTTGTGGGTCCTAGGGCCTCGACTACGCCTACGCGCCATCGTGTACGGTTTCTGGCAATGTGTCTCAGCTCTCCCCAGCTCTGCGCCATGTTCTCCTTGGACCACCAGGTCTTCTGCCGTCCTGAGTTCCATTGCATAGCATGGTTCGCTATGGAGCTGTCACCCTTTCGGAGCGTATGACCAATCCACTGCCACTTCCGTCGTTGGATGGTTGTGCCTATTGGTTCCTGACCCGTTCTCTCGTAAAGATGTTCGTTAGAGATACGATTGGGCCAGAAAATCCTTAAGATGTTGCGCAGGCACCTATTAACGAACGTTTGCAGCTTTCTGGTGATAGCGGTGGTCACTCTCCACGTGCTGCATCCATATAACAGCACGGATTCAACGTTGGAGCGGAACAGTCTTAGCTTGGTGTTCAAACTGATTGCACTGCTTCGCCATATTTTGGACAACATCCCGAACACGGACTTTGCTTTGGCGATTCTATTGGCTATATCCAGTTAGGTTCCACCATGGGTCGAGACAATACTCCCAAGATTCTGGAAATCCTCTACTCTCTCTACCGGTTGTCCAGGAATGCATATTTGAGCCGATGAGTTCGTTCCAAGACTGATAATTTTAGTTTTTGCGGTATTAATTTTCAGCCCGACGACGCCAGCCTCCCTCTCCACATCTGCCGTCATTTGGTGGAGGTCCATAATTCTATGAGAGAGTAAGCATACATCGTCAGCGTAGTCGAGATGTTTAAGTTGGGATGTGAGAGTCCATCGAATTCCTCCGTTTCCCGTCCATAAAGCTGCACGAAACACATCGCTAATCACCAATAAGAATAGTATTGGTGAAAGAATGCAGCCTTGTCTTACCCCACTTTGGATCTCAAATACCTCAGACAACCTTCCTCTGTGCAGAACGTGACATTTGGACACTTCGTAAGTAGCTTTGACAATAGCAATTAATTTATCAGGAATACCTCTCCTGCGTAAGGCACGCCAAATAAACTGCCTGTTAACACTATCGAACGCCTTCTCAAAATCGATGAACAGCAGGTGAAGTGGCGATCGATATTCAATACACTGTTCGATGATAATCCGCAGGGTGTTGATGTGGTCGACACAGGAGGATCCAGAGCGGAAACCTGCTTGTTCGGCATCGAGTGTGTCTTCGAGATGTTGTTTGATTCGCTCCAGGATGATTTTAGCTATTATCTTAGCTACAGCAGGCAGCACGCAGATACCTCTCCAGTTTCCGCACTCCATTAAACTACCTTTTTTAGGAAGCTTGACGATCATTCCCTTTTTCCACTCGTCAGGAAAGTTCTCGGCTTCCCAAGCTCTCTCTATAAGTGGAAGCAGAAGCTCAGCCGATGTTGTTGGCGCTGCTCGTAAGAGCTCTGCGGGAATACCGTCAAGTCCGACTGCCTTGTTGGTTTTAAGTGCTTTGATCGCGGTAGTGATCTCATCCTTACTGGGAGGCGCGATGCGTATTCGGGCATTTCTTACCTCGGACACCTCATTCTGATTTGGGAACATATCGCTAGCGAATATACGGTTTAAAACCGTAGCAAAATGCTCCTTCCATCTCTTAATCTGGTCCTCATCCGAAATAAGCTGGAGCTGCGACCACCTGTCAGCTCTTTAGTGATTCTGTAGATGGTCCAACTATCGCACCTTCGTGCAGCATCTTCTGCTTCTGTAGCCAGCGCGTTGATGTAGTTGCGCCTGTCACGTCGCACGCTACGCTGAACTTGTCTCATCTTCATGCGATATAGGGACTCTAGCTCATTACTCCCTGCTGCTGGAGCGGCTGCAATGCGAGCTTTCAGCTGTTTCCGTTCGTCAATCCGTCTCCAGGTATCCTCGGAAAGCTACGCCCTATGCCTTTCCTGTGATCGACCGACAATTCTTTCAGCACCAGATGTAAAAACATTTTTCACAGCACACCAATGGTCTTGGATGGTTGTGGGCAGTGAGCTGCTGTTTGCTTCCACACCTTGCGAAATGTGCTGCCTTAAGTGTTGGCGCATTGAGGGATCACTAAGTCTATCGATGTTGAACCTGGGCATTCTTGTATTGTCGTGGGATCTTCGAACGGCAGCAGTGCGTAGTTGAAGAGTAGCTATCATAAGATGGTGATCTCGTACTATCCCCACATATGCCCCTCGCCTGTTTCGGACGTCCAGGAGACTACTTCTAAAGCGGCGGCTGATAGCAAAATGGTCAATTTGATTGGAGGTTGCTTGCCTGTCGTTGGAAATCCAGCTGACTTTGTGGCAGGTCTTGTGCTCAAACATGGTGCCACCTATCACAAGGCGGTTGGCATTGCAGAAATCCACAAACCTTTCGCCATTGTCATTGCGGTTGCCTAGTCCATTCTTCCCGATTACATGTTTGAGCCCTTCGTTGTCGTTGCCTACCTTGGCATTCAAATCCCCCATCACTTTGACAATGTCTCCATTTGGTGTTGTATTTAAGACGGCGCTTAAGAGATTGTAGAAGCTCTCCTTCTCGTCCTCAGACGAGCCCTCCGTTGGGGCATAACACTGTATGATGGTGACGCGTCGTACTCTAGTCCGGAATCTGGCCGACATAATCCTATCACCATAAGGTTGCCAGGAAATTAGGCCTTTGCGTGCTGTTGGTGTTAGCAGTAGTCCGACTCCATATTCCCGCGGACTTCCAGATGGTCTTCCGGAATAGAGTAGTACAGTATTATGCGTTGGGGACTGGTACTCACCAGGTTCTAACCATCTGATTTCGCTTAACCCCAAAATGTCCAGTCTATTTCGCATGAATTCTTTTTCCAATTGAAGGAATCTGGCATTGTGAGGTCCTTCACTTCCCGAGTCGAGGAGCGTCTTCACTTTCCAGAAACCTATCTTTGTCCGGGTACAATAGCCAAAAGTCGTCAACATGTGATCATTCCTTATCCGAGGCATAGTGTCGGTTTCTGTAGCAATTAAGGTTCGGTAACGCAGGTTGCTAGCTCACGTTACCTAGTCTAGAATCAAGGCCCTAGACAACCCGCACTTGCAGTTTTAGCCTACACGCATAAGGGTTTATACGTATAGTTACCCGGGGACCAACACTAGGAGGTAAAGCAAGCACTTCATCACGAACTTGATTGTTGCGCTACTGGCCCAAGCCAAGTCGGTGAGCAGTCGGTAGTTTCCCGATCAATCGCAATGCAGATCCCCAGTAAATACCCTGGTCCCTACTCATTTCACGAGTACCTCCAGTACCTTGTTAGATTTGTTTTTTGCTAATAATACTGACGGTATTTCTTTATGATAAAATTTCAGCACTATCATTAAGCATGACCTCATCTTTCTTACATTTGATTTTAATATTAATGGCCCCAAAAGGTCGTCTAATTATTCGTTCAGAAGTTTCAAAAATGTAGTCTGCTCTTGAACACAAATGGTTGCAGGGGGACAGCATAGCCCTCCATACATATTCCACTGTTTATGCATTGTGGACTTATTTACTTACAATATTTGGTCTTATGTCGCTTTGCGAAAGCGGCAGATGTTGAAGGTCGTAGTGAGTGGTCCTGTTATCCCAACAGACGCATCATTTTGTTTTGAAAAAATAGAAAACAGATACAGTGGAAAGTTTTTTGTCTATAAAATCAAATGCTGTATGAGTGGATGGAGTACATCCGGTTTTTCTTAAGGCCATATTGCCATTACACTTTCCGTATATTACGCACGTGATCAATACAATTTTTATGACCGCCATCTCCCCCCGTCATTGGAAAATGGCCTAAAAAGTACCAATCCCTTAGAACTCGGCATGTGAGGATTTTAGACCCATATCTATCGTACCTTTTCTTTCCAAAGTTTGTAAACGAATTTTGCGTAATTAAATAAATGAACATATCACACGAAATGGTCTACTGGCATAGCTATACCCCTGCACTGATGAGCATGGTAGAAGATGTAAGAGAGAAACTGGTGTTCGAGCCGTTTGAGAGATGAATTAAATTCGCGATTTATAGTAAACTAATTATTTATTTTCAATTTAAACTTAAAAATTGCTTTTATATCTCACGGCAAAGAATGAACAATTTGCTCTTGACTTCTTAACCTCAAAAAAAAAAATGCCAATCAAAAAAGGCAATCGGAAAAGGCCATTACTCGTAGAATTCATTTTGTAATTTAGCTTTTAAGTTGGCCGGCCTGAATGGTAGACGTCAGTGGAATTGTCGCAATGGAAGCGTTTGGCAACACTGGATAAGGACCATGTTACCTTCTTCATCCTTCTAAACTTCTCGAAAGGTGTTGATATGGTTGACCACTCCACTCTTATCTATAAATTACATCACTGCTTTCACATGTATAAAGTTACTTTCATCGTATCTTAAAGAAAGAAAAGAGGCTGTATCTCTGGACGGCGTTCTATCAGAAGTTCTTTCTCAGCCGCGAGACGTTCTTCAAGGGTCGATTTTGGGACCCCTCCTATTCTCAATTTATATCAATGATATAGAATCCTTAATTTTGAATTCATCAAACCAGTTTCATCCCGACGATATTCAAATTTATAGAAGATGCGCCCTTTGCCTTATAGAAAACTGCGCTAATGATCTGAATGAAGATCTTCAACGGATCTCGAGCTGGTCGTTGGAAAATAGCCTAACACTTAATACAAATAAATGTAAATGCTTAGTTATTTCAAAAAAATAGTTAGAGCTATCCTATTTTCCATCAATCGTGTTAAACAATTCAGCAATAGAATTTGTGGAATCGTCAAAAAAACTAAGCATGGTATAGAATAGAACACTCACATGGGATAACAATATAAATGCGATAGTGGGTAAAGCATATGGCGTTGTTCGAACTTTGTGAACTGCTCAAAGGTTTACACCACCGAGGACAAGACTAGCGCTTGCCAAAGCTATGGTTATATCTGTGCTAATTTATGGATGTGAAATCTTCTGTAATTGTGATGCTGACAGTAAAAATGAAGCTTCAAGTAGCATTTAACAGCATCATCCGTTATGTCTACAGTCTCAAAAGGTTGGATATGCCTTTTCAGAACTAGGTGAAGTTGCGTACTCTCATAATCTTTTCAGCATCATAAAAACAAGGCAACCGCCATATCTCTACAATAAAATCAGTTTTCGGAATCCAACAGATCTGCTTGTTTAATTCTCCCACAATTCTCTTGCCTCACATCTGAAAGACAATTTTTCATTGCTGCTATTCGCCTTAGGAATTCACTTCCGCGCAATCTGAGAGAACTGAATGACACACGTCGATTTAAGAGCGAGTTACAGCTTTTTTTTCTCAAATCAAATCATTTCGATTTTGACTCCCCCACCCCCTTTTTTCAAGCAATCTCAACTTATTTACTGTGACAAAAGTAGATAATAATAAATCTAAATTTAAATTTCTTTATATCGTCACTCCAGCGCGATGGTGGTGTTTCTCAGGTCTTCCCTTGGTCTCCATTCTAGCAGTCTCTTTGTCTATCTTTTGTCTGATTGTCTCCTTTGCAATCTGTATGGTTATATCAGATATTCTAGTTCTTCTTCGGACTTCTTCGTTTTTTACTCGGTCCCTTCTGCTTATTCCCAGCATCGCTCTCTTCATCGCTCTTTGTGCTAGTTCGAGCTTGATGATGGTATACCTTATTATGGTTAAGGTCTCTGCTCCGTATGTGATAAGTGGCATTATGCATTGCTCGAACACTGCTTTTCAGACGCATGGCTATGTCGCTCCTTAGTATGTTTTTCATTTTGCCGAAGGCTGTCCAGCCTAGTCCGATACGATTTGGTTGGATTTCGCGGTTTTGGTTGACTCTCGTTATTCTTAAACTACGACCGAGATATTTATATTCAAACACATGCTCGATCTCCTTTCCGTCTGCTGTCTTCAGGCTTCCATGAGGACTAAGTTGGTCATGAATTTTGTTGTTGTGAAGTTGATGTTTAGACCGACAGTTTTTGAAGTTGCTCCTAGTTCGTCTAGCATCATTGGGGTTATCAGTAATGATAACAATGTCATCCGCGAAGCGGAGGTGATTGAGGTATTCGCCGTCAATGTCGATGCCCTTGTTATCCCATTGCAGGTTTTTGAAGGCGTATTCCAAGACCGCTGTAAGCAGCTTCGGTATGTCTCCTTGTCTAATTCCTCTCCCTACTCGGTACTTATTTGTACTTCACATCCTTATCGTATATGTGTTGGAGGAGTTGTAGATATCTTCCGTCTGTTCTTCATTGTTTTAGCGATTCCATAATGTTATGTATTTCCAAAGTGTCGAAGGCTTTTTGAAAATCGGCGAAGCATTGTTAGGACCAGTGGCTGGTTATATTGAATTAATTTTTCAATTAGCACCTTTACTGCTTGCAGATGGCCGTTCGTACTGAAACCACTCCTAAAACCAGCTTGTTCCAGTGGTTGGTATTGGTCGAATTTTTGTTCTATTCTTTTTGTAACGATCTTTGTCAGCAGTTCGTAGACGTGTGGAAGAAGGCTTATCGGTCTGTAGTTATCCAAGTTTGTTACTCGTATGTACCTAGTCCTGCCATAAGTTCTGTTACAAATATAAAACGTTATAAAAAAAAAAACAGTAAACATATTGTATTCAAAATTGTTTCATTTATTAGACCACAATATTGATTATTAAAAAAAAATTGAATTCACTCGAAATGACTGCCTTTTGCTTTAATACAAGCTTCCAAACGGTTTGGCCAGTGGGCTAAAGCGGTACGTACGGTTTCCACGGAGATCGTGGATGCTGCTCTGGTTAATGCTGTTCTAAGGCTTTCCAAATTTCTGTGGGGAGTCTTGCAGGCCATGTTCTCCAATTCTGACCACAAACCATAATCCAGTGGATTCAGATCTGGACTCCCCGACGGCCAATCTTCTGCTGCTATAAAGCCAGGAATATTGACTCTGAGCCACTCCTGCGTGGTTTTGGCTTTGTGCGCTGAAGCAGAGTCCTGTTGGAAGATCCATCTGTATCCATTAAAAAGGGTATTAGTCAAACCCTTCACAACACCCTCTAGCACATCTTCTTGGTAAACCTTTGCACCAGTTTTTACACCTTTTTCACAGAAATGGAGGGATGTGACACCATGGTGAGAGACCCCCCACCAAACCATTACGGAAGCGGGATGATGGCCACGTTGAACCCTTGGAACAACTTTTTTCGCTTCCTTAGATGAAGTGGCATAAATTTTGTCATTTTGTTTGTTGAAAACTTCTTCCACGGTAAACATTTTTTCATCCGTAAACAGAATGTTTTCATGGCCATTGTCCGCGTGCCACTGCAAAAGTCGCTGCATCTTTCCAGCCTAATTTTTTTTAGTCGAGGAGTTAGAAGATGACCCGTGGACCCACGATAGGCTTTCATATGCAGATCATCCCGAATCAGCCTAGACATGGATCTGGTTGATATATCCAATTCCTTGGACATGATCTTCTGCTTCCTAAGGGGATTTCTCCGAATTCGTTCACGCACTACCTTTACTACCGCACTCGTACGGACGTCGCGCGCGCGACCACTTCTTGGTCTGTCCTCTACTCCAGACAATTCGCCGAAGCGAGCAATAGCACGATAAACGAATATTCTCGATATTCCGAGTGGTTTTACCAATTCGAAAATTTGGCCAGCACTCTTTCCGCACTTAAGCACTCTTTAACGCCCCACTCCATGTTAATAGTTTGCAACTAAAACCAAACTGACTAGTATTCTTCACTGATCAATGCATGTGTTCTGAAAAAAGAGTTAACGGTTCTATTCCCGCAAGAAGTTTTGAACGATAAGCGCTGGAAATTGTGTAACAGAACTTATGGCAGGACTAGGTATATCTCCTTTTTCGTTGATTAGATAGGTACACGAATTTCTCCATAACTTTCGAATTTCTCCTTGCTCTAAGCACATGCTATAAAGCGTCGTTATTTCTTTCAGAAGTCTGATGCCGCCTACTTTTATGACTTCTGCTACTACTTGGTCCTCGCCTGGTGCTTTATTATTTTTCATTTTCGTTATTTCCGACATTTCCTCTGATCTAACATTTACAAGTTCGTGCCTAGTTGTCTCTCTGTTACTTGGTTGTGTTGCTTGACTCATATACAATTTTCTGTAAAAAAAATTCTGTAATACGTAGTATTTCATTTTTACTCGTATTTGTTACATTTTCTCCGTTTTCGTTTTTGAGTTTTACTATTTAATTTTTTCCTGCTGTAATTTTCCTCAGAACTTTCATGTTCTTATTTTCTTCTAAGTATTTTTGAAAAGTGGTGCCTGTGTCGGCACCCCTTGCGGCAGTCTATTGTTCAACATTTTTATGTCACTCTTGGTGTCGTTCATAATGACTTGGTGCTTCCTGTTGGACAGCATGTTCTTGAAGAAGTGAGGTATCTTACGGCAGGGTATAATCTTCAGGAACTTATAGATTAGATCATATCGTCGACTGTGCTCTACGCTGCTATGAGATCTATAAACAGGAATGTTTTCTGCATTTTTTCGTATCCGGCTTCGATATATATCGATATGAGGGCCAGTACCTGGTCCGTACAGCTCCGACCGGTCCTAAACCCGGCTTGGTTGATAGGAATGTGTTCGTTCACTGTTGGGTTGATTCTGTTGAAGTTCACGCGTTTCAGGAATTTGTAGCAGGTACTGAGTAGAGCAATATGTCGGCAGCTCTCGGATTTGTTAGTATGTTTTCCGGAAGAAGTGCGACGAATTTTGTCTGTTTAAAAGCCTGTGGGAGCTCACCCGTTTCCATAATTTTTGAGTAGAATGAGACTAGTCATCGTTAGATATTCGGCCCAATGTGTTCCAGAAATTCTGGATATATGTTATCAAAACCAGCCTTGACATCAGACAGGGTTACTGCTATCTCTTCTGGTATAATTGGCTTATGTTTCTGGGAATTCCATTTTCTTCCTTTTTGGATTTCGTTTTATTTTGATGGTATGTTGTTTGTCTGAAAGCGCACGTGAGATCTTAAGGATTTGGTTGGCTACATCATTAAGATTGACTGGTGTAGTCAGCCTAGTTTTCTCAGTAGAGTCCATTCTTTGCGGCTTGAGTGGATGAAGTTTAAAGATTCCATAGTAGTTTGCAATTTATCCATGACACTTTTGTCAAGAGAACGGTGCAGATCCATCAGCAATTTCAGGGTTACCGATTTTTTCGAACTCCTTGTACAATTTCGTGCTTTCGACACTCCAACCATAGATATATTCTATTCTCTAACCGCGAGGTTTGTGCTTTTTGTCGATGGCTATTACCAGTCCAAAAAAACGTTTATAGTTGGATATTTCTGGGGCGATAAAATGTATGCAGCTGTCCCATTCCTTAGAGAACAGCGAGGTTGAGGCATAGAGTTGATGAGTGAGACTTGGATGCCAATTGCTATTATTACGGGTCGATGTTGACTATGTGGGGAATCCGATAAAACTGTTCTGGATGCCGGAAGGGGTCGATTTTCGAAATCGGATGATACAATACATATGCAAGTCGCGGAGCCATCTTCTAGAGTGGAATGTTTCGTGGTCTTTAGTATTAAAAACTAAATGCATCTATGTAACTGTTCCGTACGTTTGATGGACATAAGACTTTTTTCTGTCGCAGCATGTGTCTCTTGAATGACAGCTACTTCAATACTGTTATCTATCATGATTTTAGATAGGTGTTTCCTCTTAGATTTACTGATGTTTTCTATATTTAATAGGCATATGGGGACTGATGGTCCGATATGCATGGTTAAATTGCGCTTAGAAGTACCTATTAATGGTTTTATTGGGTGTTGAGTGTTCACGGTTCTTTCTGTTCAAAATATTCTCCATTATTAGTACGTTTTGTTATTTTTCTTTCATGGAGGCAGTTTACTTTGCAACCCGGATGATCCCAAATATTTAAGATCATCTTAGCAAAGAAACACTTCAATGCAATGTAGCCAACTTCATTGGAAGCCGTCGATCCCTCTGGCTTATTAATTTTATAGACTGGTCCTTATGATTAATTTGGTGATGTTAATTTTGACTCTCTCAATTATAATTAAATACTGAGCTTTCAAGACTAACTGTCGCTGGAAGAATACCCAACCTGGTTTTCTAATTAGAAAACAGTACTGAGTACGTTTCGGGAGGTGTTTGCTTGTAGTCTGTGCATTCCGAATGTACATGTAAAGATGCTCTCCTTTCCGACTCTGACGTTAAAAATAATACAATACCAAATGTTCCAATAGTTCAACTGTTGAAAATGTAGGATGTTTGTTGTCGCAATTTCTTGCCATGTACTAGTTGTTCCAATAAAAGCCGACGAAATCCTTGATAAAATATAATTGGTCTAATAATAACAGTGAAAATAAAGTTATTCCAAGTTCCAAGAAGCGTGTTAATTAATACATGTAGATGGATTCTGAAATCAGTCACGTCTTCAATTTTAACTGCGTTCTGCCTGACTGCTTGTCTAGTATTTCGGTGGTAAAATACGTTGTTGCAATTGGTAAAGAGTTTTAGTTTGCATTCCTTAGAAGAACTATTATACCCCTCTCCTAGTCTAGTTTTCCTTAGGATCCTAAGGATCCAAGATAAGTTGACAGAGGGTGAGTCTCTCTCTCTACCATCTATTTGGTATGCCGTATGTCCTCAGACCGCAGTTTTCGCAGTTCCCTAGAGACGGTATTGAATCTTCTCCACTTCATTAGCTTTTTGTTAGTTCGAAGTGTCCTGTAAGGAAGCCCATTAGCAAACGAAACCTATTTTTGTTTGAGCTGATACAAACTCCCCGTTGTGGGAATATTCCTGGCTCTTTTGATTTCCTTCTCCATCTGTAAAACTAGCCTTTTCACTTCCCGTTTCTTCATTGTACTCAGATTGATCCTTTGATACATGCTAGTGTCCTATCGTGTATATCCACTGTTTTTGCAGATAAGCCATAAAAGCTTGTGTGACTTTTAAAACTACGTATGTACATATATCCTCCATAGATGCTTTGTCTATAAAAAAAAATATTCTCATTTCAGTTGAGGAAAACGGCGAAATTCAATATTTGAAAGATGAACCGCCCACTGAAACGCTATCAATCAGCGACGACGAGGAAGACCAAAATATTCTCGACAGTCCAGACGTTCCCCAATACCACATTGAACAGACCATCGTAGTACCTGTCTCAAAGCCAGTAAGTTCTCCTAATCCGATATTAACCATTACACAACTAACCCCAGTCGTTTGTAGAATTTAAAGCGTAAAGTAGCTGATTCGAACAGTGACCCACAGCAAGATAAAAAAGCTCTCACTACAACCTCGTTGATATCATTGAACTATGCAAAAATTACCACTGAAGACTTGAAGATTTTTAAATGCAGCGAATGTCCGCAATCATTCACCAGAGAGCATTCACTCTTGCGCCATTCATCAGCGCACAGAAAGGGTCGCGAATACAGTTGTCCGAAGTGCGATAAATGGTTCTCATGCAAGAGCTCTTTGGACCGGCATATACGCATTCATACCGGAGAAAAACCGTTCACTTGTGATCAATGTGGTAAGAGTTACATGCAGAAAGAAGTCCTCAAGCGTCACTTAGCTATACATTCCGGTGAACGACCACATCCATGTCCACATTGTCCGAGAGCTTTTGTACAGAAATTGATGTTGACGCAGCACATCAATGCGACACACTTGGAGGTGCCGCAGATCCAAAAGCATGATTGTCATTTGTGTCCCAAGGTAAGCAATAAAAATAAATTCGTTTTTTGTGCCAGAAAATAATGCTTTTTTTTTGTAGAGCTTCCATCATGCATCTGGTTTGAGCAGACATCTAATAACACATTCTGGAATGAAATTCCGTTGTTCAGAATGCGGTCGATCATTTAACGATAAGAGTTCTATAAGACGGCATGTAATTGCTGTTCACTCGAAAGTAATGGAGAAGACGGCGATTGTAGCAACAAGTATGTCACCGAAGAACCAAGCAAACGATTCTCCCACAGAGTACATTATTTAATTGGAAATAATTAATTGTAGAGGATTCATTTTTTCTAGTACAAAGAAATATGCATAAAGTATTTCATTAATAAATAATTTATTCATATCGACAGTATACTCGTTCAGTTTTAAATTATTGCTTTCGTTGAGTGAGGTTCAAAATGTTGACATGCACAAACTAAACACACAAGAGTTTCTACATTTTATCTGTCGTTCAACTACTACGTCAGCCTGCACATCAACTACCTAGTAAATCGATTGGACTTTGGAAGTTCGGTGACCGCTAACAAAAGAGGTGAAGGTTTGTTTTTATTAAAGTAGTCTGCATAAAATCTCTACAATGGCACATACTGCCTTGAGTTTCAATCAGGTCGAAAGTGATTACTATATACGCCATTTTTAACATATTAGGAGCATACAGTTTTTTTGAAGTGCTTTCAAGAAATAAATGATTTTTGAAGAAATGTCGCTTGCATCCCAGGTTTAGTTTATTGTCAATACTCGGTCTCTAGATCGTAGGGTTTTCTGACTACATCCACATCTTGATACAACTCATAGAGTTCGCGGTTGTATCTACTGCACCATTCGCCCTCCTCGCAAATGGACCGACAAAGAATTTTTCTCTCAAAAGTATTCAAAATCCTGCTTATCGTCCAGCACTCGGCACAATAGAGCAGATCAATGTTTTGTATAGCACGCATTTCGTCTTTCGAGTAAGGAGTTTTGAACCCAGCTGTTTCGCGAAACCGAAGTAGCAGCGGTTTCTTTGAGTTAGTCTTCGTCGGATCACCACTAAGGTGTAGTTCGTGGAGTTGTTCCTGTACTAGACTGAAGAAAACGCATGATACATCTCCGAACACACTACCCACTTTGAGGCCTTACTTTGTATTTCGATTAGAAAGTCAAAAAACGAATGATTAGCACTTAATAATCCATAATCGCATTACTGTATTCAAGAATCAAAAAACTTTTTGTTGGCGGCAACAATTGGAAAATTGGTGCTTTGTAATTCGAAAGCTATTATCAAAGTCACTCGAATTTCGGATATTACATTCGTTGAATGATTAGCTTTCGGATTGATTCTGTTTTTTAAATTGAGTTGAAACAGGTTATTTGAAAGATGCCAGTTGATAAAATATGTATATCACAAATTCATTTTATTGTTTTTTGTACTTATTTTTCTTTGTTAATGACAAGAAAGAGTGCTTTATTTTCTGTGGGTTCAAGAACTATGTACTCGTATTATTATTATTATTATTATTATTCAAAAACTAACTTATAGTTAAAATTATAAGTTAGCTGAATAGCCAGAGCATCGAAGGCCGTCGGCTATGTAGATAGATAAATTTAGATTAGGTTGAATAAATTAGATATTTAGAGAAAATTTATTATAGTTTTGTATTTTTTTGATTGGGAATAAAAATAGAATGTTCTATATTATTTGCGTAATCTTTGACGGACAATTCCGTTTCACTCATCGCACATCCGGAAACTCACAAAACGTCAATCGATTGAACTGTGTAAGCGGTAGCGTCAATCCACATATACACCATGTTTGATGTCAATCCATTGATCGTGTAAGGGCCATTTAATAACACTGCACAGTTTTTTTTTTACGCCTTTGAATTCACCCATGATTTGCAATATGCAAATTAAATTCGAAACGGAATGCAGAGTAGGGCCCCAGTATTTATGGAACAAAATTCAAGGTTCAAATAAAAATAATAAAATCATCGTTTTTTATTTATTTATTTATCTATTTATTAGAGAAAGTAGTTTACAAAATTAAATTTCTAACTCTATGTAGGGAAGACATTCGGGCTGCAAAGGCCATGTAATGCCGTCTTTGTGAAATGTTACTAAGTTTAAATCTCATTAAATTTATTATGTGGAAGAGTTGCAATTTTAATGTTGTGAATGGACTGCATATGTTCTGGGGCCAGGAGTTCTGCTACTTTTTGGATTTCTGCTGGGCCTTCAATTAGTCTGGACTTTGGACAATCCACTAATATATGCTGCACTGAAAGTACCGTTCTGCATTCCTCACACTCTTCTTGGGCTTGTCGGTTGAACAGGTGTCTGCTGTTAAATAGAGCTTTTCCAACTCTAATGCGTTTTTTAGTTTAGAGAAAAAGTTATAGCTAAATCAAATTGGCCATTACTTTTGCGCCACCATGTAAAAGGTTATGGTTAGACCCTTGGACCTTTTTGTTCCACTGCTCGTGGAGGTTGATTGTTTGGATAGCCTTCCTCAAGGTCTACATTCATCTGATGGTAATTTCCTATCTCTTTTCGCCACGGCTTCTGGTTTGTTGAAGCTGCAAGGCATTGATTGTCCGATTGATTTAAAAAGAAACTTCACTTTGTTTCAAATATTTTTTTTTATTTCTTAAGATTTTTTATTTTTTTTTTTAATTTAAATATATAAACGTTGGCCATTCAACGGAAATTTATATTTATATTATGTATAATGTAATATTTAATTAATTTATTAAATGTACAAACAACTGTATGTATGTAACATACATTTCAACTTTCGGCTACTCATTATGCTAGAGTCGGTCAATAAAATGCTGATATATACGTACGTATACATATTTTTATATTGAAATTTATCTTATACTGTTATTAGGCATGTATTATTCGTTGGGTATGAATGTACGTGAGCGGATAACATAACAAATCGGTCTTCCCGCTATGTATGCAGACACAAAGAACACTTTTCGTCAACATAAGCTGTGTTTAGGTATTGTATGTGTGATTTATTTTTTTTTAAATAAATGTAATAATCGTTATAATGTAATTGTGTGTAAATATAATATTTAACATGCGTTTGATAAAAAAAAGACATAAATTGGCCAGCTGAGGGAGGCACGCATTAGCATAAACGTATAACATTAACAATGACACTAAACGTATAGTAATAAATATAATATATTATACAACTTATAACTTAGGAATAACTGAGATAGAAAAGTCAATAAAAAAAAACTATATTTTGAACAATCACGAGAGTACTTAAGAGAAGAAAAAAAACGGCGTGGCGTGTGCTCTGACAACACCATTTAATATCAAAAATATATTATTCGTGAAACAACGAAATTGTAATCTTTCTCATTTACTAAATCAACATAATCGACACAACAAGACATAACTAAACTTAATTTCCAAATAAATCACTTAAAGTACTAACAGGGTAAACGGGGGGCGCTGATAAATGTGAAAAAGACTTGGCAGATGGGGTGGCACAATCGCAGCTCAGAATACTGAAGTAACGTGTACAACTTAAGCATTATTCTCTTGCGATCTCTCTCTGTATCTTTTGTTATCCCTAATCGGAATTCGTCAGAGAGGATGCTTGCGATTCGAGCGTATTCGTATCGGTTCGATTTCGAAGCATTCGTGGTTGACTTGAGGCGAAATTTGAAAAGTCTTTCATTACATCTTTGTAGGTTTCGTCTTCGCCGTTTCCTTCGTCACTCAAACCAATTTCATCGTTCAGTCGGGTTAGCCGTAATCTGGAAAGGATTACAATTTTTAGTATGTTATGCGATTTGCGATTCAGAATCTGATCTACTTACAATGTAACAATATCGGCGTTTCGTTGATCAACAGCAATGTCCAGGGGTTTCTTTCCATCCTTCGCAACGATATCATACTTGGCCTTGTGTTTCAGCAGGAGGTAAGCCTGGGCAATGCAGCCTTTTTGTGTAGATAAATGCAGGGCACTGTAACCGAGGTCATCGATCACATCGATTGCAACTCCGTTAAGTAAAAGAAATTCACAGGCCATTACCGAACCCTAGAATGATGAAATAATTTGTTTTTTTTTAGTATGTTCTTTGGAGCAGATGAGCTAGCTAGAGCTGGTTCTATTCCAGGAACAGATAATTGCGCACATGCTAAAAAAGCCACCCAGACAAGATTTAAAAAATTCTATCGTACGAGTACTTAAGAAAAACATTCACACGCTAATTACATGCACTTTCAGCTCTCGGCAGTAGAAGAAATCAGCTTCAACACCCAGTCAAGAATTAAGGCCTAATACTGGAGTGTATTCTCAGACAGATGCATCGTCATCGAAGTAGACGCAATCAAGGAATTCCATAACCGCTACTAGTTTAAGTTTTGACATGACATCGATTGATTCGGCAATAAAATCGAGGGGAAGTTCGAATGACGATGCCAGTGATGCGTTCTCCATTCAAAGTGATATTAGTTCGAATTTGGAGAATTTTGCAACTGTGATGGGCGATGACAAACCACGGATTGTATCGGTGTGATGTTTAGACTCAATCCATTCACAAGCGACACCAATCTTAAAGCATCGTCAGTTGAGGTTGCCAGTGAAGTATATGAGGAACAAGATTGCAAAACTATCTTATCCTCGCCATCAAAATCATTGGAGGCTAGCCCCTGGCGACGAAGGGACTTGTTGTTAATGGCGACATTTAAATTAACAACTGGTTGATAAGACAGACTGAAGGATATTCATCTTCGTTGCAGCTGCAAGTGGCTGCCATGTCATGAATGTGATTCCATATCTTGGGACAAGCTACAGACGAAATTCGTAGCACGCTGCAAAGCATGGCATTTAGCTCCATACAATCCTGAAGCGGCACCATGCATACAAAAGCGATAGGAAGAGACACTACATCCACCTGTTGAAATAGTGAAGATTACAGATAAGAAATGCATTCAAGATTGGTTTACGCCTCATGCTGATATTCGTGTTAAAGATATCTCATTGGATCTATCCATTTAGCACAGTGATTGTATTGGGAGATTTGGCCGAAGATGAAATCATCGCCAATCCGTTGCCTTTAAATATATCACTTGAGAATATAAAGCTCAACTTTGATGGAAGATCGACCGCCAGTTAACATTACCTCACCTGAGCCAGTTCCAATTAATTTAGTAATAGGCTCAATGAAAGTAAAACGAGATGAAAACGGAATCCTACACATTCAACTTCTTGAAAAAGCTACGGCCGAAGAAGAACCGAAAACATCAGCGCCGCCCCGTGATAAAGATAGGGACCGTGAAGTACTCTCTCTGCAGTTAGTACTATAACAGTTAAAGCTGGATAATGAAAATGTGCGAAATCAACTAACCCATTACAAGGAGAACTTCGAAAGCTACAGACAAAAAGCACAACAGAATAATCATGTCCTTCGAACTTATTTAAAGGCTGCCCAAGATGACATAACTACTATTCTGCTGGATGAAAAGAAAGCTGTTCTTGATACAATTAGTTGAAGCTTCAACTGACATCATTGAATATAAATCGGAAAAGTGATGGAAATAACAGATAGCGCAACTGCATGGATTGCATCCAGTGTTGCAGTGGAAATAATAATACGTGATTAAGAGGTAAAAATATCAACTCAACATGGTCAGAAATAAAAGACATTATAATAGATACGAGCAAAAAATACCTAAGCAGCGGAAATCAACAACCGAAAAAAGAATGGATGACACCCGAGATTTTATCTCTAATGGATCGAAGAAGAGAAAACAAGGAGAACCAAACTAAATACAAAGAAATAGACAGATTGATTAAAAACAAAATAAGAGAGGCAAAGAACCGTTATCTACAACAAGAATGCGAGGAGCTAGAGCGACACGACAGGAACCATGACAGCTTCAACCTTCATAAAAAAGCAAAAGAAATCTCAGGAGTTGAACATAGAACTGTGTGTAGCAGTCTGAAAAACAAGGATGAACGATTTTTGCTAAATACGAGCGAAAAACATTGGAAAGCCTACATCGAAGACCTTTTCTGGGACGACAGAAGTCAATTAGAACCATATAATGGACCCGAAGGACCAGAGATACTTAAAGAGGAAGTCATAAAAGCATTGAAAGAAGCAAAAAATCGTCGATTATGAAAAGGCATTCTATATAGTGCAACATAATAAAATGATGGACATTTTAAGAGCCAAATGCATAGACAGAAATGATGCCAGAATAATTGAGAATCTCTACTGGAACCAAAAAGCGAAAATAACAATAGAGAATAAAGAATCGGAAGAGATAGAGATTCTCAGAGGAGTCAGGCAAGCTGCATATTATCACCACTTCTCTTTAACATGTATTCAGAAGAAATATTCAAAAACCTAGCTGTAAGCCCAGATGGAGGAATTAAAGTCAATGGAGTCTTACTCAACAACATTAGATACGCGGATGACGCGGTTATAATGACAAGGAACATAAATGAATTAAACATTATTATGAACAAACTCAGCGTAGAAAGTAACAAGTACGGGTTGAAAATAAATGCAGGTAAAACAAAATTCATAGTAATTGATAAAAGTCAAGAAATACAAAATTATGAATTAAAAATAAACAATGTTGAAGTACAAAGGGTGAACACCATCAAATACTTGGGAACAATAATAAACACCAATGCAAACACCGACAAAGAAATTCAGTGCAGAATTGAACAAGCTAGAGCAGCATTCTGCAAAGTAAAAAAATATTGACAGGTAGAGAAATAAATCTTAATCTGAAAATATGATTTGTCAAATGCTACATCTGGTCGGTTTTATTATATGGAGCAGAAACATGGACACTAAAAAGAGCAGCGATAAGAAAAATAGAAGCCTTCGAAATGTGGGTGTACAGAAGAATCTTACCGATCTCCTGGGTTGACAGAATAACTAACATAGAAGTATTAAGACGAGTGGGAAGAAAAAGAGAAATAATGCTAACAATCAAGAAAAGAAAACTTGAATACTTAGAACACATTATGAGAAACAACAAATACCAGCTACTCCAACTAATTTTAGAAGGGAAGATCGAAGGGAGCAGGACCGTCGGAGGACTGAGAGTTATCAAACTTAAGAAAATGGCTCAATCTTTCAACGGGGTAGACTTGTTTAGAAATGTTAGCAATAAACAAACACTTGCATCGATGATTTCCAATCCCCGGAGCGGAGAGGAACCGTAAGAAGAAGAAGAGCTAAAAAAAACAAAAGCTAACTAATTTCTTTAGACTATGTTATCGCTATAAAAATATAATATTTAAATAAAAATCGTATCTTTCAGAATAAATAAGGAGAATCGGCAGCAACTAAGTGATGACTGTTTATGTTGTATATGTTGAAATTAACAGTGAACTTCTATACATATCTGTCTGTAAGAGTTCCTAAACAAAACAAACAAATAATAAAAATATTCAAATTAGAAGTCTGAAAGTTGTGTGACACGTAACGATTTCGAGGAATCATTTGTGTTCTAAATTTCCCCAGAAATTCGTGAATTAACTTTGCTACTTATTTCTAGCGCTCTTTCTTTTGTTCAGTTGTGTGTGGTTTAAAGTTAATTATTTTCAAAGAATTTATTAGATTTTAGGAAAGCATTAGTATTGGCTATCAGCAGCGAGCTTTTTGCACTTTGATTTCTTAAATCAAAAAGTGTGAGATCACACATGCACTATAGCGTTCGTGTATCTACAATCGATGGCGCCACAGACGTCCCTCCAGCCAAAGCGAGCAAAACTTGTTCTTAGGCTGTAACGCTGAAGTGGGGTAACACCAATACCAATGTAGGAGGCGAGGTTTTGCCTAATTTCATTCTGAACCAATCTCCTTACATACAAATAAAATCGAGGCAACCATCCCACTTCGTTTGGACACTTTTATCTCAGCAAATAACTCCTTAGAGGTTGTCAACTGGAAGGTATCCGAAAAGCGTCCTTGCATAACCGCTGCTGGATACTTATTCAATTTGTAATTGCGGACCTTTCGCAATCCCAGTATCTCGGGGGGCTTTTGTGGGGAACTAAGAAGCTCAATTGGACAACGTTCAGTGGGAAATCTCACCTCTAAGGCAGGAGTTGACGATACTCGATCGAGAAATCCTGCTCAGTTAGTAGATCGAGCGGAAAAAAACCGAACTATTTACTATGATGGAACGCAAATATTGCGCAGCTTATTCGGGAACATAAGATCTACCACTAAAGCGAGAAAAATTTTTGGAAAAGCAGCAAAACCAATGAGACACGTTATGAAAAACTAGTACTTTTCTGAATATCAAAATCAAATTGTGTACATAAAAGAAAGATCAATGTATAATGCTTTTCGCAGAGAAGTGTCCAGTGTAAATGCCACTGCAGCATAAGGAATTCATCCTAAGAGTGCACGAGTAGATTAAAGCCTGAGGACGGCGTCTTTCGCGAATCATTTAATTGATAAAATTCTAAATATATTAACAATAGACCGCTTCAACGTGATGGCCTACGCTGAATATGTTATCATTCTGCTATCAGGCAAATTTCCCTTAGACCCGAGCGAAAGACTTAACTGCGCACTTTTGTTGGTAATTAACAAATAACATCTTCAACCACTCAAAAATTAATATCGTTTTAATCACTAGGAATCTGTGATGTATATGAATTCGTTGCCAGACATACAAAAAAAAGCGGATAAAATTGCAAGGAATCAGACATGCAATAGAGCGAGATATAAGTCTTCAGACATTGAAGTGTTTATTGTGACTTTCAATGCAGCCGTGGCTAGATCCACTTCAGAATGTAGCGCTATCTAAAGTAAAATGATGTTACCACGAATGAGAACCTACAGTAAGGTATAAAGACATCTATGACTGTCCGGATCGGCTTAAATATGTTTGTCAGAAGTCTTAAAGCCCTAAGAGGGACGTCTTGTCTAGATCTACTTTTTACCTCAAAATAGGATTCATTACTTATATCCTGTATCCCCTTACGGGTCTTAGGGCCTCTACTACGCCATTGAGTACGATTTCTGGCAATGGGTTTCAGCTCTCTCCAACTCTTCGCCAGCTGTCAGGACTCCTCCTCTATTGTTCTGCGCCATGTACTTCTCGGTCGACCTACTATTCTGCCGTCTTGGGTTAGAGGGTTCCATTGCATTGACCCGTTCTCTCATGTAGCTGTTTGTTAGAGATACGGTTCGGCCAGAACATCCTTAGAATGTTTCATAGGAACCGGTTCACAAACTCTTTTTGTGATAATGGCCGTCATTTTCCACGTGCTGCACTCATATAACAGCACGGACTCAACATTGGAGCGAAACAGTCTTAGCTTTTGCGATTTGGTTCCTCCATTGGCTGAGATAATGCTTCCAAGGTTTTGAAAACTCTCTACTATCGCAACCGGTCTATTTGAACGAGAGAATTGCTACCATCCCTCTCCACTTTTGTTGTCATTTGGTGGAGGTCCATAATCCTGTGGGAGAGTAAACACTCATCGTCAGCGTAGTCAAGGTGTTTTAATTGAGATGAAAGTGTCCATCGAATTCCATCAGTTCCCGATGACGGAGCAGAGCTAAGTATATCGCTAATCACCAGTAAAAAAAAAATATTGGCGAAAGGATGCAACCATCGTAAGTCGCTTTGATAATAGCTATAAGTTTATCTGGAATGCCTCTCATGTGCGAGGCAAGCAAAATAAATTCCCTGCTGACGCTATCGAAAGCTTTCTCGAAATCGATGAATAGCAGGTGAAGTGGCGATCGGTATTCAACACATTGCTCAATTATAATACGCAGAATATTGACATGATAGACATAAGAGGATCAACTGCGGAAACCTGCTTGTTCATCATCGAGTGTACATTCAAGATGTTCCTTTACTCGCTCTAGTACTATTTTAGCTATTACTTCAGCAATCGCGCATATACCTCTCCAGTTTTTGCACTGCATTAAATTTCCTTTCTTAGGAAGCTTGACGATTATACCTTTCTTCCACTCTTCGGGAAAGCTTTCAGGTTTCCAAGCTCTCTCCACGAATGGATGCAAAAGCTCAGCCCATATTGTTGGCGCGGCTTGTAAAAGGTCTGCAGCGATTCCGTCAAGACCTACCGCTTTGTTATTTTTGAGTGCTTTGATGGCGGCCATAATTTCTTCTTTACTGGGTGTTATGGTACGTATTCGGGATTTGGCGGCACAATGTCGGCGAATACACGGTTCAAAACCGTAGAGAAATGCTCCTTCCATCGCTTGAGCTGGTCCTCATTCGAAATAAGTAGGGAACTATCTAGACTTTTATCCGGATGTTGCGCCGAGCGGTGCTTGCCTGTTAGCTCTTTGGTGATTCTATAGACGGTACGACTGTCACTCCTACATGCTGCGATTCCCGCTTCTGTGGCCAACACGTTGATATACTTTCGCTTGTCACGTCGCACGCTGCGCTACACATCAATAGGATTCATTGCGAAATAAAAAATCAAGCGGTGAAATACAAGCCTCTGATAAGGATTAATATCTGAATAGTGACCGAAATAAAAGTAATCATTTTCAGATTTGTATCTACGTGGTGTGTTTGAACCTTTAAAGGCTCATGTGGAATAGATAGCAGAGGAAATACCTATACATAGATAGACCAATAAAAAACTATGACATCTTCTATCTTGACTGCGATAAACACAACAGGAGCAGTGTCTATTTGAATGCCCATTTGCCATTAGAGGCAAACTTAGGCATTGTTGATTTTTAGGAATGTTAACGAGCGAATGATGACAATGTGCTTGAAAGCTTGGCTCCTAAACATCAAATTCATCAATAAGCCTTGGCATTCAATGTGCTAAGGAAGAAAGTAAGTCTACACGGCACCACCTTCAGGTATAGACTCATGCTAATAAACTTTTCGGTGAGATGAAACGTTACTGCGATTCCATTGACACAATATTCTCTGACTGTCACCCAGATTAATTACATTTCGATCGACGCACACTCTTTAAACTTTCCGAACGCCCAAACTATCCTTAATAATCCGAAAACTTAGTGGAAAGTGCGTAGAAAAAGAGACCACTTGCTTGTTGACATAGACTGATACCACTTCATTTCATACATACAAAGGGCGATTCACAATTCTTGTTCAATTAAGCTTTTGCAAAGTGGTCATAACTTTTGGTAATGCATTTCCTTACAAGTAGAAATCAATTATCAGAACAAAATTGTCATCATTCCTTCGGTATCAAATCGCAGTTCTCGAGAAATGCCATAATTACCTTTTCTTTGGTGGAAAAGGAGCATTTTATCATAGGTGAACAAACCAAAGTCACGAGGCACTAGATCTGGGCTATACAGAGGACGATCTAACTGACTTATGCCAGTGTTTCTCAAATAGCTTCCAGTGAGACCTGCTCTGTGTGCTGGTATATTTTCGTGGTGTAGGCGACACGAGCTTAGTGCACTGCCTGACCGCAGATTTGTGAGTGCTTCCATTAACTGAGGGAGACACTGTCTGATGGGTGTTTTAGTATAACTGTCATCACCAAACCCGTCTTTCTAAAAAAAAATACGGCCATTATTCGTTTGTGATAAGAACGAGATTTTCGGGGTTAAGTAAGTAAGACACATCCTCATCTTCAAAGACGTACACTTTGTTGAAACGACCCAAAAATAGAGTCAGGTGTTGTCACTTGTTGCAATTGAAATAGTATCCTTGGATTTTTCACAATTGAATTTCTTGATCATGTTCCGTGTCCATTTTTCTCTACAGCATATTTGTTCGGGAGTAAGAAGGTACCCAAACCGGTACATTAATGCCCAACGCCTCCATCATCTGCTACCTAGTGACCTACCACTCGTCTATACTGGCTACCGTTTCAGGAGTGGACACCTGATTTGTACGACCGGTATGGTTGTACTATAATCCAAATACCACATCTGGGTGGTCCCAGATGGTGGTAAAGTATCTCGTAAAATAGAAGTCATCTCCCCAAAACACAATTCGGCACTAAGGCTACTTCGTTCGCAAATTGTAAAAAATTATTGTTCTGACATCGCACCGATTTTATTCTCCCGTCCTACAATGTTGCAAAGCAAGAGTAGAGCATAGTTTTTAAAACTGGACATATGCGCTACTAGTCACAATTTAAGCTGGACCGCATTATCAGAAAATATGCTTAATGCTGTGGATTTCAGAACAACCTAGGTACCATATAATAAATCGCACAATATATTCGAACAGGTCCTATGTACGGAGATATCCCGAACCTCACGATATCAAAGAGATTACTCTGAGTTGCTGCAATTACAAAAGAGAGTTCGAGCTTTTAATGAAAGAGAGCCGTCAGCATCCGGTGGAGAAGATCTCTGCCAATATTGCCTGCAGACTATCAAGAATGCTACCTCAGACTTTTCTTCCGGAGACCACAATCAATCGCTTTGCTTGTCAAGAATGCCGGTAAACACATGCAGCAAAATAAGGGAAATAAGCAGAAGAGAAGTACTCATTCGAGCGTGTTGTATTCAAGAATCAACCCCCGAAAGAATCGTTCCTCCAAAAACCAAAGATATTCGCCCTACCTAGTCTCTTCCTATCCTTTTTCTCCCTTTTCCCTCTTTCTCATTCCGTGGGCTGGATCAAGGAATTAACCGGATCGTGCCGAGGATCAACCTGTTTGAGAGCCCAACATAAAAATATCTCGAGTCGCGAACGGTGTATCCGTAGCTGTTCGTAGGAAAATTTCAAAATATCATCACCTAATAAAAAGCCAAACCATGAGGCCGGATCTGACCAACAAATATTGCTGGCACCAGCGACCTTCCCAAGCTGCGACTTCGGAAGTAACTCAACCGGCGAAGGACTCCCACTGGTATGTGTGTCGGATAGAACAACATTATTCTTCTGAATTCAATTTACTGAATTTAAAAACTAATTGAATTCACCTGTACTTCTCGTTCAGTTTTAATTCGCTTGGTTTACCTCCAACAAGCAGCTACTTACTCCTCTATCTACGGTTCAAAAAAGTAATAAAAATAATTTGGAAATCTACTTACCGACAGCACCGCCTGATGGAGATACGTTCTGTTGTAGTCCTCTTTATTCTTCCAAGTCTTATCGGCTCCCAGAGCAAATGCCATACACATGACTGGTAAATTATGCACAGTCGATGCTTTGTACAATAACAAATTCGCACTGAGTTTCTCGAAACGTTCCTCTTCAATTATACATTCATCTTCACCTTCTGTAGACTCTTGATCAGAACCAAGGATTCCTGGTTGATCGCATGATTCCATTTTTAAATTATCTCCGATAATCATTAAATCTTCTCGTGATATACTCAACGACATCGATGGAATGTTTATAGATTCATCATCACCATCCGACTTTGAACTTGATCCATTACGATACCGACGTCGAAATTTCTTCACACCCCATTTACGGGCTATCGCTCCTTCACCGCCAATACACTCGATGTTGTCTAATTCTTCGCCCTTTGGCATGCCACATATGAAACGTTTTTCGATGTACTTTGCCTTTATCCACGCTTCTCGCACGCTAATATCACAATTCTCCGTTGCCGGTTTTAAGTCACAGTTCTCATCGATATGAGCTTCATAGATACGATTCACTATATCGTTGCCTAGCTCCATCATGACCTTAACGTTTTCGGCTTCCCATGCGTCTAGTGTGAGCGAACGCACCTTGCTGTAGTGAACTCCTAGACTACGATGCACTCCGGAGCATTCAATGCACAATGTGATGCCAAGATTAATCGATGCCCATCGGGGATCGGAACCTCTGCAGTCGCAGCACTGAGAATTGCCAGGGATTTTCAGGAATTGTTCCCAGTGGCTAGTGAGAGAAAAAGAGGTATTCATAAGAATCCTGATTTTTTATTTTTTTGTTTTACTTACATTTTTCTTCTCATATTTAACGCACCGGATGACAGTGATGACTGTGGTCGTGAATTTATACTATCATGCTGGATTGCCGCCCCAATACTTCTTTGTAATGCACCAATCCAAGCCTGAAGCATCTCCGATGAGTCCGCTTGGAGTGTATGGGACCTAAGCAAACAGAAAACCATTTAAATAAGCAACATGTATGTATTCTTTGCAGTACCTACTTCGTTGGTGAAATAACTTCAAAGCAAAACCGTCGATCACCATCGCTCACCGGACGTACAGTGCATATCCGCAGATCTTCTTCCATAACCGAGAATGAGTCTTCGTTGCAGCGCTTCCTGAAACTCGTCAAATCACTTATGAGTCGCAATGAAATATCTATTGTCACATGGGGCCCAAAGGCATGTGAAATTACTTCTCACCTGTACACCAGCTGATTGTCACTCAAATAGAACCATCGTCGGCACCAGGTTTTAAATCCTTTAGATTTCTTCTTAAACAGATATCCTTCAAGTTTATTAGATGAACTGTTGGTGTTGTTATCATTAAAACTATTTACACTGAGGTGACGATTCTGCATTGATTTCTCCAATTGTTGGTAATCTGTACGCAGAGAGTTTATATCGTCGGATAGGTTCTTGAAGAACTCATCAAAATCATTGCAGAGATCCGAACCTTGATGATAATAAGTACCGCATGCTTGGTAATAATCTAAGAGCTAGGAAGAAAAAACGTGAATTTTTGTATTAATGTTTCATAAAAGCACTGTTTATAAATTATTAATATTAGCTAAATAATTAAACGACCAGCAAAATATGCCAGCAAAAAAAAATGTAATTAATCAGCAGAAAAATATATCATGCACAAGAAAATCATTTTTCAATCAGCGAAAAGTAATTTTTTTGACCAGCAGAAACCAATTTTTTGATCTGCAGAACATAAAAAAAAATAAAATCAGCAGAAAAAGTAGATCAATAGCATGAAAAATAAAAGATGAACTGAAAAACTGTTTCCTCAGCAAAGATGAATTATTTAATCAGCAAAAAGAAACATCACTTGAAGAAAAAGAGAACGAAAAGAAGGCAACAATTATTCAAGAAAAAACTGAAGCGATTGCTAATATCGAAAAATTGTAGTAAACAATTGCCGGCCATTCTTCTAACAACCACCTGCTCAAGAGTTGGCATCTGTTTGCGAGTGTGAAACGAAATTTAAATCTTAAAAACTTTAATTTGCATTTCACAAAACATATTTGGCATAATGGAGAAATCTCCGACAATTGTATTTTCGTTGATATCGTACATTTGCAATCTGGCTCTTGTAGTTGATAAAAGCGGTTTGAAGTGATTTAAGCAGGTATGTACTGACGAGATGATTTTTATCCGCCTGTTTTTAAAACAACTGACGACTTTAAGGCATTATTATTGCTTTCATTAAAAATCTGTCTCACATTTAATAGATCAATTTTAGAGAAAAATGCTGCGTGGTTTGAATTCGCAAAATTTACCTTTTTGGTTAAATATTTTAATTTTGGTAAACTTTGAAAATTGATTTGATTTTTTTTTTAATGTCGAACTCAAAAACTATTATAAAAAGCTTTTCGTACTAGTAAACCTAGACCTCCTTCAGATATGGATGCTTCATAAGCAGAACCTTTAGTACAACTATCAGTACCACCAGTACCAGTAGTTGTCGCTGGTAATTGTAAGCTCGTCGACAGCAAAGTCAGTGCTACCCAAGAGCGAGCAGGTGTGGGTCCATGGTCTGGTACAAGTCGGGAGCAGTCTCACTCTTCTCCTGATGCCGACTCGGACAAAGACAATGTTTAAGAAGTAGACATTGCGGCAGTAGTCCTTCATCATTCTATAGACATGCGTATAGGGGAAGAACTACGCAGTACATGAAATGAATTGCATCACGAAGCTTTGTATGCGTCAGGGGTAGGTAGGAAGGAGTGGTTGCTGCCGCTTACTGTCATGCAGCCCAATTAACACTTAAGCGCCAATTTGAATACCACAATTCACGTGACCTTGTTCGTTATAGTGTTATTGAAAGGAAACGGTTTCAAATCCATCCTGTGGCATTCAAGAAACTGATAAACTCTGTGATATTTTTTTCTGAGATTTCCTTAAAGTTGTCGAAAAAAGAAAGAGATCGATGTTGAGCTCTACTTAAAGCCGGACATCCGCAGAGAAAATGGGAGAAAGTTTCCTTCTCACTTACATTTTTACAACTGCGACAGTGTACGTTAAAAGGGATGCCCATGAGCATGAGTCCCTACTGGCCAGGGACCTGTGTTTATCGCTACAATTCTTGCAGCGTCTACTCGAGTCCT
This sequence comes from Pocota personata, assembly GCA_963082735.1. Lineage (NCBI taxonomy): Eukaryota > Metazoa > Arthropoda > Insecta > Diptera > Syrphidae > Pocota > Pocota personata. Next base: position 187,514,832 of record OY720429.1, read on the forward strand.
TTTCTCAAGTTCTTGTGTTCTGGCCCAGTTGTAGTTCGGCCAGTTCTGCCTAGAAATGAAATAACTCTGCAAACTGTTACAGCTTTTGTTTGCTACTAATATAAAAAGTGTGAAAATATTTCGCTCTTGACAATTCCTCTGAATCTGACCGCGATACATGCTGAATGTGTTTAATATGGAAGTCAAGTGGTAGAAGATGCAGAAGCACATTCAGAGCTGCCGTCGGACATGTCCGCTTGGCATCGGTAATGCCTATGGGAGGCCTTTATTTGCATTTTGCTTATTAGTTTAATGTTGTTACTCAGAGTAGGCCACCCAACTAATGACCCATACGTAAGTATTGGACGTATTACCACTGCATACATCCATAAGACCATCTTCAGTTGAAGTCCCCACTTCTTCCCAAAGGTTTTACTGGAATCGTAGAAAGCTATGCATACTTTTTCACTCGTTGTTCGATGTTTAACTTCCAACTAAGCTTTGGATCTAGTATGACTTCTATAATCCTAGCGTTTGGGGATAAAGGAAGTAATTGGTTGTTTAGCCGTGGAGGCGTAAAGGTCGGTACAAACATTCCCGTTACTAACATTCCCACGTCATCCGCATAACCGACAACCTTGATACCGTCTCTGCCAAATCTTGACAGAATCTTGTTTATTACCATGAACCATAGAAGAGGTGATAAAATTTCACGTTGAGGTGTCTACGGATAAGGTAAGAATGAAATTACCTAGGTTTGACTGAATGATTCTGCTTTTTAACATGTCTGCGCATTCAAACACAATATCTTGCTCTCCTTTGACCTAGAAAAGGCGTTTGATCGAGTAACTGCAGCCCCTGTAATTCGACAGCTACACCACTGGGGAATTCCAAAAGAGATCCTAAAAGTGATGTAGGCATTTATCACAGGAAGAAGCTTTAGAGTCAATGTGGATGGATATAATTCACCATTAGTACGTGTCGAAAATTGATTACCACAAGGCTCTCCACTTTCGGTGATTGCATATAACGCCTACATCGACTCATTGGTAGAAGAACTCAACCTACCAATATACAATCTAGACTTTGTTGGTATATACGCGGACAATATATATTTACTAGAGTCAGGTGATAACAGTATTGTTGAGCATAATCTAATAAGAGCGGACGCAGCTATCCATGCTTGGGTACAGAAACGAGGTGCAGTTGTACCACCCTCTAAAATAGAAGCATTACACTTATGCAAAAAACACAAATGCACGACGAGCCCGTTTCAACTTCGTGACGTAATAGTTTCACTTAAAAGAGAGCTCCGGGTTCTAGGAATAGCGTTTACAGGTAACCTAAAGTGGAACCTGCATACCAAAAATGTCATTCACAAATTAAAATCACGCAACAATGCACTTAAAAGGATTTGCTCACGGAAAAAAGGGCCACATATGGAAACTGCACTACGGATTGCAAAAACTCTAGTAGAAGGTAGCCTGCAGCATGGTCTAACAATCTACATGTGGACATCAGAACACAATAGGAAAAGCATAGACATTGCCATCAATGAGTGTTATCGCACAGCAACAGGTGCACTAAAAACTACACCAATCGATGCCCTTCGAATCTAAGCCGGGTTTACTTCTTTTAGTAATCTGGGTAATAAAAGAGCAATTAACATGGGATGTAAAGCATTGGCTGATATCCGTCACCCATAACACATGCGAGTACAATGTACTCACATCGGCGATTAAAAATATTGCACTTTTATTATCTCCTCATTATCCTGTCCTTTCAGATGAAAACATGAGGAGCCTAAATCAAAGCCCACCGTGGGAAAGACATCTACTCCCTATAGATACCAGCATAGCGGGATATAAAAAGAATTTGACTACGAACGACATGTTTATAAAACTGCACAACCAAATGATTGAATGTATCAACCCTGGAAAAATACTCTACACTGATGAGTCATGTATAGAAGGGCACTGCTCATATGCAGTAATTGAACGGAAGCGACATGGGCGAACTGTGATGCTGCATCAAGGACTACTTCCGAATTCAGCAGGGAGCTACATCGCCGAACTAGCGGGGATCAAAACAGCTATAATTCTGGCTCGTAATTGGACAGAGAAAACACTTATCTGCATGGACAACCTTGGCATCCTTGTGGGGCTCAAAAGCGCGACAAACAAATGCCCATCACTAGAGTCCATTAGAAGCAGTCTGGGCAACCAAATTGTTCTAGCCTGGGTACCAGGACACTCAGGAATACCGGGAAATGAAGCGTCCGATTTAGCAGCGAAAGAAACTTCTAAACTGTCACTAATACTGGAAACACCTAACTTTTTTCAACTAACGCGAAGCATATGCTTAACAGCCCAATGCGAGGAAATGGAAGAATCATGGAAGAGCAGTGCAACTTTTCTCCGAACCCATCATCCGCAAAGTACTCACATTGCACATAGCAGCCTGTTCACAAGAGAAGAGTGCATCAAACTGTTTCGTATAAGAGTCGGGAAAACCCTATTTAGTAGCAGACATTTTTTTAACCAGGAAGCGGCAGAACAATGCGAAGAGTGTGGAACAATCCTCTCTGTATGACACATATTCGTGGACTGCCCAAGATCTAGGCAAACGCAAGATCCAACAGAAGTAGGAAAAAAGCTGGCTGAACTCCTGAACCCAGCAAATGGTCAATCAATAACAAATATTAAAATTGCAACATCCCTTCACAACAAATTTAACGACATTTAGAACTTAATTTAATTTATAAATACCTATGTATAGATATTTAATCAACTCTTATTTGAAAATAACTTGTAAAAACTTAGCTCTTATAAATATCTTCTAAAGACGGTATCATATGGCCTTTGTAGTCCGAATGCCTTTCTGAATAGAGTTTATAAATTTACTTTGTAAACTTCTTGTAAATAAATAAATAAATAAATGTCTGCGCAAACTCCCGTAGCAAATCTGTCAGAATTCGTTAGGTTAGAGTGCAGGAGACAAATATTCCGTCAAGCCACCCAGTACAAAGTCCTCAGCTATTCCTATAATATAATAGAGAAACTTGAAAAAAGGGTCCCACCATTCTCCATCTGTATATCGGACTGCACTCTAAACGGCTGGAAAATTTTAGAAAAGTAGAATTTTTTCCAAAACGGTTCACGAATGATTTCAACAAAATTTTATATTCGATGTCTGCAATAAGACTGGGTACCCAGTTTTTTACCAATCAAGATCAAATAACGGTACTTTACTTATTAGCGAATTTACATACAAGTAAATTGGCCATATCTCGGTTACGACTTTATACTTTATTCAAAATCGATATCTAAGTCATTTTAGACATACCTGAGGATATGACATTAAAATTTTGGGATATGAAAAAAAAAAATTTGTTTAGCCTTTTAACGGATCTTTCGAAAACAATTCAAATTTTGTCTTCTCTTTTCGACATTGAATACTTTTCAAATATATGTTAATTTTCATTGAATTTGTTTACATTTCTGATTTTTTTAAACATGACATAGAAACCTAAAGCAAATCATCGCTTTTGGAACATTTTAAGAAAGAAATTGAAATTAATATGACTTGCAAAGAATTTTTGGAGTTAGCCGGGGACAATCTCGCCGAAATTTGCAAAGGAATCGTAACTGTAGATGTGACTTGGGTTCGCCAATACGATCCGAAGTCCAAACAAGAGTCTATGCAGTGGATTGGAAAAGGGGAGAGACCGCCGACGAAATTCAAGGTGGAAAAGTCGACTTCGAAGCTTATAGCGACCATTTTTTGGGACAGCGAAGGTGTTTTACTGATTGATTACGACGTGGGAAACTCAGGCATGGAGTATTAATTTTGCAGGATAACGCGCCTGTTCACAAAGCGCGGGTTTCGAGACAGGCCTTAAAAGACACAGGCCAACGATAGACTACCAACCCCACAGCCCAGACTTAGCTCCGAGCGAATTTTTCCCTTTTTTCCAATTTGAAAAAAAGGATTTACGAGGCCGAAGATTTGCAGATGAGAACGAGATCATGGCGGCCGTAGAAAATAAATTTGAAGGCAAAGAAAAAGAATATTTTTTCGATGGTATTATGGTACTGTATACCCGATGTGAGAAATGCATTTCACTTGAGGGAGATTATATTGAGAAATACAATTTTTTAATCGGATATCTTCTTTCACTTAATGCCTTACGCCGCGAACTTATCAGCCGCTCCTCGTATATCCTCCATAACTCAAATATCAAATTTGATTAAAATTGGTAGATTACAGTTAATTATGTGGTTAGAATGAAAATTCTGATTTATCCTCGAATTGTGACCCCACAGATCCCAGATATAAAGAAAATCCATCCAGCCGGTTAGGCTGCAGTCGTGTGTTCAGACAGAAAGACACACAGAATTGAGAGACCCACTATATTCAGTTTATCTATCATAGTAATGTTAAGTTTGATCAAAATCTCGAAATCAATCTTTGCCCTAGACGTGGCAACAAAATAAATAGCACAGTTGTATGATATTTTTTTTTTTATAATTTGCACGTGTGAAAGGGGTTATGAATACCCTTATACTAATTTTTAGGACACGGGCGTTTTTGAGGAAAGCGGAAGAGACAGAGAGAAAGACAGATTGGTGTAGTTGGTTTGAAACTCAGCTGGTATTAAGTTTCAGTGAACTCCAAGGGTGGCTGTCCAGATAACTGGGGAGCTTGTTTGTTTTTGCTTTTGTCGTTGCTCATGATTCACAGTATTTTTTTCCGTCCTCCTGATGTCATCACCACGATCAAATTGCATTTTAGCCATATGACCGTCCTACTGCCAGTGTTATGCCTTCGTAGTAGAGTTAACATAAGCTTTCGCAATTGATCGACTTTTTTTTATTTATTTCATGCGAAATAAATAGATGATTATTGACATCAGGATTCGAACCGTGAACCTGTAGCGTGACAAGCGATGATGTTACCACTACACCACGGCCACCCTCATTATATTCATTAGTTATGCTCCAAATCACATGTACGAGTATATTCGATTAAGCGTAATTTAGTTTTAGGTCTTAGAATGTGTGACCTCCCTGTAAAGTAACGGCACATGTACATAATTTTGTGAAGGCTGGCAGATTTAGTGTGAACAATTTGAATATTATACCCATTGTTTATCTTAGTTTATTTGTCCATTTTAACTCGAATTCCTGATATTATTAAGGTAAGTAATAATAAAGTGATTCTTTTGTAAGAAATTTCGAACATTTAATGAATTTGGCATATCAACGACAGTATGGGACGAAGAAATCATTCTACGGAGCACTTCAGACGGTGTCTTTTTGCCTATAAGAATGAAGGGTACTCAAATTTCGATACAGCGCGGAATTGGAGTGCTCGAGAAAAAAAGGTAATTAATGCAATTCAATATTGCGAAGAAATGAAGTGCACAAGGATCTGAAGACCACCTCTAAAACCGACTTGACCATTGTTCGTTTGAGCAAATTCGATCCAGTTTTGACACCTCCTGAAATAAAAGCAAACAATTTAAGAAGAGCTTAATATAAATGGTTCCGTGAGCACAATTAAAAATCGCGTCCGTGAAAAAAAAATTGTTCGGATCGATTGCCAGGCAGAAACCATTTGTGTCAAAACGTAATTTAGCACGCTGCTTAGAGTTTACATGCGATCACGTTAATAAGGATCCCAACTGGTGGCAAAATATTATGTAGACCGATGAATCGAAATTTAATCGGTTCGGATCATATGGGAAACTATAATATATAAATATATCATAAAAATGACATTCCCTACGCCGACAATACCACTGAAATGAAAATTTCAACACGACAATGACCCGAAGCATACAGCTAACACTGTGAAGCAGTGGTTATTTAGTTAGAAAATTGACGTTTTAAGTTGGCGTGCACAGTCCCCTGATTTAAATCCGATTGAGAACTTGCGGAGCCGTGTAGTCGAAACAATCGACAGATATGCGGCCAAAAATTTGGACCAACTTTGGGTGGAAATTCAGCGCGTTTGGAGTGCAATACCAGCCCTGATATTAATATGACGCCGGCGTACTGGTGTCATCAAAAATAAAGACCACTTGATTAAATATTGATGACATGAATTAATATCTGTATACCTAATTTTGTATTATTTATTATTCTTCTAATTCAAAGAATTTTCGTAAAGTGTGCTATTCATTTTATTTACCGAAAATTGAACCTAAGAATCCTTTTTTTAATATTTTTTATAAAGATCAATGACATGTTTATAGTTTATGTTTTCTTAAGTTAACTATCCCATATTGAATTTTATTGCAAAGGTAAAATTTATTTCTACGCTATATAAATACAAAAATTTCAAGTTAGACAAGTTATTTTGTCACCGCAAGCACAAAACAGCTTTCGATACAGGATAATAGAATGCTTATTGAGTCAGGTCAGTACAGGTAGTCGATGGACAAGAGAGGGTGAAAGGGGGGGTTAAGACAGTGGGGAAGCGAGACAGGAAAAGGAGAAAGTTATGGGCTACCCATGCAATGAGCGCAAAGAATAGCTGGGAAGATAACACCTTTACCTCATCATACTTTCATAATTCCGCAAATAGCGAGATGATTTGGGGGTGCTACGAGTTTCATTTTATTTGCATTTCAGTCAAGTCTGAAATAACGTGATGATAGTCCAAAGTTGGTAGCAAGAAGAGCCCCCAGTCGAAGAGCTAACACGCGCAACCACTAGCTGGCCTACTACTACCTAACGCTTAGAAACCCCTCGCCTGCTTTTGTCCGGACTGGCGGAAAGACCTGTAATCCTCCATTACAAGGGTTATAATTGGTTTTCATTGTAGATGTCACCCAAAGTGGCTATATCATCGACCCGCGAATAATTATTTGTATTGTGTTGCAGGTCGTTCTCAGAGGGGCTACCTACCTGAAACAAATTTTATAAAAGAGCTTCTTCTCATTTTCTATCCTACATATTTTAAAATCGTTACAAAATGAAAATCTCTGACTGTTTCAGAGAAAATTAATCGTAATTATGTGCTCGTAGTAGTGCATGAATTCAATACGCGTTTGTATAAATATTTATTAATTTTAATAGTAACATTTGTTATTTTATTTCCAGGTACATATGTATACAAATGATAGCAGGAAGTTTATGAAGTTAGTTTTTGTTTATTTCGGTTTTTTGTTTATTTTAGTTTTTGTTACTACTGATTTTATTATTAAGAAATGAATAATATACTTGCTAAGATATTGAATAACATAAATAAATGTTATTTTTCCAATAAAATTAATCAATTCTTCTTTATATTTGATATATCGCACGATGGGGTGGAAAAACACTTCTTTTTTTCTCGGGGTATATTTTCTAATTGTTTTTGGTTCACCACATTCTATTTTAGTGCAACATTTCAGCTCTCTATATCTCACTGTTTAATGACTATAAACCTATGACAGACAGACAGACCGACATCGTGTTGAATCATCCAACTTGAATCCATTAGCGTTCGGTTTTATACCATTTTGATACTGAACATTAAAAACAAGTCTTCTAGTATGTCAAGTAATGAATTTCATTGCAGTCCACAAATTAACTATAGAGAGATCACATCTCGTAAAATATTAAAGTAGTGATGTAAAATATGAATATTTTAAAGTACTCATTCGTTAGATTTTTAGGAATAATCGAACGAAAGTTATCATCAACGATGACTATAATGGCTTAAATAATTGCCAACAAGCGTCTCTAGTCTGCTCGATCTTGTGCCAGCCGTATCCAGTTTTGCACACGAAGTTGGTTCAAAGACTGTGCGGGCCGGAACAACACTAGGTACGGTGTCGCTGTTCAACCGATGAAGTATCTTCTCCTCCATCGAACACAAACGGGTCCAAAAATCACTCGAACCAAACATTTTCTTTCAAAACAATTAATGTCCATGCTTCTGCGCCGTATAGCAGGACTGGGATGAGGGTTTTATACAAAGTCACCTCAGTTGTCCGTGAGAGGGCTTTGCTACTCAATTACCTTCTTGCTTAAAGATACAGCGGTAGGTAAGAGTGCTTCTTCGCTTGATCGGTGTCATTGTTTGTATTTACAGCAGAGCCTAGGTAGACAAAGTCTTTCACTACCTTAAAACCTTAAAATTGCAGCTGTCTATTGTGACTTTCTGTCCAAGTTGCCGATGTTGACTGTCCTTTTACGATGACAGCATATATTTTGTTTTGCTCGCGTTAACTGCTAAACCAATTTTCGCCGCTGTGTTTTTTCCAATTAAGTCAATGTCGTCGGCATACGCGAGTAGTTAGTCGTACAGACTAGCTTGAGAATTTTGTACAATACAAGTACGATGTTAAAGAAACACGTGATAGCGCGTTATCGTAGTTCTTTTCTTGGAAAGTCGTGTATTGACAAATTAAGCAAACGTTGCGTAATTGCCGCAACATTCTTACAAATTTGCGTTGGCTGGATGTTAACTACTTCGAATAGTTCTCGTTGACGCGAAATGGGTGGCTGAATGCTAACAGCTGCCCGTGTTATTGTTGGTGCAGATTCGATATTGGCCGGATGTTAGCGTCTTCTTGCTGGCGACGCAGACTCAGAAGTAGCCAAGAATAAGCGGCTAAATTTAGAAGCGATGGCAAGGGTTGCTGTTGCTGCTGTTGTGAGTTGACGTTAGCACACATCCATGTCGAGTTCCTGTTGAAGAGCTAGAACCTTATCTAACTTTTGTATTTCGATTTCACTTGTGGATTCATGTTTTGAACCATTAGACGATCGCCTCGACGCTGCACGAGTACGTGGGACTCGATCTATGGGCACTGGGTCGTTCTCAAAAGGTTATATCTGACTACATGTCATCGGCATAATCTAGATGCTGTTTGTTACACGTATCATAGCTGGTATAGATTTGAAGACGACATTCGCAGACTGTGGGTCGTTTGGCACTAAATTCGCTGGTAAATTCGATCGCTGTTTCATCGTCTGAGGTACAGTTTGTGATGTAGAGTTGATGACGAAAGTTGTTGGCTCGTGGGGTGCATGCACTGTAAATGCACGCATCGACGGACTGCGATTTACCACCGGTGTCGATGAGCCTGAGTGACTTACCAATTTACGGCTGATATCTACGGCTGATTCGCGACCTGAAGCAACTCGGGATGTTCACGATTGATGTTGGCGTAATCGACACGTTGATTGCCGCCTTGGAGTTAATCCGATGGTGACGCTTCGGTACTATATCAGTACGTGGTCGTTGTGGATATCACGTCTGACTTGAAACTCTCTCGGGATTGTAGTACTAATGGTGAGTGCTCTTGATTGCGGGGGTAGGTGCTTAGTGAATACGAACTGTGACGTGAAATTTGTGTTAAGATTGGTGATGCGTGCACTCGCAATGGTAGATCCTGATCGTTCTGGTGTTGTGGGCGTTGAATGGGCTTTCGGCAATCGGTGGTTGTCAGAGGAATACACCGTACAAATTAAATCTTGGTTGTTTACAGTCTCATTAACTCCTGTACCCACGAAGTTGTACCACATAACACATTGGTCACATTCCGCCATAGGAATCAGAAACATTGCACAATTGGCAATTATACTCCTTTGCTGGATTCGCTGGTGTCCGTTGAAATTAGTGGATTTGATCCAGACATGGTGTATTGTTGCAAACCTGGTAAAATTTATAAGAATGTTGCGTAATTGCTGCAACATGCAGCCTTGTTGGATTTAGATATTGCTATCTTCACTTCACTTATGTCGGGTAGACGCAATTGTTAATCGTTATCATCCGGGTTGAATGGAGCCTGACAGCAAAGTTTTGGTTTGGTTGTTCTAAATTCTCTGCATCGACTATAACTACACTACTATATTTCCTCTATCAACCCTACAGGCTTCCGTTCAGGCTTTGTAGCCTTGGCAAGCTCTTTGAATCTTCTGGTAAAACATTATTCCTGCTATAACACCTCTCCATGGACTCGACCTCGCGATTTTCATGTTCTTTCTTCCTCTTTCTTAGAAGCTGGTGTCGTTGCCGTTTCTTCTGCTTGTAGATGTCGTAAGCTTGTCACTCTATGCAACGTCGCTTTGTAAACCTCTTACTTTGCTGTTTGCACTTGGCGGCACTCTTTGTCAAACCAGGGGTTTCTTTGTAGTGGATGCAAGAAACCCAGAACCCGGCGGCGTTCTTGATGGCATGCTTTTCACTGGCATCTGTACTTAATGTTAGCGGTATTCGACTTCTTCAGAGGTTCAGGGATACTCGATCGGCGAAGGTTCCAGCAGACTCTTGCTATTATAGTCGTTGGATGTTAAACAATACTTCTCTGGTGTTGTGGATGTTGTGAATGTTAGCTGTTCGGAAGGTGTGAACATCCAAAATACTTGCATCAATCTAGTTGACAATTAGTTGATTGAGCTTGCAGAGGTTCTAGGGAATTATAAAATGAGGAAATTCACTATCCTTTTTGTGAGGTGTCCCAATTATAGAGGGTATGTTGTATAACCCAATTAAGAGGTTGTGCAGATTGCGGAGAAAAAAAAACAATAAATTTACAAAGAGATAACAATTTTCTTCAAAAACTTTAAATATTAAATTCGTTGTCATCTGAAACTAATCAATAACAAATTTAACAAATAAATGTAAAATGATTCAGACACCAATTTTAATACTAGACAGACACTATTTGACATAGGATTACTGAAAGAATTAGGCTAACATTACATTTTATTCGGTGCTTCGTTTTTGGAACACATGACTTAAATGTTTATTGACTCACGCCGAACAAAACAATGGAACCCTTTCAAGACGACAGCCTGCAAAACAAACTGGAAAACTGATAATTTCCCCCTATCTCATGACCTACCCACATAACCAGATCCACTCATATTCTTATTAATGCTTCAAATCAAAACCATAATTGCTTTTGGCACATTGGCTTCTATAAAAAGTATACATATGTATAACAGGTGACTGTTTGAACATCATCATCAACGACAAACTCACTAATTAATGAAAATTTACTACGACGCACCTGTATACATACATACTCGCTCAAGAAAACACCCACGACATACTACAAATTTCAAAGAAAAATTACACTTTTACTTGGCTACAGTTAATTTACCCCTAATTATGGAAACGTGACCTCCAATTACAATGCAAACAGGAAACAAACGCAAAAAAAAACATATTTAACTAATTAAGTGTAAAATTAACAAAAAAAAAAAAAAAAAAGAAACAACTCACTGTTGATAGTATCGATGGGACCTTCCGTGATTGTACTAGTGTTATATAATTCACATAGTCTAATGCTGTGTGTTGGAAGCACGATTTGGTCGCTGAGAGTATATTCACAGCCTCTTGCACCTCTTGCGGTCGATTTTTATTTGCCTGCATACGAAATGGAGAGTTAAATCTATTATGAATCATCGGGAGGGAGACATCCCAACTTTATTACCTGAGCATTTTTTATGAGGGCGTTGTCATAGCATTCGGATACTTTTAGGAAATGACCCCGATAGTCCTTCACTTGATTGATGTCGTCCTTGACAAACACACTCAGGTTCTTTAACACCGTTCGACTGGCCTGATCCAATAGTATCGTATGGAATTTATTCATCTCCTGATAAAGAGTTGATTATTTTGTTTTTCCCCAATCGTTACCCCAACACAACAAACCTGAAAACAATGAATGATCTTCCCCAACGCGTTGTGTGCGTTCTTATTATCAGCAAAATGCTGCTGCAAGTCCCACAGCGACATGGCAAATGCACTACAAAACAAAAACAAAAAGGAAAAGAACTATTCGCAATGTACATGTGGCAATGGTGGTAGTGTGGCGCAAACCTTTGATTCTTCACATATTCTTTGCCAGAGTCCACGGCCACTGTGCACATTTTGATGATCTTTTCCAGGCGCTGCTCCAAATGTTCAATTTCAGCTTCCTCTTTGGAGATGTACTGTCTGCGGATGATACAATGTTTTTGTTTATTTTGGTTTTGCAAATCTCCCCTTGGCTTTATCGCGGATTATGAAAATGAGTCAGCGGATGAAATACGAATCCGCATAGACTTCTGTGAATTTTGATTGATTGCTCACCTGAAGCGTGGTGAATCTTTGAGACATTCTTCGAATTCGATTGAGGAACGCATTTTCTCCGAGTTATTCACCGTTTGAGGGGTGAGAGTTTGTTTTCTTTGGAGCATTTGAATGGAATTGAATAGAAGAAACAAAAAAAAAAATAATGTAACACCGAGGAAGACAACACAGCAACTTCGATTAGAACATAATATTTTGGTTGTTTGGGTCGGAGCACAGGGGTTTTATTGGTGCGAAATTATCTGAAGCGGCAAGCGGATTTTGTGGTTATTTGTACGTCGAGCAGGTGTGTGAAATTTTAAAGAAAACACGTAAACGTTGCGAATTTCTGCGTTCTCCACTCGGACTCGGACTTTCACTTGGAAATTTCTTCGGATTTGGCAAATGGAATTTTGAAAGTTGAGCTGTCATTTTGCTGTCAAACAAGTGGTAGTTCAGGGGTACGTTCAGTTGGGCGAATGAAAAACAGCAAGCAAAAAGCAGATGGCGCTGCGTACAGTATAGGGGAAAATGTGGTGACGTTTGAGGAGAAGAACATCAGTTATTAAATTTCAGACTCAAATTGGGAAAAAAAAGGATACAGATTTGATACACCAACACAATTATAAGCAAAATCGCATCATAATTATCTTCACCTGAAGTTTCTCTTTTCAAAGAGAAAAGAAATTACAAAAAATATTGCAAACAAGCCTAAATCCTTCAAATTTATTCGGTGCGTCAAACATGAAACACATAGAATTTTGAACGTATGTATTCTATAATTAAACCGATTAGCACACCCAATATTGGATTGCTTTTTAGCCTTGATGAAAGAATTGTATATTAAATAATAAACAAATAAAACATATAAAACGAATAATTTCATTAAATTTTTTTTTTTTTGTTTTTTCTTATGAAACCGTAATTCAAAAACAAAATAACTTCCGTTCATTGCTGAAATTAGTCAGTGAATTTTTTCAACTTTCCACAACTTGATTAGTATGTCTTAAGATTACTAGCTCTATTGTTCTCACTTGCGTTATTATCAGAGGCATTAGATTGCCTAGAAATTTGGTTCAATGTAGTTCACACTTTTTACAGTAAGAAAGTTGTGTAGGACACAACAGGCTTGAACAACTTTAACTATCTTATGGGGCCTTAAATGAAGAGTGGTCTGCTATACTCTAGTGGTTTGCTATACTCTTGACAAAATACCAAATGTTTTAATCGAAAATAGAATTCTGCTTTAATTCTTTTGTATTGTGGAACAGGTACTATTTTATTAAAGTCTCCTATTACCAATTTCTTTATTGTCTGGAAAATACTGATTTGCTCTCATTAGTACATTTTCTGGTCACTTTGATTAAAGATGCCTCTATCGCTGATTCGACCGTTTCACCCAATCTCTACAAAAGTTAATTTGTATTCTGCATCACACATTGTCTGAATTGTAGTAAAGGGCATCATTCGTCTTTGATGCTAGGAAAGTCACATGCTTTCCATTTAAAGCGCTTGTATAGGGGAGATTAAAAATCTTCAGCTACTTTTCCATTCTTGTCTGCCTGGAAACTATAAGCAATTTAATTGTTACAACTTGAAAATAATTTACAATTGCTTTTTTACCTTCACAAATGTCGATATATAAATGCGCAAATTTCAGGTACTCAATCCGAAATATATGCAAGGGATATATGTACGTTTCTGAAACTCCATACTCGTATAGCTCTCTCGTACTTACTTACTTAGGTTCGGGGTGAACGTGAGCTTCAACCAACAAACCTTTTCAGGTAGCCCCTTCCTTAGCCAACTGCCTACAGTAAGGCTTTGGAGTCCATTCGCTCTACATGGCGTAGCTACCTCAAACGACCAATGCACAGTTTTTTTTATCTCGAAAAACCAAGGATACCTTCATCCACTTTCGATATAGTCCATTCTTAAGCGCTATAGAGTTGGACCGGGATTATCTTATAAAGCGTTTTCTTAATTGTTCAGAATAGGGCCTTGCTTTTCTATTGCCTTCTTAGCGCAAAGAAACAGTGATTGGTAAGTATTATTCTTGTCTGATATGATAGCAGAGCCAACATATAAAAAGTCCCTAACAAGCTCGAATTAATAGCTGTCCACTGTGATATTCTATCCTATTCGTTGGATGTTGGGTGTCCGTTCTTGTCGACAGCATATACTTATTTTTGGCTGCTTTTGCAAATTATTTCGATATCGTCAGCGTACGCAAGCTTTTTTTTTTAAAGGAAACTTATAAGCACTCAGACTCGATCGAAGTCCATTATACGCCAGGCAGAACTCCTTTTGATATAGTGGTTGGAGGAATTTGAATTTCATTCGTTTGTCTTTTATGCAAGTAGTTACACAGACTTTTGAAAAATGGTGCCTCTTGTGTTGGCTTGTGAATTTCGCACAACCCTTTCAAGTAGCGCAGCGCATCACCTTGCCTCTTCTGAAATCAAAGCTCTCGGAGAGGTCATTACCGCCCTTGATGGAGCAATAAGCATTCTTCACAGATGGACAAGTTTGGCAGGGAAGACAAATCTAGACATGGTTCTGTATTACTTGTCTCTATAAATGGTGTCGTAGGCGATCTTAAAATCGATAAAAAAGATTGCGAAGACTTCTTGAGTTTTCTCCAGGATCTGCCGAAGTGTGAACATTTTTAACAATTGTGGACTTTCCTGGCCTAAACCCGCATTGATAGGGGCCAATCAGGTTATTGACAAAAGGTTTCAGGTATTCACACAATATGGTATTTTGTACGTTATGCTGAGGAAACGGATGACTCTGTAGTTGGCGCAGTTGAGAGACTCTCCTTTCTTGTAGATAGCTCTCTCCAGGCACCAAAAATCTCAAGACACACGACAGGCATTCAGCCGGAGACAACGCCAATAGCATTTTAGTATCCTGTTTAATGACGCTGTATTTTATAATTATAAGTTCCAGCAGCATGATAAAACAGTTCTGACTCATTCTCAGATATCTCATATAGGACAAATATGAAAATACCTAGATGGAAATTAGTAAAATAGGAAATGTTGTTAATTCAAAGACGTCAAAAAAGTACTGCAGTATGAACGAAAATCAGAATCAGTGGAGTGAATCTGCACATTGAGGATAGTGTGAACATCGTTTAAAGTGAAGCATTCACACTACCGATTAGGTAAGTATATATTCGTAGTGAAAGATTAACTTTTTCTTTTCTTTTTTGTATTCGGCGCATTTATGGCCGTACATGAGTGACTTATTGTTGCGACACATTTTTGTCGGTCGATCAGGAGTCATTGTATACCTCAACACAAGAGCGATTAGTTGTCGTCCGACATCGGTGCAGAAAAAAGTGGTTTATATAACTTTAGATATCTGTTGAAGTAAAACTTAAACTTCAAGAATTGTAAATTATTTTGTCTCGCGGCCAGCAGGAATCGCCGACTGAAAAATGATGGGCCATATATCTCATGATAAAGTGTAACGTAAGTGGTTATGTGAATAAACAAAATTTGCATTTCTGAGGCATCCCCTCAAAGTTACTGTTTGGTGCGGCATTTGCACTGAAAAAGTGATTGGCCCTTAATTTTTTGAGGACGCCGATGGCACCACTGTAACCCTAAGAGCGCTACAAGTTCCTGAATTGGGTTTCGAGCATTGTTGGTTCCAGCAGGACGGAGCAACCGCTTACACAGCTCGGGCAACGATGGAGATTTTGTATCATCAATTTCCCGGCGGTGTGATATCCCGTTTTGGCGATTCGAACTGGCCGGCCAGATAGCCAGATCTGACGGCACCAGATATCTTCTTTTGGGGCTTTTTGAAAATTCGCGTTTACCACAACAAACCACAAACCTTGAAAGCCATTAAGGAAGAAACCACCAAGCCAGATGTTTTGCGAGCAACAATTCAAAATGCTGTAAAACGAGCACAAATGTGCATCTCCTAAGGAGGTGGTCATTTGACCACTTTTCGTGGAAACAGAGCCCAATTTGTTTCATTTCTAACAAAATGACAGCCAATTGACATTATGACATTACAACAAATTCATGATAAAATAAATTGGCAAACTTCGGTTGGAACACGAAAAATGGCAAAAAGGTTTCATAAAAAACTCTTGTGTTCCATAGCGAATCCTCTTCGGCTCTTTCCTCAGAATCTTTGTCAACACTACACTGCATATCTACCGTAATGAACCCAATTTCTTCTTGCCCATTTGTAACCACGGCATTGTCCTATTCCAAATTTTCATCCGGTAAAGGAGCAGCCACGTACTCTTTAGCCAGCAATAGACCATTCAAATTCTGGTCTTCAATATCTACATCACTTCCAAAATCATCTCCTGAGCTGAGTCCGTCGATTTCGTAAATAAAATGATCAATTTCTTCTGCATTCAACTTGTATATCTAAAAAGAACGTTTACTTCATTACAAGGTTGCGGCAAAAATACTGCCACTATCAAAATGTTCTGCAAGGCCTTCGGCAATTATGTTGCCACCAATTTATAATATTACTATGCTTAACATGTTTTTTTGTTAATCAAACAAAAGTAAATAATGATTTCAGTGAAAACAATATTATTAATCACACAACTGCGTTATCTACCACTTCTAGAATATACAATTAAAATCGGTGAATCCCCTAAATTTAAGGATTTACATCCAGCAATAAAATCCGTTGCATTTATATAACGCAATATTCAACGTTTTGGCTGAGAGATAATAGATGTCAGGAAAAACGGTTAAGAGATCGCATGGATCCGTTCAATAGTTTAGAAATAATCTCATATTCTGTAAAACTATAAAACTTTAAAAAGGGTTAAGGCGGACGCTCTGTATATTCTTTGTATTATAGATATGTTTTTTGTGAGAAAGAACAAAAAAGATTTTGTACGTATGTGCTAATCTATTCGCATTAAGCACTTTTTAGTGTTTCGAACCAGAATGGTATACACGAAAATCTAATGTGTTGAACACGGTGTCTGCCTGTCCGTCTGTCTGTGTGGCTGCCACAGGCTTGTAGCTTATAAACCACTTGCCTTAGGGTGCTGAAATTTTGAACAAAAATAGTTCGTGATGAACCAACGATAATCAAGAATAATAAATGAAGGCATTTTTGTGAGAGCTTTCGGGAGCATAATGCACCCCAGGAAAAAAAATATTCTTACACCCCATCCTGTGACATATCAAATTAAATCTGAACGAAATGATCTACCTGTCAGGATATGAAGGGCTATTCATTTCGAGATTGGGATTTCACATCCCTGCCATATAGCATCTGTCAAATCCATCTGTCATCCATAATGACATGTAGTTAGTTCTTGCCAAATAACTACAAAAAATATGTTCTGTAATGTCTGTATATAGCGATCTAAGGACAGATTATAGTCGACACAATCGTCGAACTGAATAAATAATTCGAAACATAATCACCAAATTCGTACTAATCAGTAGATTTTACGATGTCGTAAAGCCTGTGCATCGTCGCAATGCTCGATCATCTGAAAACATACCCGTTGTGAGTGCCTCATTAGTCACTCAGCAATTGGGCATTTCCTACAACTCCACAATAATTAAAGCCTTTTGACCCTAGAATGCGCAGAACATACGCCGATTGGGTGGTGGAAAATCAACTATTTGACACCGATTTTTCTACCAAAATTCTTTTCAGCAATGACATCATTTGGCCACCAAGATCGTGCGGTCTTGACCCCTTGGATTTAATTTTTATGCGGCTATGTTAAAGATCAGACAATCAGACAATCCCAAAACTTTGGGGTATTTAAAAAACATCATCCGGAAGTTAGGCCGCAATGCAGCCAGAAATGTGCCAAAAAGTCATCAAAAAGTACCTCACAAGAAGCGATGTTTGCCGAAACTCCCGTGGGGGCCATTTTCCAGATGTTCTATTCCGTACATAGTGGCTGGCATAGTCCAAAATTTGAATCAGTAAAAAAAAATGTCATTGAAATCTTTAATACTTTTTATTATATTTTAAATTAAGATCCTAAAGCACAAATTATAATAACCCTGTACATACACACAGCCGCGTGATGACAAACATACATTTAAAATAGCGGCACGGAACACTAACCGCGCGAGGCCCGACTCGCACTTGACGAATTTGTTTTCTCTATACGAGGTTACCGTATACGTACATATTTCATGCAGGAAGTAGACATTTGGTGGATACGTCCACAGGGTACTCCTGAATGAATCCTAATTTCAATATTCATAATACTAGTTGGCATCGCCGCTCTGGTATAACAACATCTGAGGGCTTTTACTCTGAGATATTGGCTGAAATGAACAACCTCACTTAGCTTAATGGACAAACCAACACGCATTTTTGATGTTCACAGTCACGATCAAGATACGTTAGACCTGTTTCTAACCTCTTTTCCGAATAAATATGCGATTGCAGTTTCAACTCCTCTTGGAAGTCAGATCATTGTCTAGTGTCAGCTAAATTCTCGCACTCCCATTCCGTTAATAAGAAATTACCTAGGAGAACAATTCGGCAGTACGAAAATGCCAATTGTAGCGGTCTCATTTCGTTCTCTAGGACTTGTAACTGGTCTCTATGCTTCATCGATAAATATGTAAATGCTGCGGTCAACATAATAACAGACCTATTATTGCCTAGAATGCGCTCTTTCATTCCAAGTACATCAGTCAGTCTTAAACCAAAACAAGAAGTACGGTTTAATTCGGCTTTTGCGACTGCTACCCGGCTTTCCCGTTATGGAGCCGAACCATTTCTACAGAAAGCTGAAGTCTGTATAAACGGTCTGGAAACGATTGTAAAGGAGTATTCACAGTTTAGTGAACTGCGTCCAAACCATTTTTTGTACTTTTATAGTTTTTATTTTTCTACATATCAAAAAGAACTAAGTTCAATTTATTTATTTATAAGTACAAAAAAAAAAACTAAATTTTGAAAAATATCTTCCAAGAAATAAGCGAATGATTCTTCCAACTGTCAACCGTTATTCACAACCCACAAATGTAGAATGAATTTCACATTCTTGCGAATAAAACATTCACTCGAGTTCAACCTCAGAATGATTAGGCCTCATTAAATATTTCCATGTTCCTAGTTCAAAATTTAAGAACCAAAAGTGATGATATTCACAGATAGATAGTGGTAGACATTTGGATAAAGTGACGCCTAAACGTCTGGGCGGATTTACCTCAAACTTCATGTCAAGAGTCTGTGAGGCCACAATTCCAGGCGAAACGAAATTAACATTACTTTGGCCGAGAAAAAACAAAACAATATTTGGTTTAGGTTAGACATACATTTGTCACTAGATGACGTACAAAGTTTTTGGAAAAAAATCAAATAACGCATTTTAACTTATTAACTTTTTTTTTTAAAATTGGTTACATCTTGGAACGAAACGATTTTGTGGAAGCCGCCAATTTCTATATCACCCCATCAATAAAAAGGGCTGCAAGAGTGATATTTCCAACTGTAGGCCTATTGCTAGGTTCTCTTGTATTTATATCTAAGCTCTTTGAAGCCATTCAGGCCCATTCCACTATTCTAGGGCTACCTATCGAGATTCGATCCAACAACTCGATTCACTTCCATTCACTACATCATGAAATAACAAAAATTAAAGGAAAATAATTGCCTAGGATACGAGTAGCATTAATTAAGCTAATTTATCTTATAAATTCATAAGCCCATAGGTTCCTTACCTTAATTACTGATCCTGTGGTACTCCCGGGGTAGCACTAATTGGGTTTGATATGTCAAATTTTTTTCTGTACTGACGAGCTTCCAAGTGGGACTTAATTCACAACGTACTCGCAAAAACCCGTCTGAAAACGGAGCGCTTTTAGCTTAAAGATAAAGATTTAGTGAAAGATTTTATCAAAGGCTTTGGTGAAAGGAGTAACCACAACAAAGTACATAATGTACTTGAAACAAATTCAGTTAGGTTAGTAGTTGTAGATCTACCATTTAGAAACACATGTTGCTAAGTAGCAGTGAAGAACATCGTGTTGTTGGTAAAGGTCAGCCATATTCCATTAATATCACTACACACCCCTACCTAACTACTCATTTAGTGTCATTTTCTTGATACAAAAACCGAAATATAATCTTAACGTAAAAATAGATAGATAAATAGCCAGGTCTGTAGCGCCATCCAAAGCAAAGTAAATTCGTTCGAATCAGATTGATGAAATGCTTAGCCCATTAGCTCAGATTGATGCTACGTACAACAAAATTGTCTGGACGACTTTTGACGTTGGACCTCAATTTTTGGCATCGTGGATATTTAGATTTAAATATGTACATCGGAGTGGCGGGAAGTTAAGGTTGTTTTCAGCCCCAAAGCAGGCAAAGCTAGTCATACCTGCGCTGGTGACTTTAAACCAATAAGCTTGACATCCTTTATTCTGAAAACCTTTGAAAGACTTATTGACATACACATTCGCAGCAGGCTGAACCTCAGTATCATATCTCCGGCACAGTATGCTTATACGAAAGTTAAAAGTGTTGAAACTGCACTTCATAGTGTTGTCAGTACGATTGAAAAATCATTGAATGATAAAGAGTACACCCTGGCAACATTCTTAGACATTGAAGGTGCCTTTAATAATGTCACGGCAGATTCAGTCGAAGGTGCCTTAAACAACCTGAATATTGAGGACACTCTAATCAGATGGATAGTTTCCATGCTAAGAAATAGGTACATAAACTCAGAACTAGGTGATGCGAGACTAAGAGTATCAGCTGGTAGAGGCACTCCGCAAGAAGGTGTTCTCTCTCCTCTACTCTGGGTTATTGTGCTAAATGAAGTACTAATAAAACTTAGATTCAGTGGGGTTAAGACCGTAGTGTATGCAGACGATGTGGCGTTACTGGCCACGGATAAATTTCTTCCAACCCTAAGCGACCAAATGGAAGGCGCCCTCAAGATAGTCAGCAACTGGACTAAAAGAAGTGGACTCGCGATAAATCCACTAAAAACGGAGCTGACACTATTTACTAACAAGAGGAAAATACCGGAATTTAAAATTCCATCCATTGAAGGCACTCCTCTTAAAATTTCTGATAGAGCTAAATATCTAGGGTTAATACTAGACCAGAAACTAAACTGGGGACTAAACACAAGGGAGAGAGCAAGGAAAGCTATGATAGCTCTCTATACTTGTATTTAGCAGAATATTTGGAAAAACTTGGGGGCCCAAACCAAAAGTAATTTTCTGGCTCTACACAGCAGTTGTGAGACCTATACTGATATACGGCAGCCTAGTATGGTGGCCAGCTGCAAGTAAGGGCACAAACCTCAAGATACTAACCAGAGTACAAAGAATGGCGTGCATTGGTGTCACAGGAGCTATGAGAACCACACCAACTGCAGGATTAGAGACCATACTCAACCTATTACCTTTAGACCTATTTGTGCCGGAATCTGCAGCTAGAAGTGCTCTAAGATTAAGCCAATCTGAAGGTTGGAAGTTAAGCCTGACGGGGCATGCGCAGATTTTACGCAAATACATGGGCGGAGATGTTAACACAGACTACATGGTGCCCTATTTAGACTTTCGTAAGCCATTTTCTAGTTGATTTCCGAGTCGAGAGGAATGGGAAACTAATATCCCGCTAAATGACAACTCCATCTCCATCTAAACTGATGGATCCAAGATGGACATGGGAGTAGGTGCAGGGATTTTTTCTGGAAAACTCAATTTGAACAAGTCAAATCGGCTTCCAGACTATAGCAGTGTTTTTCAAGCGGAGGTCTTGGCGGTGGCAACTGCTGCCCGGGACGCTGCAATGAAAGCTATACCACTAGATGATATTACATTTTTCATTGACAGCCAGGCAGCGATAAAAGCGGTTTCCGCCACGCAAATAAAATCGAAGCTTGTGCGCTGCTGTCGCGAAGAGCTGCGGGTTCTTGGTACGCAACACAATGTAAAGCTCTGCTGGGTACCCGGACATAATGGCGTTTCAGGAAATGAGAAAGCTGACGAGCTGGCAAGGGAGGGTTCAGCTCTAAATCCTGAACGAGCTGACCCGTCAGTTAAGACACCACCCTGCAACCTGAACCTAGAAGTTAGAAATAAAATGATTGCCATAGCAAATAGTAGATGGAGATCATTAGAATCCTGTATAATTACAAGAAAACTCTGGCCGCTCTACGATAAAAATCGTACAGAGCAAATCCTACACTTCAACAGATATATCTTGTCTGGTTTAGTGGAGATGATAACTGGACATAATGTTTTACGTTATCACACAAAGAAATTGGGAATTAGCGAAAAAGATATATGTAGAGGCTGTGGCAATGAGGACGTACACGAAGATACACCTCACTTCCTGTGCCATTGTCCAGGACTCCACCTTAGATTCAAAATACTAGGGAAATATTTCTTCCAAGACTTAGAAGAACTTTCAAATGTAGGTAAATAAGATTATCAAATTTATAAATGCATCGGGTTGGTTTAAAAACCCATAGAGTTCACGAGTGGGGAAGCTTCACTTCTTGGGCATCACAATGGATCTATACTGATCTAAGTGTGGCGTAGTTAGTTTCACACTCTACGTCAACCCATCAAACCTAACTTAACCTATCTTGCTAATTGCAAGGTCTATCAACCTGAACCTCGCACTGTCTGTCTATACGATGTCATTCAATTTGAATGTGAGAAACAATTTATTATGTATGGAAATTAATGTACATCTTCAGAAAACCTGCCTGTTATCGTCGATCAGCGCCTAATTACGTGTTAAATATCAAAGAATTAATGGCAGCGTAATCTGTCTAAAAATTTATTGACGGAACCAATTATTTACATTTTTTTTTCATCGCTTCTATAAATGTTTAATGATAAATTAGTATCGTTAAGAGAAGATATAAGATGTTATGTAAATGCTGTCAGATATAATTACATATGCACATAAAACATTATCAGAGCTAAAAATCTCTAAATGCAAATGGCGCATCTAACCAAGCAATTAATATCAACTTTACCAGATCATAATCAATTGTCATAGTAGTCCAGTTTCCTAACTCATCGAACGACCCCTGCAAATAGTTTAAGTGTAAACTTCCAATTTAGGTCAATAGATCTCATAAAAGTTAAAAGATAGCAATTAAATGCTGGACATCTTTTCAAAATTGCTATTAACTTCTTAACTTTGGCCCCAATAGTTACTTTTTTTTAATTTATTTCGATGCCCACATTCATGTGCAGGAAATTAAAACAAATAACATGTAATTAATTCGTCCGCTTAAAGCATGTTTACACACAAAATACACAATCGAGCAGCCTAACAATTTCCCCCAATGGCTTGACTTTTATGGGAGGAACTAACAACCATTCAAGCGAAGTCCATTAATGCTTAAAAGAAGTTCAATGAGTAATGACTCCAAATATGGAATGCTGCCTGTTGTCGTACGTATCTAAGCTTCGAATCAATCTTAATTGCCTCAGATACTACTTGGAGGCGATTGGGATTGCGAGACGCACCTCCATTGAAATTGTCGTCATAAATTTTCATCTCTCTTTTGGGATCTTCCTTGATTGGCGAAGATCGTTCATGCAGAAAATTACATTTTCGATGAAATTAAATCGATAGCCAAGACATTTTGAATATGCAATAGCTGTTGGTTTATGCTCTAGAATAGGATCAGATAAATTGATCATTTAAAAATGCAAATCTATTTGATTGATATGGAAGTTATTTTTATTACTGTGAGACCATATAAAGTCTTAATTTTTTTCTTACAAAATGGATAGAAAATTAACCCACGTACAATATTTTAAATTCCCTAAATTTTATTTTTGGCGCAGTTATGAAGTGGTCAGAATTCCATCATCGCTTCCACGTTGTTTTATCAATGGAATGAGTCTTCCTATCGCAAACTAGGGTATTATGCAAAGAAATGGCCGTCGTGAACGACTAGCTCCAGGCGTCCATTCGATGTCCACGTATGCGACTTGTGCAAGGTCGGATCTTGGGAAAATGGTGGATCAGGGAATACTTAGCTCTTGTTTTTTGCAATTATCTTTTAAAGCCATGATCTCACGTACAAAATTATAAGGACCAAATAGAACAAGAAATTAATTTCCTAAAATGCATGACTGGGTGCACGTACTTGCTCCACATGTGCTGGTGGTAGGTAATCAGATTCAAAATTTGTGCAAAGTCGAAAAGAGGTGACAAAATTAGTATTTTCGAAAAATGTGTTGAAAGTCAAAAAATATTTTGACCATATGTCCAACATTTTAATATTATGTCCTTACATGCGACTATGTCGAAAGTCAATATCAATTTTGAATAAAATCGTCTCAGACATATTCGATAAATAGCAAATTTTCGCAAGACCGCTAATAGGTAAAGTACCGCTATTCAATTTTTAGCTAAAAACTGAGTATGCAAACGTCCGTATTACTTACTTTACCCTATATGGCGCCAAAGTCTACACTTTCCCTTTCCACTTGTGTATGCTAACTTAGGTGAGGTCTTTATTTACCGTGCCGAACCTCTTGGATGGATTTGAAGACTTTCCGGGCAGGAGCTCTACATGTCTTAGCCATTTCAAGTGATAAATTCGAGTGTTTCTGACTAGATCGATGTCGCTGTACAACCGGAGTAGTTCGTTGTTGTATGTTCTCCATTCCCTGTTGATACAAACGGGACCAAAAATCATTCAAACAATTTTTCTTTCAAAATAACCAAGGCTGTTTTCATCCGCTTTTACATTTTTGCATTTTGCGCCGTATATTAGGACTGGGATGATGAGGGTCTTATGTATTTAAGGTTACCTTAGGTGAATGTGAGAGGGCTTTGAGTGAGTGATTCTTCGCTTGATCTAGCTTGGTGTCATTATTTGAATTTACAGCGGATCCTAGGTAGACAAAGTTCTTAACTACCTCAAAATTGTGGCTGTCTATTGTGATGTTCTGTTCAAGTCACCGATGTTGACTGTCCTTTTTTTGATGTAAAGCGTCCATTCTCCATCGTCATCCTGCACAGACGGACGAGTTTGTCAGGTATGTCAAAACTAATCATGGCTTTGTATAGTTCGTCTCTATAGCCGCTATTACAGGCGACTTTAAAATCACAACAAGGTCGTGTGTAACGATTTGGAGTTCCTGGAAGACCCTCTGTAGTTGGCGCAATTCAAAGGGTCTCCATTCTTGAGGATCAGTTCAATTCGTCGAGCATACTTTCTTCTGATCATATCTTACAGGTGAGTTGATGTACGAGAGTATGCTCTGTAGTAAATCATCACCAGCTGTTTTAAATAACTCGACAGTTATACCGTTGGCTGCAGCAGCCTTGTTGGATTTAAGCTTATATATTGTTATCTTCACCTAACTTTGGTCGGATGGACGGAATTGTTGATCATCGTCCGGGTTGAATGGAGCATTCTGCCTGACAGCAAAGTTTTGATCGTTATCGTCGTTTAACAGTCTGCAATAGTGATCTTTCCAAATTTCCAGCACCGACTATGATTCTACTACTAGTTTTAATACTTTATCCCTACAGGCTTCTGTTCGTACTTTGTAGCCTTCTGGTAAAACTTTCAAATATTGTTGCTGCTATAACTCCTCTCCATTGACTCGATCTCGCGCTTTTAATTTTTTTTCTTCTTCTTTCTTAGAGGCTCATGTTCTTCCCTTCTTCTGCTTGTAGATGTTGTAAGCTTCTCTTGTTTGCTGCATGTGCTTGGTGGCACTCCTCACCAAACCAGGGGTTTCATTGTGGTAGATGCTAGACAAGCAACACACCAGAAGCGGCATTCTGAATAGCTTTTGACAATGAAGCCTTTCTTCATCCGCGCTTAAAGTAGCTGGAATTGGACTTTTTGAGAGATTCAGGGACACTCGATCGGCGAAGGAGAAGTATTTTTATTCTTAAAGGGCAAGTATTGTTTTCGTGAACATTTTCGATCTGGAGATTTAGTTGAATATTGGTATTACATGTATAGAGGAACTCGAAAAATTTGGTCTCGCAATACTGTTTGTCTATCCGTCGGTCTTCATATCTGACGTTGGGGAATAATGCGGAAATCTGAATTTGTATTCCGGTCTCAAATTTAACGGTATTTTACATATTTATTTTCTATTCAATAATATGTCATATATAAGGTGATACGGACGATTGCAACATGACTGCATACTCAGTTTTTCGCTAAAAATTCCAACAACGGTCTTTACTAACTGGCGGATTTGCGAATTCTTGGATATGACTAGGATAATTTTATTCACAGTTGATATTTAAGTTATTTTCAACGTATGTAACGACAAATATGTAAGAGAAATGGAAAATATTCTAAAAAATGATCCTAAATGTTTTTGGAAATTTATTATCTAAAAAATAAAAAATAAATTGAGGGCTATCCTGCTAATTTCACGTATAATGACAGCACAATCAATAAATCGATTAATGTACTCGTAATTCTTTTGCTGACCAGTTTCCTCCTCCGTTCAAATTTCGAATACTTTAAGCATCTCCGAAATCGTCCCAAAACTCTTTTTTATGCACATTCCTCTGAATTTGGAAATTATTTCTCAATTCATCTGAAGGATGATTATTCAAGTACTGACGGAGTGGCTTCAATAATCGTGAAGAGATTCTGTGATGTTTTAACTCTTCCTCTAAAGTATTTGTTTGAGTTGTCTCTAACTTCTGGGAAATTCCTCAGGGTAACAAGGTGACAGAAGTCATATCACCAACTATAGACCTATTTCAAAACTGTCTTGTATCTCGAAACTCTTTGAACGGATAGTTTGCGACAAGTCTGTTACAATATCATATGCAAAGATCGATATGGTTTTGCCAGAATGGGGTTTTACCATTCTCTCAGATTTGTAGAGTTAGCAAAAAGTTCAACTGCGTACTTTTAATATTTCTGAGATTTCAGTCTTTTAAAATATGTAAGCCTAGTATCCTGTTCAGGAGAAAACAAAGTTCCGATACGAAAATGTTTCAAAACTAAAATTAAGCTTCATTAATTAGGAACATTATAGCCGAAAGGCTAGCTGTAACTGGTAGATTTTCAAACTGAGCAAATAGGATGGACATCTGTTTTTCTTCAACATGTTTGAAATGCACTTTATTCGTTCAAATATTGAATATATAACTCTCTCATAAAACTGATCTCATGATAGTCTTGTAGTTCTTACTTACTTCTCTTACTTCTTTCTTGTATGAGTGTGAATAAATAACATCCATTTTGAATTCCTAATAAGAATCCACCTTATTTTCTTCCATCGTTTAAATATTTTAATAGTGTACCTACATGCCAAAACTGAAAGTTACAAAATTAAAAATTCAAAATTTGTACGCAAATAATTTCCCAATATTGTTAAAAGCAAATAAAGCCATATGGTATCTGTCAAATTCATACGTTATCAATAGTGACACGTAGTTAGTTTTTGATCTTATGGATCTTTTAACCACCGCTGAACACATTAAAATTGTTGCATTTTACTACAAAAATAACAGTTCTGTAATATCTGTATATCTGTAGGTTGACGCCGATTTTTCGAACAAAATCTTCTTCAGCGATGAGGCTCATTTCTCGCTCGGTGGCTACGTAAGCAATTAAAGTTGTAAAATTTGGGGTTCTGAGAATCCAAATATGATAGTTGAGAGGCCATTACATCCTACATGGGTGGCAGTTTGGTGCATGTTTTGGACCGGTGGCGTGATTGGGCCATATTTTCTTGAAAATGCTCCAACGACATAGCCAGTTGCATTCCTCCCCTTCAAAATTTCACCCGCAATACACCAGTTCACCCTTAAGCCCAACTTCGGTCGTACTGCTAAATATAGGGATTCATTTATAAGCCGAACGACACGAATGTGGAATGATCTACCAGGCTCTGTATTTCCCTATCACTATAACCTTCACACATTTAAAGCCAACCTGCACAGGCTTTTCCTCTGTTCCTATTCCCCCATTTCCGAAACGCCCGTGTCCTGAAACTATATAAGGGTATTCATATCCCCTTCGACGAGCGTAAATAATTAAAAAAAAAAAATGAAGGCACCACTGTTACGATGAATTCTCTGCGCTATGGTCAAATAATAATCAACTTTTTTTGGCCTGCGATTGAAGACATTGATATGAGCGATATGTGGTTCCAACAGACCAGGGCTACGTGCATTGCAATATAGGCAAATTTGGCTCTATTGCACGAAAAGCCCCCGGCCATTTAATTTCGAGATTTGGCGACATCAATTGGCCACCAAGATCGTGTGATTCCACCCCGTTGGATTTCTTTTTGTGGGGCTATGCTAAAGATTGTGTCTATACAGACAATCCCCTAACTTTGAAGCACTTAAAAACTAACATACATACGTGATGTATTGGCCGCAATACAGCCAGAAATGTGCAGAAAAGTCATAGATGATTACTTCACAAGAATCGAAGTTTACAAAAACTGCCATGGTAGCCGATGTTGTATTCCATGCATAATGGCATAGTCTAAAATTTAAAACATTAAACAAATTTGATTGCAATCTGTAATACTTTCTATTGGGTTCTAAATTAAAATCCTAAAGCACAAAATGAATAACCCTGTATCAGGTGTCAAAATAGTAAGAATGCTAATAATTACGGCTTGGTACCAGGAGGTTAGGCACTCGTCGATTCAACACATAACGTATAGAAGTATAAACTTCTTCTTCATTTTACCCAACTTATAAAAGAAGAGATCCCCTTCCCCAAAATTTTGTTTCAAATAAAACTCCGTCCCACTGCACACCGTAAAATCTGTCTTTTCCGGCACACCTCATGGTTCCCATACTACACCGCAATTCATTATGAAAAAAGGAAAACATTTCACACTAACGAGTTTTTCTTCGTCGAGTGGGTTGCTGGATGGTCCTTCTCTCCATAAGTTGTATCATCTATCTCTAAGTCTGACTGTTATATCCACTATCCCTAGGAATGACTCATCTCCATCATCGTCATCGTACAACAAAAACTACTTTTTAAGGATTTCACACCCGCAATCGCAGTTGACAGAGGAGATTACCTGAAAAGGTCAGCGCATGCACCATAGTTGGGCTTAGACATTCTCATCTGCTTCTACATTTATCATAAATGTGTGCATAGATACATTAATTATCTAAAGCGTCATGTGTGTAAGTGGTTCTATGTAAATGAGAATCTCTTTCAGCCTTTGTTAGGCCACACAATGACATTAACGACAATTTCACTGAAATTAATTACGTCCAAGATTCATATGAATTAATTATGACTTCAGCGACGACGACGGTTACGTCTGGGGTTGGACTTCTGCCCCCAACGCGTGGTTCATTTAAATATTCTCTGATGTAACCCAAATGACCCAAAAAAAAAGTTTTAATTTTCTTTAAACTGCAGGAGGAGTTATATAAAAGTCCGTGTGGGAGTTGTTGTGTCATATGAAGAGGAAACAACTTTTGAAACGTCACACACAAGTGTTGTGGCTGCTTTGCGTGTGCCGGCAACGAAGGGCCCTTTGGAACTGGCAATCATTGTATCATTGGAAAGGTTCTCCTCCAAAGTGGTGAGTTCAGAGTTTCAGTGTGTATGTAGGTTTAATGGTAGTGGAGAATATTTCATGACCTAAAATTTGATTATAGTTGGGTGAGAAACATACATTTGGCATCTCATGCGTATGCACTTGCGTGAGTAACTTTTATTAGCCCTTAAAAGCGCGTTTTACTAAGGTTATTGGACTAATTATCTAATTGAAGGAGGTGTTTATGAATTTTTTTTTTTTTAAGAACAATATATCATTTTGTAGTTAAGTAACAACACGAATGGGCGTTATGATTTGAAGTTTATGGCGGTCATAAACAATTTGGATGAGTCCCTTACCTATACCACTGGGAAAAATTAAAAGTCTTTAAAATAAACCCTTTTGCAAAAGAAGATGGTTTCCAAGAGGCTCAAATTTGTCAAATCAAGTGCTATAGTTAACTGTACGAGTATCTTAATTATTCTTTCTCGTTAATTCACAGAAAAAGAGAAAGCTTTGATCATATTTGAAAGGGTCAGGACAAGTGAACACTTTTTGTTTCATGCTTGCCCATATGATATTCCTCACATGGCTTGCTTGAGAACCACTGAAGACATTTTGATGAAATTTAATTTGTATTCACGTATGTATATCCTGAAACGTAGGTCATTTCGTCTGAAAACTGTTAAAATAGGCTCAAGTGCAAGTGGAATGTGGGGTTTCAAAAATAAGTAAAATATCTTTGTTAGTCGACTAACTTAAAACTCCTGAACGAATTTCGATGAAATTTGACACGTAGACTTAGACTGATACGTTAAGTTATGATTAGACTGCATGCCAAGTGGTCATATACATAATCATATTTGAGCAATTTCACTAACAAATGCTGTCACACAGTCTAATGGGCGAATATGACCAGATATGACATGGGTTATTTTGACAGATAAACATGACATATGGTAACATAGTCTAATAGGGAAATAAGTACGTATGACAAAATAATACCAAGAAGACCATATGTCGTTTAAAAAAATTTGGTGGTGGCATATTATGTCATATGAAGTGGAGCGAAGTTGTGCTTTTTGTTGTTTTTTTGACAAGATTTTTTGCTTTTTTTTTTGTTTTAATTATTATATTGACCCATAAGACTAGCACAGCATATATGACCATTTCTGTCAAATAGGTAACACAATTTAATATACCATTAAGAAACTAAACACAGACTAGCTGATGCCCTCGGCTTCACTCACGTGGATTTTGGATTTGTCGTTTATAAACGCTTTAAGGGTCGAATTTTGACAAGTGCTGAAATACGTATTCATTATTTATGTTGTATGCTAAGTTTCAAGTAGATCCGACAGAAAAAAAAATATTTTTTCCTATACAAACTTGTATACCGCTTTTTACCCCCTTAGGGGTTGAATTTCGAAAAATTATTTCTTAGTGGGTGCCTACATCATAAAACTACTGTCCAAACTTCATAGTTCTAGATTCAGGGATTTCGGCTCGGCTATGATGAATCCGTCAGCACATGTTTCTTTATATATTTAGATAATGTATTTGACCACTTGGCATACAGTCTAATCTTAGCTTTAGTAGTTCAACTTAAAATTGATCGAAATGGAATAGAGTGTGAGTAAAATATAGGGAGGGACTTAAAACATTTTTGAATAATTTTTCCAAAAAGCTTAACTCAAGAACTTCAACGGATTTTTGATGAAATTTGGGTTTTGAGTTATGTCAAATATGTAGATTCGTTTGTATGAAAGTTATTGACATTGGATGAAGACGGGGTGAGATATAAGAGGAAAGGGAGAAGGGGGAAATGCCCTCGTTTTTGACTTTTTTTGTTCAAGAAACTTTATCCAAAATAAAAAAGAATGTTTATATGGGGAAGTTCTTTGGAAGTTCTGCTTCAATTTGAAATATCGTATGGCAAAGTGTAAAAGTATTTTTTTTTTGTTTAGATACATTATGCCCTCAAAAGCAGGAAAAGAAGTTGTGGAAAATAATTTTTGTGAAGAGAAAAAAAAAAAAATAATTATGTGCCTCATCAGGCGACATATCAAATTAAAGCTGAACTTCCAAGGAGTCCAAAAACATATTTTTTTTTTATTTGAATAAAGTTTCTTGAATGAAAAAGCTCAAAAACCATTACAATGTCATCTCTCTGTCTTCGAAACCAATTATGCTAGTATGTAAATTCGATTTTCGAATTCATAGAAAAAGAGAAAGCTTTGGTCATATTTGAAAGGGTCAGGACAAGTGAACACTTTTTGTTTCATGCTTGCCCATATGATATTCCTCACATGGCTCGCTTGAGAACCACTGAAGACATTTTGATGAAATTTAATTTGTATTCACGTGTGTATATCCCGAAACGTAGGTCATTTCGTCTGAAAACTGTTAAAATAGGGTCAAGTGTAAGTGGAATGTGGGGTTTCAAAAATAAGTAAAATATCTTTGTTAGTCGACTAACTTAAAACTCCTGAACGAATTTCGATGAAATTTGACACGTAGACTTAGACTGATACGTTAAGCTATGATTACAATGCATACCAAGTGGTCATATACATAACCATATTTGAGCAATTTCACTAACAAATGCAAATATTTGTTCCTTTACTAACTTGTATACCGCTTTTTACCCCCTTAGGGTTTGAATTTCGAAAAATTATTTGTTAGTGGGTGCCTACATCATAAAACTACTGCCAAACTTCATAGTTCTAGATTTCGGCTCGGCTATAAAAAAGGGTGCTTAAGTTTTAAGGGCCGATGTTGATTTTGAATAAAACACAAATTATTTAGGAAATTACTGTCACCCCCTTCGGGTAGGGGTTAGAATATACCCGAGGTAGGCATGCCTGTCGTAAGAGGCGACTAAAATCCACCCTCCGTATACCGAGTATGGCGTATACAAAAACATGCAATGAACAAAACGAAAGATATTAATACCCCAGGTGGCAGTCCAGGTACACTGGAAAATCCACCCTCTTCGGAGGTCGGCTCTACGGATTCTGGGGAGAGCCATTTATTGCGTTCATCTGACCCTTTTAAAAAAGGTACTAGGGTAGTTAGATCTCCAACATCAAGATCTACCATGAAAACGTGCGGAACTAGAAGTCCGGCGACATCGATAGTGTCGGCGCACGAACAACGGACTTCAGCGAAAATTCAAAGCCTAACGGACGAAAATATGGAACTCCGGACCAGGCTAAGTAAAATGGAACTTCTCTGCGAAGAACTAAGAAAGGAATTAAATGTACTTAAAGCAGAAAATAAAGCATTTAATGATACATCGAAACCTCGTAATGAGTCTGCTGCGAGTTCAAACGTCCCCGATAACACGGATTATAAAACGGATGATGAAGAACTAAGTCGGGAAACCAATTGGATTCTAAAAAAACGGCCTGTCAAAAAACGAAAAGCTGGCTCTTCGCCCGAAATGTTAACGAGGCAAGAAAACACGCAAAATAAACGAGAAGGTAAAGAACAGCCTGACAAAATAATCACGCGTGCCGATGAAAATCCACGAAATAAGGTACGACCACCGCCACCAATATACGTGATCGGAATTGCAGACTATAATAAACTGCATTCTTTTCTCAAACCTTTGTTGCTATCCGATTTTGAAGTAACATCGCTCAACAACAACAAATGGAAAGTAAACGTAAAGGACTCAGACAGTTACCGCTCAGTATCTAATAAACTGAATACTGAAAAAATCCAGTGGTATACTTATGAAAATAAATCTGAAAGACCGATACGAGTCGTAGCTAGAGGACTTCATGCCTCATGCCGAAAGGAAGACGTTGTTCACGATTTGAAGAACAAAAACTTTAAAATCGTCGATGCGGTAAACTTAATTAAACGGGAAAAGCAAAAATTGGAAGGCGAGGAAACGATGGTTAAGCGCGAGCTTCCTCTTTTTATGCTAACCTTTGATAAGGCTGAGAGTTTAGAAAAGATTTACGAAATAAGAACAATTCTGAATGTCGTAGTCAAAATCGAACCCATGCGCAAGAATACAAGGTTGATACCTCAGTGCAAGCGATGCCAAGGATTCAACCATACGCAAACATATTGCCGAAAAGAACCGCGATGTGTCAAATGCGCCGGTAAACATCTTAGTCAAGAGTGTGGTGTAAACAAAAAAACCCCTGCAGCGTGTATTAACTGCAATGGTAAGCATCCGGCTAATTACAGAGGCTGTGAAGTAGCCAAAGAATTACAAAAAAGAAGAGATCGACTTATGAAGCCGGAAAACCCACCCTCAAAACCGGTAAATAAGGAAAAGTCGAAAACTGCTGTAAGAAAGGTGACTAGAGACAACCGAGCCGACCCTGGCGCGCTTACGTACGCTCAAGCTGCGACATCAAACACCGATCAAATTCCACACCGCGTTAAGGTAAAAGCGCCTAAAGAAAAGCCATCAGATTCTGACATGCAGACGCGTGCTCAAGCATCAACATCAATAAAAACGAACACTGATAATTCGGAAAACCCCGTATCTCACGTCTTTTCTATTATCCTTGCGAGGCTTGAGGAGCAAACAAAAACAAACACGCTAATTGTCGACAGGTTGGAGAAGCTTGAATATAAGCTTAACAATAGGAGCATTTCAAAACGAACATGACGAAACTTCTTAAAATTGTTGCATGGAACGCCAACGGTCTCATACAAAGACTAGAAGAGCTAGAAATATTTCTACGGGAAAATGACATTGACATATGTTTGATCTGTGAAACTCACCTGACGAAACTATCGCGTGTAAACATTACTGGATACAGTACCTATCACGCTTATCACCCGTCGGAAAGAGCCAGAGGCGGATCGTCTTTAATCATAAAAGATTGCATCGAACACTCTGAAGAGATTATGATAGAGCTTGAAACAATGCAAGTGAGCACTGTACGCGTGAAAAATGGACATTACTCTTTCAATGTCTCGTCTATTTATTGTCCACTGCGTTGCAGGCTTGAAAAAAATGATTTTACAAATATTTTCAACTCTCTTGGACCGAATTTTATTATTGGCGGTGATTTTAATGCAAAACACACCTTCTGGGGTTCAAGATGTGTCTCACAAAAAGGCAGAGCACTTTACAACGCCTGCATGCAACACAGATGCGACTTTCACTCGACTGGTAAACCAACATATTGGCCGACTGATAACAACAAAATACCCGATCTGATCGATTTCTTTGTTGTAAAAGGAATACCAGACAAATGTATTAAAATTGATGAAAGTTTTGATCTCTCTTCCGATCATTCCCCTATCATTCTAACGATTAGCGAACGCCTAATTAAAAAAGATGTACCTGCTAGACTAACTAGCAGAAAAACTGATTGGGAAGGCTTTAAAAAAGACGTTGAAGAACATACCGAACTGAGAGTATCACTTAGGACGTTTTCTGAACTCGAAATCGAAATTGATCGTTTTGTTGAAGTTCTGCAGCGCGCCGCGTGGAAAAATACTCCCTATCAAAGGAAAACGCCAATCAATCATGCCCAAAAATATCCACCGGAAATAAAAGAAATGGTAAGGGAGAAGAGAAAAGCGCGTAAAAAATGGCAACAAACTCGTGCTCCGCAACATAAATCGCATTTGAATCGCTTGTGTAACTTGCTAAAAAAGGCCATTATTGATTTTAAAAACCGGACAATACAAACCAGCATTGAAAGCTTAACAGCGGACAAAGATTCCAATTATTCGCTCTGGAAAGCTATAAAAGGCATTAAAAAACCGAAAATACAAGCGGCCCCAATCAAGAAAAATGACAACGAATGGGCCAAGAATGATAAAGACAAAGCAGAAGTCTTTGCCGCCCATTTAGAAGAAACATTTAAACCATTTGATGGGCAAGCGCTTGCTGAAAATGATAATGCGTCGGATATAGCATTTCACAATTACACAGTAAGAAATGCAAGGCTGACCGAACTTCAACAAGAAATAAAGAAACTGAAACCGAATAAAGCTCCTGGATACGACCTAATCACAGGAGAGCTTCTTAAATCGTTACCTAGAAAAGCGTTAGTCAAGTTTCTTTACATTATAAACGCAGCGATAAGATTAGAATATGTTCCGAGTCAATGGAAAGTCGCGGAAGTAATAATGATTCTGAAGCCAGGAAAACCACCGAATGATAAAAAATCGTATAGACATATTTCGCTGCTGCCGATTATGTCTAAAGTTTTCGAAAGAATAGTACTTAAGCGATTACAGCCGGTTATAGAAGAAGGATCTCTTATTCCCAATCACCAGTTTGGGTTTAGAACCAAGCACTCAACAATAGACCAAGTGCATAGAATAACTGATTTAATTGAAAAAGCTTACGAAGAAAAAAAGATTTGCTCGAGCATATTCCTTGATGTTTCTCAAGCTTTTGACAAGGTCTGGCATGAAGGCTTG
Source organism: Pocota personata (assembly GCA_963082735.1). NCBI lineage: Eukaryota > Metazoa > Arthropoda > Insecta > Diptera > Syrphidae > Pocota > Pocota personata. The sequence continues at coordinate 187,550,768 of OY720429.1, forward strand.
AAATATAAATTACGACAAGTTCTGCCGGAACACTTATATAATATTCTAGAAAAATACTTGACGAATCGACTTTTCCGAGTCAAACACGGAAACGAATATTCGGAATTTAAAGAAATAAGGGCTGGGGTGCCGCAGGGAAGTGTCCTTGGACCGCTTTTGTACCTATTATATACTCGCGATATACCGCAAGAAGAAGGCACCGTCTTAGCTACATTTGCCGACGACACTGCCATCCTGGCAACGGGTAAAACGATCGAAGAATCGACTGAAAAATTGCAAGAAGCATTGAATAAAGTAAATGAATGGACAAAGATTTGGCGACTAGCTCTAAACGAAAACAAATCTGTTCATGTCAATTTTACTTATAAGAAAATAAATAATTTGCCCATCTTTTCAAACTCGGTTCAAATTCCGTTTGCAAACAAAGCTAAGTATCTTGGAATGACACTTGATGCTAAGCTGAAGTGGAAATCGCACGTGAAGAAAAAACGTAAAGAACTCGAAACCAAATACAGAGAAATGTACTGGTTACTTGGAAAACATTCCAAGCTTAATGTAGAGAACAAACTGCTTTTATACAAGCAAGTGCTAAAGCCGATATGGACATATGGAATACAACTTTGAGGTTGTACCAAAATAAGTAATGTCAATATTTTACAAACTTTTGAAAATAAAGTGCTAAGATCAATAGTTAATGCACCGTGGTTTATTAGAAATAGCGATATCCATAGAGATTTAGGAATTGCGACAGTCGAATATGAAATCAAAAACTTCGCGCGTAAGCATAAAGACAGATTACAAGGACACGTTAACAATGAAGTCCTTCGAATTCTAGATGAGAGGAATCTACTGCGTCGTCTACAAAGGACTAAACCTTTCGATTTAACGCGATAGCAAGAAACCGCGCCTAATTTGCGGAACAAGCAGGAACTTTCAATGGAAAGGGACCTGCCAAACGATCTCAATACGTGAAAGAAAAACTGCTGGATAAGTCAAAACTTAGTTGTAGTATGTAATCAAAGAAATTTATCACGAAGGGAGGTTTTTTTAGTGAGTAAAAATCTCACACTACTATGAGCACGCGCTACCGATCCTCATAGTGTCTTCATGAAGATTTTTTACCTACCCTCGGGAAAAAAAAAAAAAAAAAAAAAAAAAAAAAAAAAAAATTTCTTTTTATTATGATAATATTGGTATGGTTCAATTATGTATGGAACAAAATATCGGCCAAATGGCCGCCGCGACCTCGGCGGCACACCTCCATCCGATGCTCCAAATTTTCAATGACGCTGAGGCATAATTGAGGTTCTATGCCGTTAATGTGCCGAATTATCTCATCCTTTAGCTCTTGAATTGTTGCTGGCTTATCGACGTACACCTTTTCTTTCAAATAACCCCGAAGAAAGAAGTCCAACTTTGTCAAATCACATGATCTTGGCGGCCAATTGACATCGCCACCACGTGAGATAACACGGCCATTGAATTTGTCGCGCAAAAGAGCCATTGTTTCGTTAGCTGTGTGGCAAGTGGCACCATCCTGTTGAAACCACATATCGTCCACATCCATATCTTCCAATTCGGGCCATAAAAAGTTCGTTATCATCTCACGATAGTGAACACCATTCACAGTAACTGCCTGACTCTCCTCATTTTGGAAAAAATACGGCCCGATGATGCCGATAGCCCATAAACCGCACCAAACAGTCACTCTTTGTGGGTGCATTGGTTTTTCGACAATCACTCTCGGATTATCATTCTCCCAAATGCGGCAATTCTGCTTATTGCCGTGGTGTAGTGGTAACATCATCGCTTGTCACGCTACAGGTTCACGGTTCGAATCCTGATGTCAATAATCATCTATTTATTTCGCATGGAATAAATAAAAAGTCGATCAATTGCGAAAGCTTATGTCAACTCTACTGTGAAGGCATAACACTGGCAGTAGGGCGGTCATATGGCTAAAATGCAACTTGATTGTGGTGATGACATCAGGAGGACGGAAAAAAATACTGTGAATCATGAGCAACGACAAAAAGCAAAAACAAACAAACTCCCCAGTTATCTGGACAGCCACCCTTGGAGTTCACTGAAACTTAATAACAGCTGAGTTTCAAACCAATTGCACCAATCTGTCTTTCTCTCTGTCTCTTCCCCTTTCCTCAAAAAAAAAAAAAACCCCCGTGTCCTAAAAAGTAGTATAAGGGTATTCATAACCCCTTTCACACGTGCAAATTATAAAAAAAAAAAAAAAAAATCCACTGAGGTGAAAATGTGCCTCATCACTGAAGATGATTTTCTTCGAAAACTGATCATCCACTGTTGCCATTTCTTGCCACCATTGTGACCATTGACGACGCTTGAAATGGTCAAGAGGCTTTAGTTCTTGAGTCAATTGCATATTGTAATCGCGTAAATGCAAGTCTTTATGCATAATGTTCATCAACGACGAGCGTGAGAGGTGCAATTGTTGGGCACGACGACGAGTTGAGGTGGACGGCTCTTCAGCCACACTATCGCGAACAGCAGCAATATTTTCTGCAGTACGAGCTGTACGAGCATGCACTGGTGTTTTCACATCTCCTACAGACCCGGTTTGCACAAATTTTTGCACGATTTTTCCGATTGTACGCACATTTGGACGATTAAATTGACCGAAAGAATCACGAAATACACGATATGCATTTTGATTTGAACGCCCATTTTCATAATAAGCCTGAATAACTTTAACGCGTTGCTCGATTGTGTATCTTTCCATGGTTCAAATTGAGTTATTCTGAAATTGAGAAATGTCAAATGAAATGCAGAAAAAAACTTGACGTTTAGGTGTGGTTCACGGTGCAGTGCAATAACACCCGCGGCAATAACCCCTGCAGGGTTTATTTCCCAAACGAAAAGGAAATAACCCCTGCAGGGGTTATTTCCTTTTTAATGTGGCAATAAAAACCGTGGGTCTTATTGCCTTTTACCTGTGGGGATTATTTCCAATTTCAAATGTAAATAAAGCCCACCATAGAAAACCTAATAGAACAAAACAAATTTTACAAAATAACCATATTCGCTTTATTTTAAGAAACCAAAGAAAAACATTGAAAATAATAAATAATAAGAAAAAAAAAACAATTTAAAATTCAGTTCTGAAATTTGGAAAATATGCTTAAATTTTATAACTATGCAAATATTTTACTTGTAAGTTTAACTATTTGTTTACAATATGGGCATAGAACTTTTGAATTTCCATCTTGTAGGGTGTCTTTACTGTGCATTTCAAAGCAAGTTTTACAAAACTTAAAATGATTACACGGATTAAGTACAATATCTCGCGGTCTTTCATAACAAATAATACAAAGCAAGGTTTTTTCAGGTTCTATAAAACCGATATCATTGTCCGTGGAATCGTCCGAAGTTGATTAATTCAGTGTCTTCATTTAAATTTATTATTTGATTTTGCCAATTACTCATTTGATTTAAGAATTCTTTTAGTGATATTTCTTTTTTTTCAAGTTTTTTTGTGGCTTTTTCAATTAGGTTGTTTCTTTTTTTGAATATTTGCTTAGGGCATTGAAAAACGCCGTACGTGCCATCTAGAGAGTTGTTCAGCTCTAATGATATCTTGAAGTTCTCATCTAAAATGCAATTCAAAAATTTACAAAAATTGCCATTATTAACAAGCTTTTTGTTAAGTTGTGAGTTGTAGCCTTCTAGACTACTAGTAGTCCTGATGCTTTCATTATGGACAGAAAATGATGAAGGTCCTTCCTGTGATCGTAAAAGGTACCAATTGAATCAAGCCCAAAAATGATATAATTAGTTCTTACCTTCTGCATCCACTGTCTTTCAAAATATGAAACAAAAATAGCAAATTGGGAAAACTTTTCAATTTTTGTACTCTCCTGTTTTAGTAACGCAAATGCGCGTGTTATATTCCCGGGTGTCAGAAGTGGTAAGACCATAAACATTTTATAAATTCGAGTGGCAAGATAGTTATTTTTTAAGGTTTTTAAAAACTTATTGATTTTACTGGAGTTTCTCTTCAAAGCATTGCAATAATGAAACCAGCAACCTTTCAATGACGCACGTGGAAAAATTCGCCTTAAAGCATTTCTCAGCGCTTGTTCGTAATCCGTCATGAATGAAACTGCATTGAACTCAAACAAATTATTGTTTATGAATCGAAACAAGTGATTGGCATTTACACCTGCAGGTGTAAATGCCTTTTTGTTGCAGGGGTTATTACCACATTAAAAAGGAAATAACCCCTGCAGGGGTTATTTCCTTTTCGTTTGGGAAATAACCCCTGCAGGGGTTATTGCCGCGGGTGTTATTGCACTGCACCGTGGTTCACATTCAACATCGGCCCTTAAAATTTAACCACCCTTTATATTTAGGTAATGTGATCATATATTTGACCAATTGGCATACAGTCTAATCTTAGCTTTAGTAGTTCCATCGTTTTTGACTTTATCCAAAATAAAAAAAAATGTTTATATGGGGAAGTTCTTTGGAAGTTCAGCTCCAATATGAAATATCGCATGACTAAGTGTAAAAGTATGTTTTTTTTATACAAATATATTTTTTACAGCTTTATATCTTAACTATTTTTGGACCACCTACCTCTAGTTCTAACAGTTCAAAAGTTACAAGCGTGTGACAAACACACGGATAGGTGGAAAGTCAGACACCGTATTGAATCCATTAGTGGTCTATTTATACTATAAGTAGGAAAAATGGTTGTAGAAAATATTTTTATGAGGAGGCTTTTGGGACACAATGTACCCCAAGAAAAAAAAAAATATTTATATGCCTCATCATGCGACATATCAAATTAAAGCTGAACTTCCAAAGGAGTCCAAAAACACATTTTTTTCTTTATTTGAATAAAGTTTCTTGAACGAAAAAGCTCAAAAACCATGGCAATGTCATCCCTCTGTCTTCGAAACCAATTATGCGAGTATGTAAATTCTATTATATGCAAAATTATAATAAATATTCTGACACAAACAGTTTTCAAAAAAACATTGGTTAAAAGTTACTACACCATATCTTACACCTTATCCATGCAATTTTGATAATTTTCAGAGAAACGTATCGACATACCCGACGTAAATCAAAACTTAAATTTCATCGAAATCCGTCGAGTAACTTTTAAGTTAGGCGTATGAGAAAAATTATTCGAATGTGTTTTAATCCTCTCCCTATATCTTACCACAATTTCATTTGATTTCAATTATTTTCAACTGGCACTACTAAGTGTCAGAAGTTTTTAAACGTATCAGCAAAAATATTTTTTTCATTATTTGTTCTAACTATAATATTTAATATATAATGTACCCTGTCAATGCAACCCTTTTATCAGGTAATTCATTAATTTCAATTTAATTCTTTCAATTTTAAAGTTGTAATTTTTTTCTTTATAAATTTATAAAAAAGAAAACTTTTTTTTTTTTGACATACAAGCTAAGTTTCATCAAAATGGTTTAGTAGTTCCCGAAGTGAGCCGTGTGAAAAGAAACATAAGTTTTCAATATATAAATACGACCAAAACTTTCATTTTTCCACGAATTAGCTAGAGAGCAAAATTAGAATATTAAATTAACTGTACGGAACACTCACCGTGCGAGCCCCGATTCACACTTGATCAATCTTTTGTTTTTTGTCGGACTCATCGTTTTCGAGATATTCACACTTAAAAACGATTTCCATTAACTTCCGAGTAATGGCGGTCTTTTTGGATGTGTTCCTACAATTCTTGAAAATTATGAAAACTCTGACTTCAATATCAAAATCGAAATTTTTTACTGTATAGGTTCTTTTTTGTAGAAAGCACCAATTTTGGATGAGTTCCAATAGTATTTAAAAATTCTTCAATCGCAATATGTAATTTCTTTCGCATGACGAATCGTTTTAGAGGTATTTGCACTCAAAAACGATTTTCAATAACCTTGGGTGCGTCGTTCCCACAATTTTCAAAAATTTTAAAAACTTTGACATCCATATTTTGGAGAATTTCGATTCCAATAATTTGTTTCGTACGAGTAATACGAAACGATACTTCCGGACATTCGCTGTCAAAATTTAAATGTATGATAATAACAATTTATAAAAATTGTTCGAGGTAGCGGAATATGGAGAATTCTGCGAAAGGCTAACGGATGGGCCAAGGGTCGTGGAGGATTTCATAGCGTCTTACCCAAAATGAGTGGCTGCGAACAGCGTCTCGAAGCGGTTGGAATTACGAATTCTGCATGTTGGCGAGTTCGTAATTTCAGCCGCTGACAAAGAAAACAAAGTCTGTTTTTTCCTATAGAATCTTTAATTCTCCTCGATACACTCTTCTCCCTCTCCACCACATGCATCACATTTTGATAAAAATCATAAAAATATACATATAGGATGGGTCGCACGCGCATATTTGCTCCATATAGTATGTGCTGCTCGTTCGTACATATATTGTTCAGATTTAAAATGTATAAAGAGTCGAAAAGATGTGATAACAACTGGAAAAACAAATTGTGAACATATGTATGTATTTCCAAAATTTTAATGTCATATCCTCACATGTGCTGAAAATGATTTAGAAATAAATATTGAATAAAATCGTTTGGATCGTAATAAAGATATGGCCAATTTACGGAAGTTCATAAATAAGTAAAGTGCCGGTATTCGATTTTAATGCTCAGATACAATTTTTGAAATTGTAAGGGCCATTTTTGAGAAAAATGCACTTTTTCAAAATTGGCCTTGAGTAAAAATAGACCCCGGGTACGAAGTTTGAAGTAAATCCATCGAGCCGTTTAGGCTGTAGTCAGTGGTACAGACGGAGAGAATTGCGAGACCTACTTTTTGGGTTTCTCTATTTCAGCAATATCAAGAGTGACCAAAATCTCGAAATCGAGTTTTTTAATGCTCTTTATAGGAGCAAGTAAGAAAATTCATTAAGCTGGGTCTTATTTAGTACATACGAGTAGATAGTCTCATTTGGGTAGGAAATAAAACTGATTTAACTCACACATTTTTTTATCAACACGAATTTTATACACAAGTTTTGCTGCATCAACAATTTAGAAAAAAACCTGCCGATTTCCAATTCAATCAATCTGTACACTTGTTCCATACTATAGTGTGCTAAGCCTCAACTTTCTATTGTATCAAAGTTGATCTAGGAATTTATGATTTGTGTGAGCTCCCTACATTCAGAAATATCAGCTTCCTTGGTTATTCGAGGCAGAAGATACAGGGAGGGAGTAGCGAGGGCTACAGACACAATTTAAGACGGAATTTCTTAGCAAGTTATATATTGTGACTACTATACAATATATTGTATTAGCCGCTACTTCGGGATATGGTAAAACATAAAATTGTAAGCAAAAAATATACAGTTTCCTTGCAATTTCAAGATAAATTCGATTTATCGTAGTTTTTCCTAATATTGTTCATTTCAACATAATTTATTAAGAAAATATGCAAAGTTAATGAAATTTTTTTATTGCACAGTGTGAAAGGTCATGGTTTTTGTGTAAAGCTCATAATTTAAAAGATATAAAATGAACGAAATAAAAACATCTCAAATCCTAGAGCAATACATTCAAAAATGTCCTAAATACTCGTATGTAGATTGATTAGGGGTGTAAGCGCACCTTGTAGATCTATTGTGCTCCCTCGACTTGGAGTTCTAGTCGATGAGATACTGGAGCACTTCCTCCAGTCCAACTTCCTTGATGAACCGGAGTGAATCCAATGATGGTAGTTCTTCTTCTGATAGTTGATAGGCATCCAGGTGTTTCCGTCTTTTATGGATTAGTGCTCCACATTCCTTAAGAAAGTGCCCTCCAGTCTGTATCTGTAGTCTCCGCGTAGTTCTATGCCCAGTTTCCTGAGGTATTCCTTAAGTCTTGAGTGACCCGTTAGGAAGCCTGTAAGAATACGTAGGTGATTTTTGTTAATCTTTATACAGATCTTACTTCTTTTCCGGTTATAATTCCCGAGAATCTAATTGGCCTGTCTTTGTTTAATGAGTTCTTCCCAAAGTTTGATTCTTTTACAGTCTTCCCAGTTCGTATGCGGTCATAGTCCGCAGAATGGTTCTGGACGGGTAAAAGCGGTCTCTGTGCCTTTTCTTGCTAGTTCATCAGCTGCTTCATTTTCTTCTAATTCAACGTGGCCTGGTACCTAGTAGAAGGTGACTCTGTTATTGTCACTTTTATTTAATGAGAGCTTAATGCCTTGATGGTGGTCTGGCTATCAAACAATATCACGATACTTCCTATTGAGGTTAAATTGGGCTCATTTTTAGATCACGTAGACCTGTGTTTGGAAGATACTGGTGTATGGTTCCATGGCTTCCGAATACTTGGTTCTGGGCCCTGCTCTAGTTTCGTGTACCACTTTATGGTATTTTGATTGAATTGGTACATCCCGACTTTATTGCTCCATTCTCATTTGCCGCTCAGCTTCCAGTTGAATTTTCTCTCGAAGCAGTACTCTTGACAATATCATCCAAAATATTGATCCAAAAGCGGGATTGATTTGAAAAGTATTTATCGTTGTCTGTGTGCGATGCATTTTCCTTTCCCGATTCTTCTTAGTATGATTTCTTTGGCAATCCTTTCTAGCACTAAGAGTAGAGGGGTGAGTCCTAATATCACCTCCACTGCTGCTGTGGAACAGGTTCACATAGCCCCTGTTATGCAAACGCAATCTAGCCATTGTGCTTTTCCAACGGTTTTCCTTGTTATGCTCAGCCTGCTTCTACTAACCCAAGCTACTTACTGCGTACGTTATAATGGGCTTGACCATCATGGTGTACATCCATCTTAGTGTGGCTTGATTGCATTCCTAGATTTTGCCCAAAATGTGTCTGCACATCATTAGTGTTCGTGTTGATTCAGCTACCACAGCTTTACTCGTATGTAAGCAAAAATTGCTCTGGTAGTTGTGATATCTAATTTTTATTTGTTATTAATCTTGAAAAGTACAAGTTTTACATAAAAAAAAAACACATGTACATAATCTGTAGTTTTTTTAATTGTCTATCATAAAGTGAAATAAGAGAGTTTTATTAATTATTATTTTTTTTTTTTCAGAAAATAATGTTAAAGTGAAAAAATTCAAAAAATCGAGTTTATCTGTGTGGAATGTCTAAAACTGTAAATTATTGATTTTCTGCCAAAGATTTATACATATATTTGTAAAATATTGCTCTACAAAATGCCAGGCTATATCACGCTTTTCAGTTGTAACTGATACAAGCGACAGACATGTCATTGCGCTGCACTCTACAAAAATGTTCGATATAAACGCGATTGAGTGATCATATAAATGTTGCCTTCAAAATCGGTTTACTGTTAATTGTATAAAAAGATTTAAGCTGCCTTTGAAAATAAATTCGATTTGAAGTACACCAAGAACGGCAGTTTACAGACTTCCAAACATCAATATTTTAAAAACACGCCGTAACGTTTTCAACTTTCCAAAATCAATAGGAATTATAAAAAATGCGCCGTTCACACAATCCATAAATCGCAGTAGATTGTAAGCCGTGCGCAGTGAAGCAGTGGATTTCGAAATTTGTCAAAAAACGCAGTAGATCTACTGCAAAGACCACAATGGCGTGCAGCGATGAAAGAGGACATTTGGCAATAATAGTAAAGTGACAGTCGGTACTGAGAGTTTGGAAAAACACTTATTTAAATTGACCAAAATTCCGGCATCAGTCACAATAGTCCACCCAACCCAGACGATAATTAATACTTTTAGAAGAATACCCGCATGTTTATAGAGACGAGTTATGTATACACAATCGCCAAATTCGAATAAATTGGTAGTTTTTGTGATATTGTAAGGCCTGCGCATCATCGTTAATCGAAAACATAGTCGCTGTGAGTGCCTCAGTGGCCGAAAACCGGAATTTTCATTCCACGCCGCGCTCAACAATTGGGCATTTTCTACAGCTCCGTTTAGCGTATTTTGTGCATGGTTTTGCATCTTCATCCCTATAAGGACAGCTAAAGCCTGCTGACCATAGAATGCGCAGAACATACGCCGATGAGGTCCATTTTCCCTCGGCGGCTATGTAAACAAACAAAATTGTAGAATGTGGGGTTCTGAGAATCCGAATGTGATAATTGAGAGGCCAGTGCATCCACCACGGGTGATAGGCCTGTGAACCGGCGCGGCGGCGTAATCGGACCGTATTTTTTTGGAAAACGACGAACGCGCCACTCTTCGGTGAATTCTCTGTGCTATGGTCAAATGATAACTAACTTTTTTGGTTTGAGGTGTAAGACATTGAACGTGATTCCTATAGGAAGGAGCTCTATTGCACGGAAGTTTAATTTAGAGCTGACCCCGTTGTTTTTGTTTTTGTGGGGCTATGTTAGAGATCGTGTCCATGTAGACAATCCCCAAACTTTGAAGCGCCTAAAAACCAACATCCGTGAAGTTGTGGTCGTAATATAGCCAGTAATGTGTGGAAGTCATCGAAAATTACCTCACAGGAATTGAAGTTTTCAAAAACTTCCGTTGCGGCCATTTAACCAATGTTGTATTGCATACATAGTGGCATAGCCCAAAATTTATAACAGTAAACAAAGTCATTGAAATCTTTAATACTTTATTTAATAATATTTTATTTAAATTAGAATCGTAAAGCACAAAATGAATAACCCTGCACATGCAAAATTAGGGTAACACTTTATCCAACAAAGGAAATACCATTCTATCTTGAATTTTATCGAAATAGCTACTGATAAATTCTCAAAGAACATAAATGTGTTGTATAAAATGTGATGCATTGGAATTTTCCGAAAAGAAAACTATTTTTGTTGTGAGTGATAAGTCATTTGTAACAGTGTTGCCGCTGTGTGCATATTAAAAGCTAGTTTTGTTTATTTTCAGACAAAATTAAATTAGTACCTCCATTAAAATTTACAAAAAACTTCCTTCAAATTCAATGAAGAAAATGTTAAGGAAGTGAGTTCTTAGATTTTTAACATAGATAAGCTAGATAAGTTAGCCAAGACCATCTTCGTTCTTAGCCAATCATTTCTTGAGTTCCAAGTAATTAAAAACGTAGTTTACGAAAATTCATTAAAATTGGAATGATCCTATCTGAGCTGCGCAATTTTAGAAGGGCATGCATTTTTATTAGATGCGCAACTAAGTTCTTGATGAAAATGCAACTTTATTGTGAAAAAATGGTTACAAATGAATCATTCAAAGTATTGCCCATCGCTAGCTACAACTTTGACCCATCTTTCTGGCAGAACTCGAATACTGTCACTGTAAAAGTGTTTATCTTTTGAGGCTATCCACGAATCAAGCCTTTTTTGATGTCTTCATATGAGCGGAACTGCTGAGCAGCCAGACCATGTGCCATCGAACGGAACACGTAATAATCGGATGGCGCAATATCTGGGGAATATGGCGGATGGGATAGGACTTCCCATTTGAGCGTTTCCAGGTAAGTTTTAGCGGGTTTGGCAACGAGAGGCCGGACGCTGTCATGCTGTAGAATCACTTGTTCGTGCCTCTGCTTGTATTGTGGCCGTTTTTCGCGCAGGGCTCGGCTCAATCGCATCAATTGAAGTCCATACGGTTTCCCAGTGATGGTTTCGTTGGGTTTCAATAGTTCATAATAAATGACATCGACCTCCCACCAAATACACAGCTTAATCTTCGCAGCGTGAATATTCGGCCGAGCCGATGACGTAGAAGCATGACCGGGCAGTCCCCATGACTTTCTTTTCTTTGGGTTGCTGTAATGAATCCATTTTTCATCACCTGTCACGATGCGAAGAAGAAAACCCTTCCTTTTTTTGCCATTGGAGCAGTTGTTCACAGGCGAAAAAAAGACGCTCAACGTCCCTTGGCTTCAAATCATAAGGAACCCAAGTTCCTTGTTTTTGAATCATTCCAAACGCATGCAATTGCTTGGAAATGGCTTGACGTGTAACTCCTAATGCTGAAGCAAGCTGTTCTTGCGTTTGGCACGGGTGCTCATCAAGCAATGCCTCCAGTTCAGCGTCTTCGAAGGATTTTGACCTTCCTTCAAGCGGACGGTCGTCAACATCGAAATCACCGTCTTTGAAGCTACGGAACCAATCACGGTACGTTGTTTCACTTAGAGCAGCATCTCCGTAAACCTTTTGGAGCTCTCGATGCGCGTCAGCTGCCGTTTTCTTCGAATGAAAGAAGAAAATTAAAACTTCCCGCAAATGACGATTATTTGGCACAAAATTAGTCATTTTCATACAATCAAAAGTATATGACGCCAAAACAAAATCATTAATGTGTCAAAACAGTTTGTTTACCATATGTCTAAGCTCGGTTCATGATGTTTTGGGTATGTCAAAATCGACCAGCGCTTACTGCTGGAGAACTTAGTTGCGCACCTAATAATATAATGACAACACATATACTCGTATATGGAAAAGCAAAACTTGTTCTTACATTAGTCATATATATGTAGGTAAGTAATGAAATGGCTAACTCACTGGCAAAGATTGGTGCTTCAAACCCTTTCACTGGCCCCGAACCATTCTGTGGAATAAGCAAGGGAATTTTCAAAAAACCATACGATGGAGCAGACTCTTTTCAAATCCAATGTAATCTGGACGGAAATTCCAGAGTAAAAATCTTATAACAATAAGCAGTGCTGCATATCGTTCAATAGAAGATTCAATATGCTTTTTAAAAAAACCTCACTCACTAATTTCTGTTATAATGTTTGAAAGTTAAAGCAGTGTGAGTGCTTTGAGTCAGAATAAATGTCTGGGCCCTATAGATAGGAACGAGGGAGATTAACCTCACCTATCACCTCCCTAAATTTAATCGTTCTGGTAAGAATCACTCTGGTAAGTAACATTCAGTTATATACTCAAAATATTCTCTAGAGCTTCTGCCTAACTATTTATTGTTTAAAACACTCATTGTCAATATAGCAGACTTACAATGACGACATGAATGAACTTATCAGTGTGAAATAAAAGTTAGAAGCCATTTTGTGCCTCCAGGGTAAGACAAATTTAGAAAATTGTTATAGCAAAAATTGTAGATAATACTATGCTAAATAAATCTGAACGTTTTAGTGTAGAATTGTTAATTTTCGACAAAATAGCCAAAAATCGTATTTTGGCCATTATTTTAAAGATGGAGGTCTCTCTTGCTTGTATGAAATATTTTTTCAAAAATCTCAATTTTTTGCGTATAATACCTCCTCCAATTTCCAGAAGACAGTGCTTGGTTTTATTGTCCAAAATATTATTAATAAATTCAACAAACTTAGTCAGTTTCTGGTTTTAGTAGAAATGCATTCACCAATCATATGTCATATAGCATCGGCAACACTCTTTCTTTTCTCCCTTATTTCCATCCAAATAAGGCAGAAATAAAAAAAATCAAAAAAGTATCTCACCACACACAAGCAATGCATGCAGTATAGGTATTATCTGGAATAGCGTGAATCCAACGAATATCAATCTATGTATGTATGTACTTATTCACACTATTCAACCCGGTAAATCCATCATCCAGCCTTCCCGAATGCGTGTGTGTCGTTGCTGTTGCTGCTTTTCTGAAAAGCGTTTATGCCAACACAACCACAACTACAACGGTCCCAACTTTCTGTTCAAAGAGGAGAATCTCTACCACCGCACTGTGTACGAGTAGTTGAACTTTAAATCCAACAAAAAGATACTTTCCTTAGGCGGGGGTCGGTATAAAAACTCGCTCACATTCTGGAGAGATTTCAGTTGAAATCCACATTTGTTGCATTACGGACAAATTTTGCGGAGACCTCTCGTACTTTGATCAGTCAAGAATTAGAATTTTTAAAAGTTCAACAATTTAATTATTTATACGGATTTTTTTTATATAAGTGCTATTTTGTGATTAACGGTTTTTAAATAAAAAAAAACCGGTGAACTTTTAAACGTGCTAACGTGTGTTAAAGAAATCTATTGAATACTTTTTCTACGAATAAAAGAAACTACAAACAAAAAATCAATTCATCATGGTGAGTTTTAATTGTTTATTAGTTTTCGATTGAATAAGTGATACGAAAATTGCTGCAGAAAAATTTATTCCATGGATGAGGAGATAGTGCTAGATACTTTTGTGAGGTGTTGTTGGTGGAGAAGGAATAAATTTGCGGGGAATTCCGGTCTGCTGCTGGCTTGTTTGTTGTGACTGTTCGATGATGTCACACTATCGTTGTCGTAGTCCTTTTTAGCCCTCACACTAGATACACAAGACACCCTAGGTAAAGACAAAGGAGAACTTGAAAATTGCGACCCCACTGGGTGAATTGTATCTTGTGATACATATTAGAATAGATTTCCTGCCGGTATAATTTATAGAACTATGTGTTCCATGATACGGTAATATACGAGTACAATTTTGTAAATAAAGTTCGAATGGGGAAGATAACAAAGAAGGTAACATTTCTGTTACCAAGTATAGAAGTTACCTCTGTTTATATTGGAACACTATTTTCCGTATACAATATTAATTATGTTTAATATAAAATTTGTTATGTAGCTGACGCAGCATGAACTTATTTCTGTTTTTTGTGCATGTTTGGTCATTAGGGACGAAATATGAATCTCAGCAATTTCTGTTGAATAGTCATCACAAATTGATCTTTGTGGCATTGCATGACTATAAATATGGTTGAGGTCGCTTTCTGTGATTCTGATGAATCATGGATATAGAGTAACTTAAGGAGCCATAGTTGCATATAAGAGAGGGCTACATACGTACGTTATGCGAGAAAATTCTTTCAAATACCTTAAAGATTTTTTTCCTAGTCTCAATTAAGTTATAAAGAATGTAGGGCATTGCCTCAAACGGATATAATAAGCAACGAATTGGTTGGGCTTCTAAGATTGTAAATTGTAACAATTCAACCTCTTTTTTCAATACAGCTTATATCCAAGTTCCTACAATGCGATATGACACTTACTCTTGTACAGTACGAGTACGTTGTAAAGTGCATTTTGTCTATAAAATTCATGCAGCTAGATCGATTTCATGATATAATATTACTTATGTTTGAGTCTGATCTAAGTTAGAACTGACAATTTAATTGGATTCATTTCTGATTTCTGAGAAAAGTAGAATTTGCAATTTTATCGTCGGGTGTGGTCCGGTGTTATGCGATATAATTTCATTATATTTGAAGTGACTTCAAGCTCTAAACTTTGTTCTTGAAATTAATAAATCAAACCGGCGAACCATATGTCAATATTTTTCTCCCTAGCTATTTAAATTGATTTTCCACTCCCTCTGCTATTATTGGAAGCAAACATAATACGTTTAGTTTACATTTTCATTGTTTTTGTTAGATTCCATTGGATTCCACTACTTTTCACTGATAGAGTATTTTCAATCAAGTCGGTGACAGTCAGCAAAAAAAAAAGAAGGAAAGGTAGGGGTCATAGTAGACATCCTTGTCAAATACCGCTTTAAAGCTGGAGTTCATACGATAATTTAATGTTATTTCTGTAACCCAAAATGTAAATAATAAAAACTCAGGAAGTTTGTTATTAATAATAATAATAGTAATGCTTTTTATTCAACTTCAATTTACATATATTAAGGCATGGCTTTTAGCTTACTATTCTTTGACTGTAAGTTGCTGCCGTTGTGACAAAAGAGTAAAGGCTAGACCAGTTCATTCTTCAATACATGGTGTCCCTTGTTACGTATTGACTGATTCCTATGAAATGGACATCTCCTCCTGTCCTAAGATACAGCCTTAGGAACCCACCCCTCTCAGGCTTAATATAATTTAATTCCCCCAGGCTAAAATCCAGTTGCTTGCAATAATTTCGATGATAATGCATTTGTATGAATTGGTGTAGACATACTTTCTAGTCAGCTATGTTGTTGAAATTTAAGTTGTAGATCAGTGCTAGAGTATTCCAGTTCTTAAAAAAAAAGATTTTCCGGCTATTGGGTATTGGATCGATCTGTTTTGGTAAACGAGTATCTGACATTTTAGTTATAATTTTGAGGACGTAGTCAGAGTGCAGTTCAAGCGTAGACGTTTATAAAAACCGCAATTACATTTCAACCTCGCCGTGCTGCCTAACCTCCCAAATTTGTGATGCTTAGAACATCATTGACATATCTGCGCTGTCGAAGAGTTGGGTGAAGGATGAAGTCCTCTTTTATATAGGCACGTTCTCCACGTTAAATTTAGAGTGCCTTTAGAAGTGTTGAGTTTTTCATTTGTGTCTCTGCATGTTCAGGTTTGACCTAATGAGCACACCAAGTTATTTGCATTCCTTGACGACCTCGATTTCATCGCCATTAAACGCCCATTTTTAAGCTTGAGTGTATCATCCGAAGTCACTCGTAAACACCATAACTTTCACCATTAAGTCCCATGTTCTATAATACTAAAGTGCACTCAATGTGTATCCTTGTCGTAATCATGTTAGCGATTCGAACCATTCTGACAAAAAAGTGTCTATACCAGACGGTTGATTTGGGTTCCTTGTAAAGATTTTGCAGAACAATGAGCATATGCTGGAAAGGGCGCTTCGATCTCGAATGAAAAGCTGCCTTCAGGTCCACAAAGAAAACACACTTTGCTACCCCTTTCCAAAAACATGGCTGGTAAGGAGCTCTTTAAAATATAGTCTAATTTATCAAACTGTGTACTATTCGGTTTAATTACTATATAATAACACTGAATTTCGCTGTCATTGACTTAGCTATAAAACATAAATATAGCTGCATTTGAGGGTGTTAATAAAGGACGTACCTATTTATATAGTGATTCTTTTGTTAAATAAATTAAAACAAAAATTCGAGTGTTGTTATTATTATAAAGGGTCTTTCATAAGGCGCTTCCTATCTAAAGTGTGTGTGAGATATTATCGAAATTTTTTATTCGTTTGAAAGGCCTATCGATGCCATTATGTACGGAATATAACATCGTTCAAATGTCCGCCGCGGCTTCTCTGGGTGGCACGCATCCGAAATGTCCAATTTTCCATGACTCTGGCGCATAAATCAGGCTGAATTTGACCGATGGCATGGATTATGTTGGCTTTGAGGACCGCTGTGGTTTGTGGCTTATTCGCATAGACCTGTGACTTCAGAAAACCCCACAAGAAAAAGTCTAACGGGGTCAAATCGCACGATCTCGGTGGCCAGTTCACATCACCTCCACGTGAGATGACCATGCCCTCGAATCGCTCGTGCAGAATTTCCAATGTGGCGTGAGCGGTGTGGCACGTGGCGCCGTCCTGTTGAAACCACATGTCGTTGGTGTCCATATGATCCAATTCAGGCCAAAAGAAGATGGTAATCATCGACCTATAGCGCTCGCCGTTGACGGTGATGGCTTGGCCAACGTCGTTTTCAAAGAAATATGGACCGATGACGCCGCCAGCCCAAAATCCACACCAAACAGTGACAAGCATTGGACGCTCTTGGATCTCATGTGGATTGGTATCGTCCCAAATTCGAAAATTTTGTTTGCTGACGTATACATTCATCCAGAAATAGGCCTCATCGCTGAAGATGATTTTTCGATGAAAATTAGGGTCAGTTTCCAACTGCTCCAGAGCCCATTCAGCGAACACACATCGTTGTCTATGGTCGTTTACCTTCAGCTCCTGGGTCAGTTGAATTTTGTACGGGTGCAGGCCCAAGTCACGATGCAAAATTCGCCAAGTTGTGGTCTGCGAAAGGCCGAGTTCTTGTGAGCGACGCGAAATCGACTGCCTCGGATTCTCTTACACACTCTCACGGACAGCGGCGATGTTTTCGGCAGGTCTTGCATTTCTTCGACGTACGGGTGTTGGTTGATCGTTTACTGAACCAGTGGACTCAAATGTATCCACCACACTGCGAATAGTCCTCTCGGAAGGACGATTCTATCGACCGTAAAATGGGGCAAGCGCGCAGAACGTTGCCCGAACAGAACACCCATTTTGATAAAATAATTTTATTATTTGCACGTGTTATTGAACGCTATATCCGTCCATGGTGATTTGGCAATACAGACTGAATAAATGACAGCTAATTTGACAGATGTAGCTTCAACAGTATGGCCGCTATCAACTGTCAAAGTTCGGAAGTCCTTATTGGAAGACCCTGTATTATTAATTGAGAAATAGAAAAAGTAGCTATTATTCATAGCTATTTCTACTATTGCATTTACAGTACAGCTGCTATTTTAAAGAATGAGAGGAGATGTTATTTAGGAATAACAATTGCAGCTTAACATATGTACATATATGTAAGTAATTACAAAGTGAAAATCAAGCTTAGAATTGCACTACAACGCCGCCGTAGCCGTGAGGGTTAAGACGTTGCGTCAACTCCTCGATGGTCGTAAGTTGGTTTTATTTTTTTTGCTACTACATAATTAAAAATAAAACATGGCTAAAACAGCTATTTTAGAATAGCAATAATGGTGATTTTTCAGAGGTAATTCACCCATTTACATTACACGGGAATAGCAATATTGTCTTCTTTTCATAGCTAATTGATATTGTTCTCTAAAATTTATACTGCTAGCTTAGTCATTTTGGTGACTACATTGCTGCTGTTACTATAAAAATAAAAATCGGTAGTATAAATTCTTGTAGTTTTCAGCAAATGCTTGTAATATAATAAATAGCACATGCGTCTATAATATTCGTACTCCGCTATCCCTATTTTGGCTAAAAAACAGCAAATACTCGTACTTTGAAGAAGAAATAGATGTTAATTTGTTCAGTGCGCATTTACGAGTAAATAGCAATAAGTGTGATATGCTGGACAAAGACAAAATCTGGGACGAGCGGTGAAAATATAAATCATTTAGTTCATCTTTGGCTTATTATGTATTATGTCTAGTGTTTATCGTTATCTCTATTTTTCGTGACCAGCGAAGCAAAAGTGAGACTCGCATTCCCTTAGCTGATGAACGAATCTGTAGAATCGTGGAGTACGACTTTATCTTGGTCTCGCCACTTGGACTACCCTTATTGGCAACCTATGCAATTTTGCCAAAGTTAAGTTTTTGACACTGGATCTTGAAAACAGGCTTTTAGTGATTTTAGCATTTTAATTCCACAACTCACGTGACGTATCGGGTGCTGTTCAGGTGGTAAACTATAGAGATATAGGTTGTCAAAGAAAGGTTTGCCTAGTGTGCTCTACCTAGAGCCTGACACTTGCAGAGGAAATGGTCGATAGTTTCTCACTAATGCCTAGTCTGACCGCGTGAACCCCAAAGGGCCAGTGGCCTGTACTAATCGCCACAATTCTAGAAATATCTGCCCACTTATGGATTCAACACGGTGTCTGTCTGTCCAGAGTTAACATTTTCCAGAAAAGTGGTATATGGTGAACCGTAGAAAATTATAAAAAATATTTTTTTGGCAGCGTTTTTGGGGCATAATATACCCTAAGAAAGAAACAATATTTTTTCAAACCATCATGCGACATACCAAATTATAGCTTAAGTCTTCATGTAAAATACCATTCAAATTTATGACCCCATCTCGGTAGAACACCTGCTCACAAGAAATCATTAAAAGCCATTATTACTGCGCCTATAGAACGGGTCTCATCAAGATTTAATTTACGAGCATTCTTCTATTCCTAACTCATTAAGAGTACTTTCTGCTTGGAGTACTCCAGCAGCCATACATAATTACCGACATCCGTTGATGAAAAACTGTGCCTTTCTTTGTTTTGTTCTTCTAAAACGTTATGGTTCATCGGTCAGCTTGATTGAACACAATTCCATGCGTCAATCATTAGAGAATTGCCTTCCTCCTCTTTTCCTTACACGAATCTTAAATCCTCCTTCTTTCAATGAGTATAGAAAGATAACTTATCGCACCAACAAGTAACCCACTTCATAATTGCATGACAGCCATCCTAATTCAACCGGTCTTCTCGAGATGCACGCAAATGTTTTCAATGGATAACAAGGAAAACGAAAAATCTACATGAAATGTATAGATGTGCCACCGAAAGTATCGAAGATATCGAAGTTTTCCATCAATGCTTCTCAATAGGCTCTGCATGACTATGAACGACCGCTGCAGTGCTGGATGCCAGTCGAGAAATCAAAATATGATTCGTTAAATTCTTGGCAGTGTTGCTGATTGCCGTCTCCATCAGCGACAGTCTCCGTGCCACACCCTCTAGTGTCGCCGGTAATGGTGGTGGAACGATGAACATTAGTAGGTTTGGCTTTCGTTTGAGTGCTTTCATTTACTAATTAATTAAGCAAGACGTCCCGCTAAGCATGCATTTTTGAACACCGTTAGCACAATGAAGACGGGTATTCAAACAACTTACTCGTACGACGTCATCTGGTATAGTATTATGTAGAATATCCTTCGGTTAAATCAATTGAAATATGAGAGCCTGGCTAAGGAGGTGTATCGCATATACAGTACACTAAAGTGCTTTTATTACGCGAACAATGGAAGAGTGTTATACCTATGCATATATACTAATAAACCGAAATAAGGGAGGATGTCAAAAATTGCCAGGAAGGAAGTTAGGTCGCATTGTGTTGTGAACGGTGCACGCGCTGCAGCTATTGCAGTGCACACATATGCCTGAGGATACTTCAAATTGAATAAAATCCTTTTAATGGTTTGCCGTACCGCTCCTTTCTAAGACATGTACCTATAGAGGGAATATATATATTTTTTAATTAATTTTACAGCGTAAATCCAGTCTTGCAGATCCATTCAATTATTTTTTGTTTAGCAAAGACTGCTATAGATGTTTCAGGCATAGTATATACGTCTAGGTATAGGCTCACTGATGATTCACGAGATTGTAGGCACTGTGAATCGATAAAAAGATGTTTTAATGAGTTTCACTCCCGTTTTATCCAATTTGAATCTCATACCGACGCACGGTCGGCTTGACTGCTTATTACAACTACTGTCAGTGGGTTAGGGTAGACAGACAACCCCGCACTTTTGTTGGTTAAATAAAATTGCATAGGCGAATTGTGTAGGTGGTTCTCTTTAGATGTGCTTTAAGAGGTCGAGATGTCTTTATCTCCTATTAAGGCAATTTGGTAATGAAATTGAAATTTGTCATGTCGCGAAATTGGGTGTTTTGGATTAGCGAGTAGCGTAGATGGTTAAATTACGATGATTGCAATTAATTAATCAATTAAATTGAAAGTGATGTGGTTGGAGAAATAAATGAGCTAATTGTCCTAAATTGACAGTGGGTCGCGTAGTAATTGATCGTCTGTCAGTGATGAATTCTTTGACATTATTTTATAAAATAGTTGATTGATTTGTTGTAGGAGAAGTACTCGTACCGATTTGCGGTGCTTGGTCAAGGAAAATATTAGTTTATTTGGATGTCTTTTAAAAATGTTACCCATTATACTTATGTCCATATGTAAATATTTGTTCATGTCCCGGAGCACTCAATTTGGGCTACTGTACTATCAGACAGAAACACCTTTTTAGTGTAGTGGCTGGAGAAACCTAGATTTCATTCTTCTAGTCTTCCGCACCAGAAAGATGGAAAACGGAACACTAATGAATTCATCACAGTGTCTGTCTGTCCGTCAGTATGTCACATACTTGTAACTTTTAAACCGTTAGACCTAAGAAGCTGAAATTTTGCGCAAAAATGGAAGGAGGAAGACAATTTGTAACACTTTTTTCCACCCCACCATGCGACATTTGGCATGGCATTTAGAGCGCTTGAACACACACCGGTTTTGTGCCGGTGAAGCTACCTCTGTCGTGTCGTCATCAAAATTTCACCCCATAATTGGTGTGACTGAGGTAGCTTCACCAGCAAAAAAGTGGTAGAAACAATGGTCGGTTTTTTGCCGACCTATTTTTGAAAAAAACTAAAGTAAAATAAAAAAAAAGAAGTAAAGGATATTAATTTCGGACCTCAATGATCCATATTGAGATGCGAATGGCCTTCGGGAGCTACACTGATTAATTAACGCAGTTCATTGAAAATATATTCTCCAATGGTTGTCTTTTTGGCTCTGCAGAGATTTTGTGTCGTTCGCATAGAAATTTGGCTGAACCCTCTTTTGTATCCACGTCGTTAATAATTCTTTGGTCTAGATCCGATCCTTACCTTGAAAGTCTCCCCTGACTTTCGGGTAGCTCTTGTGTTTTGAACTGTGGTGCCACAGTTCTTTATGATAAGGCTTTATCAGTTTGGACTTAAGGTCAATGTGTCGATGTATATACATACATATATGTACATACGATGTATATGTTTGTACGTACCTAGTCAAGTCACAAATACTGGTACACGTATTTTTGGTGACATAATAAAAACGAACACTTTAATTGAATATTTAGGAAACAAATATTTAAACAATTTATTCCAATTGGCAGCCATTTAAATTTAAGCAGGCCTTGAGCCGCTCTGGCCACTCATCGATCGCTGAACGCATTTCGTCCATTGGAAAGCTGTCCCCTACATGGATAAGTGCGCGCTTCTAGGTCTCAATACTTGAGTGGCAAATAGAAAAAGCCATCGTCTTTAAAATAGACCACAGCTTATAATCCAATGGATTGAGGTCTAGACTGCCTGAGAGCCAATCGTCTGCTGCTATGAAGTCTGGCACATTGTTTTGGAGCCACTCTTGTATTGTTTTTGCCTTTGACTCTCGGAATGAATGCTGATGCTTCATTCTGTCATTTTGCTTAGTAAACGATTCCTCAATAGTAACAATTTTTTCATCCGTGAACAACATTTTCCTGTGACCATTTTGGGCGTACCGACGGCGTAGAGCTTTCGGTCTTTTACTCCGTTTTTGCTTTAATTGGGCTGTGAGTAAGTGCACAGTGAATCTTTCATATGCGTTGAGTCCCAAACCTTGTTTGATACGAGTAATGCGACACATGGATTTCTGCGATATCTTCATTTCTCGTGTCAAGATTTACTATTTTCCAGCGGTTTCCGGTTAATCCTGGTTTTAACAGATTTGATCGCATGTGGAGTTCTGACAGTGCGAGGGCATCTGGATCTTTGACGGTAAGTCACTTCCCCAGTGCCCTCGAACAATTTAACAGTTCGATACACCACAAAATTCCGGGTGATTCCAAGCGATCGCAAGGTCCGGAAAATATCGCCTTTTTCCTTATTACACTTGTGAAAGCCAATTACCACAGCACGGTTTTCAATATCGCCCTACTCTATATTTACAAACGACTTTTGTGTCACTCATTGAATACTTGTCAAAATATGATAGAATGGATGTGTTCAGTACTAGTTTCACGATGAGTGCGTTTAACCGTATAAACGCATTAATAACATGACTCCAAACCATCAATTTCATTCAAAGGCTATTTTTGCAAAGTGCCCACAATTTAAATTTGTTATACTTACCATATCTTCATTTTAGGATTTTGGCAGTTTTAGGAGTTAACTAACGCCAGGTTCATGTTTTTACTTTTAAGGATCGGTGCACAACTCTTATCTAACATGACATCGCACATAAAAAAAAAACCCTACCACCTAATAATAATATCGTTAGACTTCTTAATTTAATTGCTTTCACTCTAGGGTGAATGAGCTAAATCCGAAATACATAGGAATAATGTTAAGAGCAAGCGGCTATCTGAGTAATTATCAATTCAAAAATTCCGGAAACCACAGCACGCGCCTATGGTCTTGCTTTTTGTATGTAAATGTAGAGGACGCGTGTCCCGCAAAAAAAAAAGCTATAAAATGGAAAAGAAAATATTTCACCAAAGAATCATTTGGAGGCAAGCTGTTATTTATTCTATTATCATGAGTAGGTAATCGTATTCATTAGTCATTTCCTAAGAAAAAAACATTTTTCTAAAACTAAAACACATTCTTTGCAAATGTTAACATTCCTCGAATTAAGTATACTCGTACTTTTGTTTTCGGATTTTTTTATTTTGTTTTGTTTTTCGTGCAATTCCAGGAAATCAATGTACGAGTATACACGTACACTGGGCATAATTAGTTGCATGTTACATTAAAGTTTTGTGTATAAATTGTTTTAGTTAACCTACATATCGCATGATGTTGATAAAAGAAAAAGGAAGGAATAGATTTTTGATTGTCAAACATCGCGTGCTTTGTAGATGTCTAATTGTGATAAGCTGCCGAAATCTACTATTTACGTTTAGTGAGTTTTTCAATAAACGCTGTCGGCTAACGTATGTAGGTACCCTTAAGGACATAGCTTTAGGCCTGTGTGTGTCAGTAGAGGGAGTAAATCAAGGTCAACGAAAAGAGTTCATGGTACGGAAGTTTCTTTGGAGGTTAATTATCCACTTTTTTGCTGGATTAACTCTTTTTGCATGAATAAATATGGCTTTAGTTTGTGAACACACCTGGCGTGGAAACGTGAGATATGGTTTCGCATGGTGTCACACTCACAAGAGTATTCATTTCAACATTTAGGAAGGGTTTAATGGGGTTTTTAGGACGCTTCCTGTCATGAACACCTACTGAGTCGTATATTCTCTGAGTCACGTGTGTACTATTAGGTGCGCTTGGAAAATATTCTGTCAGCTTCCTCGTTTTCTGAGATGGACGCATCGAATTTATGTATGTCGATCTCGATATAATAAAATGATTTGTGTATTGCGTTGGGCTTTCGGCCAATGCAAGAAAATCTATGCACATTAGACGATATTGTCATTCTATCAAAATCTAAAGAATAGAATAATTGCGCGTATTTAAGAAGTTGAAAGGAGGCATATACATATGTCATCAGGGCTTTATAGTTTAGAATAAAGTTTACTACAAGGACTACTTGGAGGGTCAAGTATTCAGCAGTCCTTGAAGTTGTAAAATCTACCCACAATTACACCCAAAATTACCTTAAAAGGCTTTACAGCAATCTTAACTAGAACATTGATTTTGATACATTTTAGTGTTCCGTATCGGAATGGAACACCAAAGCGTTCAATACGATATCTATCTGTGATATGATGTGTATCAAAAATAGTAGGTGATGGATCAGGGAAAAATACTTTTGCCGTGCGACATATTAAATTAAAGCTAAACTTCCAAGGAGTTCAAAAATATAAAAGTCCCTATTAACTATTAATGCGAATTTGAAAAAAAATAGCATGTAAATTTATGAGGTAATATAACAAATCTTCTGGTATAAACTTACTTACTATACTTTGGATGGTGGTACTGTGGTGGAACAGGGCCTCAGCCAACAAACCTCTGCAGGTACATAACTCGATCTTTCGCTAGCTGCCTCCAGTTTTGCACGCCAAGTTGGTTGAAGTCCCTTTCCAACTGTGCACTCCACCTAAGGATGGGTCTTTCTCTGCTGCGTTGTCCAACCACGGTGGACTGATGGACTCTCTGAGCAGGCATACTGGCGTACATACGTTTTGCATGTCCTACCCATCTTAGGCGCTGGAATCGCACCTTTTTGACCACGTCGATGTCGCTGTATGGCCCGTATAACACGTCGTTGAATCCTCTCCTTCACACGCCGTCAATACAAACTGGACAATATAGTACACGAAGAATATTCCTTTCGAAACAATCAAGAGTACTTTCATATGTTTTTATTATAGTCGATGCTTCTGCAGCATATAGCGCAAGTGGGTTGATGAGGGTCTTACATAGTTAGTCGTTCTAAAGAAAACTTTGCTTTTCAATTGCCTTCTAAGCTTTAAAAAACTGCAATTGGCAAGAGTGTTTCTCATTTGATATCAGCACTGGTATCCTTTTTAGAGTTAACTGTGGATCCTTAAGCACCTCGAAGTTGTAGTTGTCCATTTTTACCGGTGTGTCCTATTCACCGATCTTATGTATCCCTTCTTGTTGATATATTTTTTCTATTTAATACTTACGACTCGAAATGCCTCACTGACAGTCTGCTGCGGTCCTCCAATAATGTCAATATCGTCGGCGTATGCAAGCAGTTGAACAGACTTTTAAGAAATGATACCTCTGTTGTTAGCTTGCGAGTTTCGTACAATCCTTTCAAGTGAGATATTGTAGAAATCACAAACCTTGCCTGGGACCGTTTCTGACATCAATGGATCATTTTGATTTTTACTGACTTTGATAGACCAGCGTGCATTCCCCATCGTAATCTACCATAGGCGAATTAAAAATCGATAAAGAGATGGTGGGTATCGTTCTGAATTCCTTTGCTACCGTAGTGTGAATAAACTATACTGATAAAGACCAATCAGGTTGTTGACGAAAGGTTTTAGTTGTTCACAGAGTACAGCAGACTAATGCCTTTGTAATTTGTTCAGTTAAGAGTATCTCCTTTTTTGTGTACCCTTACCTGCTTTAAATAGCTAGGAGGTAGGTCATCAGCTCCAGCAGCCTTGCTTTATTTGAGCATAGATATTGCTATCCTCACCTCATGTTGGTCGGGTGAGCGAAAGTGTAGGATGTCATCGTCAAAGCGGAATGATTTGTTCTGCCGGACAGTGGACTGTCAACGTCGTTTAAAAGTCTGCAGAAATGTACTTTCCAGATTCTCAGCACTGACTGCGGCTGTACTACGACGTTTCCATGCATGCTTCTGCTCTGTCATTATGGCCTCGTCATGTTCTTTTTACTTTTTGGTAAAACTTTCGGTCGTCAACTCTGCAGTGACTGTTGATTCGACCACACGCTTCTTATGCTCCGTCTTCTTCTTCCGGAGAAGTCAGTACTCCTCCCTTCTCTTTTGTTCTTAGATCTTGTGAGCATCCCTTGTCTTATTTTGTAGTGCTGATTTGTACGCCTCTTGCTTTGCTGCATATGCTTTCCCGTACCTGTCATCAAACCAGGGGCTTCATTATGGTCGCCAAGTGAATCCCAGCAATCAGGCGACATTTTTGATAGGTTGTTGGCAGTGCCTTTAGTACTTGATACTGGCGGCAAAGGATTTGTGGAGAGGTTAAGAGAAACTCGGCTTGTGAAGTTTCTGACATAAACAGGTCTTGAATATTGGAGTACGTGGAAGAAAAGTCACCTCACTATATCCGTATTGCTGATTAGAGAACTCAAAAAAGATGGTGTCTCAATTCTGGTTGTCTTATCTGGACTGCAGCCTAAACAGCTGTACGGATTTACTCCCAACTTCATATCTGGGGTCTGTGATTAAAATTCCAATTTTAACATAAAAATTAACCGTATTTTATTAATGCCCGAAGGCTCTAACAATTTTGTTCAAATTTTATATTTGGGTTGCGTTAGACATAAATACAGAGTGGGGCAAAAGTAATATCATAATGTGAATTGGTTGCCATTTTGTTAGAAATGAAAAAAATTGGGCTCTGTTTTCACTAAAAGTTTAATTGAAGGTATAAAATTGATGACATTAAGTTGAAAAAAATGATATCGGTCAAATGACGCGCACTTGCGCTCGTTTTACGGCATTTTTGAATGTTGGTTTTCAAGACTTGCAAGGTTTGTGATTTGTTGTGATAAACGCGAGATTTCAAAAAGCCCCAAAGGAAGAAGTCTGACGCATTCACATTATAACATTTCTTTTTCCCCACTCGCCAAAACGGGAGATCACACGACCCGGGAATTGGTAATTCAAAATCTTCATCGTTGCCCGAGGTGTGTATCGCTCCATTGCTTGTTGTCAACTAATTCTCTATCTGTCTACAACATAAATGTCAAAGCACAATGACATTTGACGCCATTTGCAAAAATTATGGCACATTTACATTATGACATTACTTTTCCCCCTAGATTTGGCATCTTGATCAAAGCGAAGAAGCCCGATAACATAGAAAGTTTTTTAGTAAATTAGCCAATGCCGGATCAACTACCTTTTTAGTATGGGCCGGTCTGGTGTGACCTCAATAATCAACGGTCGTACTATAACCCGTAGATATCGTCAAAATAGATAATCTTTTGATTAGCTGGATCTGTATCTGTCATCTGTTGCGTCATGTTTTTCACTGTATCTCGAGTTTAATGCATTTGAACTCGGTTAATTGACATTAACAGGGATGTTCATTACAATAAAACCTCATTTCGAAGTATCTACGATCATTCTATGTACATACCTACCGATGTGTACACCAATGTGCTATAAAGACTCCCATCAACAGCAATTACTACATACTTACTAAATCGTATTCAAAGTTAAGAAAGAATACAAAATGTTTTATTGTTTGCGACAAAAACAAGAATTTGTTATTATGTAAATTGCCTTCTTGAATAAATCATAAATCACCACACACTGTTGTTCTTTAAAAGAGGAAGAACGAATTGAATAATTGTGGTGCATGTACATTTAAAAGTATGTTATTTGTAAATATTTTAAATTGACGACCTTATGATTTATTCAGCATTGAATTTTTAAAGAAATCTTTATGAATTTTTTATATAAAATTGCCGGCAACTCTAAATGGCTGTAATTACCTCAATAAACCACAAAAGCCACTGAAAACCACTGAAAACAAAAGAAAATAATTTCTATTCCTAGAAGCAATTAAAAAGTAAAAAAAAAACCTTTTTTCATTTATGAACCATAAACAAGTAAGGAAAGAGTCTTTTGTTCTCACTTTTTTTCTTTGACCGTTAAAAACAATAGAAAGGAGTGAGACTAACGAGCGTATAATACGGAACTGTAATTTCGAACTGGTTGCATAAAGTTGGGAGGACAATTTCTTTGTAATATGTATTTTCTGAGAACATAAACACTGTAATTACGTACTACAAACAAAAGGAATAATAGCGGATTGTCTGACCAAGAATTCAAGTTCACTTTTCCATATGTTGACATGATATCATTTTTTTTTGTTTGGTTGCGCCAATGGATGTGTATCTTCTAAAGGTACTACATAATAGTCAGGCTACTAGCATGCGCGATTTGCAGACCTGAATAATGGATATTAGGAATACACCTATGTACTAACTCGCGGGACTGACGTTAGATATTACTTGGCGGAGCTGGTGAGCAATTCATGCTCTTTTTCTGTATTCGCCTGGGCTTGGTTTTGGTTGTTGTTCTTTCCGGCTCTCTTTCCTTCAGGATTATTATTGCAATCTGTCTCACCGTATCCCATAATGCGATCAATACCTTCATATGGTTTACTATATTCTCAGGAGTAGGTGTAACTCCAAAGCTCTGTGTTCTTTGTGGAATTTTGGGCATTCAAAAAATACGTGCTGCACATCTTCTCTGGTCTCTCCACAATTTAGACAGATGGGAGATTCATCATGCCCCAACATGTTTAGATACGCTCGTAAGCAGCCACCTACTTTTCCAAAACGCGGGTCCGTCCATTTTTGAATATCTGGTATGAGTCGACGGGACATGCAGTTAGAGCCCCAATTTCTATTGCAAAGTACTAAGCATCAAATAGCTGAGGTTCAACCAAAGATTCAGGTGTTTCGAAATATCTTACAGCAAAATAAGCGTAAGTAAATAAGAATACAAAACTAAAAGTAATGCCATTTGCCCACCACATTGAACAATTTTATATAGCAGCATATCATAAAAGGAATTTGAATACTGGCTATTTTCATTGCTAGTTCTCCTAATGACATTACACCCTTGCTGTTTTAGAAAAATTCGGTGTAAGTCATTTGTTGCAATTTCCCAATGGCTAAAACAGCTATTTAGAAATAGCAATAATGACTATTTTTCTTAGCTAATTCTCCTATTTTCATTTCACATGAATAATAATAATGCTGCTGCTGTTTTAAAAAGTATACAGTAATTCCCCCTATATCTTCGGCGTATCTAAGAAGTGACAAGTAAATTAGTGCTTTGGACCACTAACCGGGAGGTCCAGGTTTCAAGTCCCAAAAACACCAACCATTTTTTCAAAGTTGTTTCCCTCTCCCGAATATCTGATAAGCCTCCTAGATTAAAATTGTCATTGCGGAGCTTCTCAATCCAATACGAAACGAATGAAAGAATGACTTCTGCCATAGCTGAGAGCAATGGCGCTATAGCCGTGATGATTAAAGCATTACGTCAACAGCTCAATGGTAGTAAGTTCGGCTCCTCGCAAGGCAATAAGTCTATTTTTGTATTAATTTACTAAACAAAATAGTTAAAACAGCTATTTTAATAGATAATTCATAGCTAATTCATCCTTTTACATTACACAGGAATAGCGAATAGCTATTTCTTATAGCTAATTATCGTATAAATCAAATTTAAAACAGATATGAACGATATTATTCCCTACAATTTATATTGCTAGCCTAGTTTTCTGTTTGTGAATTCAATGCTGCTCTAGAGTTCTTGTAGTTCTTACCAGATGTTTGTAAAATAATAAATAGCACATACGGCTATAATATTCCACTATTCCTATTTCGGCTTTTTTTATAAACGGGCTTTGTTATTTCATGTCTGCAAAACGGACAAGAATGACATTTGATACCACCAGATCAACACGGCCGCAGCTAAAGTGACTATTTTTCAATTTGGGTAGGAAGGACTGCAGAATTGTGGTTGGACTAACCACAGGGCACAACACATGTGGTCATTATATGGCAAACATGGAAATCATTAAAGACCCTTCATCCGAGTCCTGTCTCGAAAGCGAAGATACAACAGAGCACTTTCTTCGTCAGTATCCTCATTTTGTTATAATGACATTGCGTATCTTGGGTACCGATGAAAGGAAGTGGACTCAGTCCAATTTGTATCCCTGGCCGATTTTCTACGCTTCATGAAAAGTTCAACGAAATTTGACTAGATGTTTTCTTTATGGGTCTTAAGTACGTACCTACAATGAATCGCCTTTGTGTCTAAGTGCTTGGGATATACAAACTTTCTTGCCCATGCCACCATGTCTTTTTTTGACAAATTTCTGAAACCACTTTCTCGGCCTTTTGGTCAATAACCGGAACTACTGTCGTGCGAGTGGTTGTTTCTAGGTTTAATTTTCTTACTCCTTTACAGAATTCGGAAAATTTCTTACGCTATACCACTTCAATCGAGAAGATTTGATTAAAATAAGTCTGCAAAGTATTGCAACAATTTGTTAAGATAGTTTCAATAGTGTTCGTATTATATTCGAATTTTATCTTCTGTAGCATTTTCTTCAAGGTTGGCTTCCCTCCCTGTTTCAAACAATGCCTTATGTTCCTAATGGATTAGTAGAGATAGTTTTCTCGGCATATACACTTGTACTACTCCATTAAATGTTTCAAAATACCAGGACATACAATTTTCTTAAAAAGATACCGCACTACCTTCTGTCTTCTTATTCTTCTTTTTTTTCCAATTTCAGTTTCATTGTAAAAATATATTCCCTTTGTGTGGGCACAAAATAATCATGACTATGTAAATATCTGAGTATCGCTTCAAGAGTCATTAACCAAGTGGGAAGTATTCCTACTCTTGGCAACAGCAGAAAGAAAAAAAAAAAAAAAATCCATTCTGAAATAGGTCTAAGCATTGGTCTCTTCGTTCCATCACCAGCAGATGTTTCGATTGGAAGTACAAGTTATATTACAAGTATTTGTATATGCTCACTGCCCAAGCAAAGCCCTCATTAAGTCGTATTTATAGATAATCTCTCTATCCATGGAACCTTGCAGCTAGAAATAAAATTGCAAATAATTTCATGAAACTGAATTAACTTATGGGTGTTGATTTTCTTTTTCTTTCTTTTTTTTTACAGAGGGAATGCATCTCAGTACATATTGGCCAAGCTGGTGTGCAAATTGGTAATGCTTGTTGGGAACTCTATTGCCTAGAACATGGCATTCAACCCGATGGACAGGTTAGTATACAACAACATACACAAATTTATTATCAGCGAGTACAGATGTAAATCTAATTTCACACTTGGGATGGGAGTAAAATTGAAATATACTCGTAAATTTCACATCCGCATGGAAAAAACAGAATTCAATTTATCATCTGATATTCATAAGATACAGTGATTTGGGACGATGTCTCTCTGTCTGTGGCAGTGGTGTTTATTTCGGGAAAGGCGTAATGTATGAGTATTCGTAATATAATCTAAATTGCATACTCGTAATATATGCCATCCAGGCAAAATCATTTGGAGTACGTAATGGGAAAATCCAATAGGGATAGGATTATCTGTGGGATATTTTCGCATACTTATTATGTTGTAGCCTGTCCTCTATGTTGACCGACCGGAAAAAACTGCAATGGTGGAACGCCACTTTTGATACTCTCAGGAAAAAGTGCAGACAACTTTTCAAAAGATCCAAAGAGACTGCTGAGTGGGATACCTGCAAAATGTCTCAATATAAAAACTCATAGACCAGCGATTGTCCTGGATACTCCTCTGTGGTAAAATAAAAACCTGTTAAAACTAGCCGGCCAATGGACCACCTCTTGCAAGGAGACCATTGACCTTCTTCTGGACACTCATTTTCCTGGTAGCTTTGCATTTTTAAGGCGCTGTATTGAGAATACTGCCATATAGCAACCCCTTAAGCATAGTAACTACTGAAAAGTTCTTTTGGGCTATACTCGTACTTAGTTTCAAACCATTCAAGTCCCCAGAACCCACTGAAATGCAACAGTCTGTATATATGACATTACCTTGGTGGGTTGTTTGAATCTCCAAATTGTGGACTGAGGTAGGTCTTCATACCTAAAGCAGGTGAAAGCTCATATGTTAACCTAAAAGGATCCCCGACCTATAAATTTTTCTTAATTTCTATTCAAAACGCTGGGAGATTGATGCCAATGGAATTAGCTCAGCCATGCTATCGGTGTCCCAACAATCATACTACAAAGCCAGTACAATGGCTATCATTGAAATATCCTGAGCATCAAGGAGTATACTCTGATTGTTTTTCGTGACATTGAGGGAACTTAAAACAATGTCAAATCAGACTTCATTACTAACCCACTTGCAACCCTGAACGTCGAAACTTCACTTGGAGTGGTAATCAATCAATTGCTTGCAGGCAGGATTATTAACACAAAACTTCGCGGAGCTTCGACTCGAAGACTAGTAAGCTGCGGTATACCTCAAGGTGGCGTCTAATGCCGCGAGTGCAGTCATCCGTCTAAAAGCCTCCTCAATGTGGTCCAACTTCCTAGCTGGCCATTCCTCAATCCTTTATCTAAATAATTTTATGAGCGAGAACACCGACTATACCCCACCGCAACTGAGATTTCGATCATAAATTCCGGGTATCAATGGGAAAATATTGTCGTTAACGATGAGATGGTTCCAAAATAGATAATGGGGTGGGTGGAGGTGTTTGCTCAATTTGAACACCTCCTTCCGTATCAAAGATCACTGTAGCGCATTTCAAGCGGAAATAATGGCGAATAAGGAATTGCTGTCCTGACTGAAATGCAATGTAATATCTGTTCATAATATTCGCATTTTCACGTACAGCTAAGTGGCTATAAAGTCCATGGTATCGTGCTCATTTACTTAAATGACGAAAATGAAGGAGCAATAAAAGAATCCTCAGCCAGAAACTCAGTTTTATTTCCATATTTGGAATGACATCTAACAAAAACCGGGCATACGCCAGCACTTTGATAACAATGTATCTTCCGTACACACCCGTAGCTGCAATCTTGCGGTCGACAATACGAAGCTCCAATCTCATAATTCCATTCAAATGCCACTTTACGGCTTCTCGTGTTTCGGCAATACACCGATTCGCCTTTCATCCGCATCTATTCATCCAGCTCCAGGAAGAGTTTATATCCCAAAATTTGACTTCGGGTATAGGCGATGAGAAGCATGTGCGGATTCGTTTTCGTCGTGGAATTTCCAAGTGGTGACTTACACAGTCCTTTTTCCAGGATGGATGTGTGGTACGGTTACTTCTCTGTTTCGTCGTCAACGGCGTTTCTCAATCAGTGATAACTGATGACCCCCTTTGTAAAACCAAAATAGCTCGCTATCCCGTTCAAAACACTGAGGGTCTCTTTCCGTGAAGTTTCTGAGGATTCTGTTAACAGCCACAGCAGGGATGAGTGTATTTCTCCATGTGGTGTTCCTCTAGTGCCTTTTTTCCTCACATAACTGGGTGCGTTGACTGAGTTGATGTTTTAGCTGGTAAGCTTCTCATCTATTCAGTGTGTGACATATGTATAATAGTTTATTATTTTTAGATCTTCAAGAGCTCCTGTTTCTATATTTTTGAAAGCTCCTTCTGTTTCGAGAAATGCAGTCGTGGTGTATTCCTTTTGCTTCAATGAACGTTCTATTGTATTATTCGAATTAGATCGTATAGTGTGTTTTCTACAGACTTACACTTCAGGTAGGAGAATCGTTCCTCTGATGTACAAGTCCGGAAGTCTTTTTTTTGGTTTTCAAAAGAAACGACGATAGAATTATGGGCTTTGCAGTCTATTGCGATTGATTGGCAATAGTCCTATTTTAGGAATGATGACCACTCTTACCTCTTTCCACTATTTTCGTATGCACCTTTTCTGTGAAAATTTTTACAAATTACTACCTAAGGACTATTGTAGGGTATGACATGGCGAATATGATCGCATCCTATCCAACAAATTTGTAGTGTTGGAGGACCTGTCCATTCTTATCTTGAGAGAAGATTATAAAAAGAAGAGGTGCCGACACTAGATGGATCAATATTCCAAATAAAGCTTCCAGTCAAACTATCTGTTACCAGAGGTCACGTGCAAATGTCCCCCGATTACCGGTGCTAAAAGCTTCCTAAATACCAAGGTAGACAGGTTCGGTGAAGTTCAATTTTCTAGTGAATCTGCGTAGGAATCACTTTAAAATCTTTACTAGAATTAGTACTTTTTTCCTCGCGAACAGACCTTCAAGAAGGTTCTTACTACTGATGTCACTCAAAATGTGTCATATTCGACTTCACCACAAATATTATGCATTCCTCTAATATGTTTGGATATCATTTCCTACGGCTGCATCTGTCGATCAAGTGAAGTGTAAATAAAATCACTTTAGACGTTGTAGAGCTTCCCTTTATGCACACTTCACAATAACCCTGACATTTTGCCTGTCAATGTCATAAGAAAGTTGATCTCGTTTTTGTCTGTTTGTCAATCATGACATTTAAAACAATATCAAGACTTTGCGTCATAGAACCGTTCCAGTCTACTACAGTCAGTCCTCATGCTTCATTGATTTTAAAATTGACTTCGGAAATTGATTATGATTGCTGAAAGGCACGTTGTGTCGTCTGTCCATTTCACTCACTTGACTCTGTAAGTAATAAACAAATCTGAAATATGATTTCGAATCTGCAGAACAATGAATGACATCATTCGATCATAAGTCTACCATTGTTCGTCTCAAGATGAAATTCTATTTTTTTTTTTTAATTTTTAATAAATTCACGGATGAGAAATTTTAATACTTTTTTATGTTCTATTTGTTTTTGCATGAATAAAAAACAACAGATGCCATCAGATAAAACCATTGGCGGTGGTGATGATTCATTCAACACATTCTTCAGTGAGACTGGATCGGGAAAGCACGTACCAAGAGCTGTCTTTGTTGATTTGGAACCGACTGTAGTTGGTAAGTTTCATTTTAATAATTTTAAAAGTTTTTTGTTTACCTTTTTTTGGGATTTGTTTATATTCCGAATGTAGAGAGCAATTTATTTAATGATTCTACATTAATATGCATAGAGATGGGAGAGATTTTTAAAAAAAAAAAGACAGGCTAATGATCTTGGATTGTGTCAAAATGGTAAATAGCTATACCTGTTAATGTTTTCTGATTAGTGGGGGGCTTGTAAGATTAGGTATTTGCATTTTTAAGGCAGATTTTGACGCTAATGATGATGACTTCAGGGATTACTGTTTTAAATGTTGAGGCGTTAAAATATCTATAAAAATACCTACATACATACTTATGTGAAACGTGTTAAAGAAGCAAATAATAAAATCTATAATCTGATTGAAAGCAATGCAAATTTTTGCTATAAAAATGTTGTTTGAGATTGACTCTTGCAAAAAGTTCGTTGACATTCGCATAGACGGTGTGGTATGTATAATTTGCAGGTTATTTATTTATCCAAACTCCTTTTGGAAGTTGATAGGCAGTTTTAGCATTATTCCAGCAAGCCTTTGAAGCTGTATGACTTTGCACACAATTAGAAGTATGTTGCTGAACTCTTCTTTATACAGCCATTGTACACTAAAAAAATAATAGCACCATCAGCTATTTTTCTTGCTATAAAAATAGCCAAAGTAGGGGCAGTACAATATTATAGTCGTATGCCGTAATGCCTTGCGAGGAGTTGAACTTACGACCACCGATGTGTTGACGCAACCACCATGGTTATGTCAGAAGTCATATTTGTATTCGTGTGCTTGGTGACTTGTTATATTTTTCGCGTTTTATGTCCGTTTACGAACGGAATTGGAAACCTCCGTAATAATAAAATTTTAGTCTCGGAGTCTTGTCAGATATTCGCCGGAGGTGAAAAACCTGGAAAAATATTTTAAGTGTTTTCTGGGATTTGAAACCTGAACCTCCCGCTTAGTAGTCCAAAACACTAACTACTGAGACACGGTGCCACTGCATGCAGTAGCGATAAAAAATGCGATCATAAATTTCATTCTCACTACGTAGTTACCTGCATAGTTGCAATAATTAAATGATATCTGCTGTCATTAAAACAGCAGCTGTAATATAAATAGCAGCAATAGCTATGAAAAATAGCCACTATTGGTATTCATGTGAAATTCGAACATTGCTATTATATAAAAAATAGCCATTATTGTCATTCTTCAATAACTGTTTTAGTCATTTTTATTGGAGAAATTCCTGTGTAAATTATGTATTGTAGGTAAGCTAAAGTTATATGCCTACAATGACATACCCAACTTTTCTAAAACAGCAGGGTTGTAATGTAAATAGGAGAACTTACATACTTTAGATGACGTTACAGTAAGTGCGTTACCTGGGCGTCAACTTACAAGCGTCTCCAGCCAGCTCGATCTTGTGCTTGCCGCCTCCAGTTTTACACACAAAGTTGGTTGAGGTCCCTTTCCGCTTGTGTGCGCCACCTTAGGTGAGGTCTTCCTTTATCTCCGGAATGGATTCGAAGACTTTTCGGCTCGGAGTGTTGATGTCCATTCACTTAACATGCCCTTGCCATCTTAGCGATGAACTCGAACCCTTCTGACTAGGTCGATATCGCTGTACAACCGGTATAGTTTGTTGTTGTACATTCTACTCTATTTCCCGTCCTTACAAACGGAATCAAAAATCACTCGAGAAATTTTTCTTCCATACTAGAAATGTCATATTTATCAAGAGAAACACTGTATAAATAGCTATGTCCTTTGTTTACAATCACAGATACACCTATATCCAATTTATGTGTATTCATGAGTGAAATGGCTAAAGCATTAAAAATATAAGTATACAAAGATCCTTAAGCTATGAGACCCCATCCATACTTTCAGGGTGGGACTAGCAACACATGTCTGTATGCTATTTCTAGCTAGTCTTCTGTAGAAGAGGTTAATGCTGTCACGATTTCTTTTAGAAGGACTGTCATGATTCTTGTTCTGGAATTGTTCAGAAAATGAAAATCATAATTCAGTTCCATTGTCCCCTTGTGGGTATTAGGATGGCTGTGTGCACCTCTGTACAGACATACTTAGACCAAAGAAGGTCCATTGTGATACCACGGGATCTACCGCTGTTCTAAATACCTAAAGGCTTGAACCTGATGTCAATATTCACCAGGGTTAATAGTGTAGTTTTAAGTTTATTGGAACTATAAATTATGTTAGTTTATGAGTGGAGTAAAATAAACAATTAAAAAAAAAATATATATATATTCACCAGGTCACCGAGTTTGATGAACAGAAGAACCTCCAGATGGGGCGGTCTTCTTTTGGACAGGTCTCGTCATGTACAAACAAAATAGAGGATCGTTTCCTCCTCCTTCTCGTCCCTACAGATCGTGCAGAAATCGTCTGAAAAGATCTATAGAATAGTGTCACCGATAATCGTGCCGGTCTGCGATGGTTTTTGCAAAACTAATCTATTAGAGAGTTTTTGATCGAGCTTAGATCAAGAGCAGTGATCCAGCCTAGGGACTTGACACGTCGTGAGGTCATCTGTGGTTGACATTGCTGATTGCATTCAGCATTAGTGAGTTTACATGTAGTGAAAAGCACACCTGCATTTTGCCTTTTCGGCAGAATTTTCTGACGAGCTCATCAGCCTTGCAGTTTCCCGGAATGTCTCTGTGGTCAGCATGGATGAATGTTGAATTGCTCGTGACACCTAGATAGTTGGGCCACATTGAGGAGGCTTTTAGACTAATGGCTGCACTGGCTATCATCTGCTAGCTGAAAATGTCTAGGGGAAACAGATGAAACATTATATCTAATGCTACGGAGGGAGTAGTTCTTAGTGCACCGCTGATAACAAAATTGAGCTTTAATGTTCTTTTTAAAGGCCGTTCACCATATGATCGCGCTATACATTAATATGAGCATGACAATGGACATGTAAACCAGGGTGTAGTGGTGAGACTGCTGCCATCAATAGTTGGAGGGTCTATAAGAGGAACTTTATTTTTCTGAGTGAAAGGGACCAGTTTGGTTTTATTGGGATTTACTTCCAAACTAAATCTTGTTGTCAATTTTGAGAGCAAGAGAAAAGAGTGTTGAAGGAGATCTCTTAGAGTTTTTAGGTTCTTTCCTGAGACAATAATAGCAACATCATCTGCATAGGTAATCACTATGCATCACGCCCTTTCCAGGTCGACTACTAGCTCATTAACGATCAGATTCCAAAGAAGACGGGACGAGACGCTAAATTGAGTTGTGCTGAAACTTACAAGTTTTTGGGTCGAGTTTTGTATTAATAATCCTGCCTGTAAATAATTGATTCATTAGCACTTTAAGAGATGATTCAATGTTCAAACTTCCCAGTGGGTTAGTAATCGCTTCTGTGTTGACATTGTTGAAAGCTCTCTCGATGTCAAGAAAAACAATCTTGATGCTTGATGGTCAGTGATCAACCCTTGGTAGTGGCACTTACGAACTCCTTCGATTATCCATGTTTGTATGTGACGTTGATGGGTTGTAACTAAGGCTGAGAGTTTTAATTTTGGCGGGATCTATCTTCAACCTCACCAGGTTCACCTCTGTCACCAAGTAAATGGACAGTTGATGCAGCAAGGCCATAATTCTTTGCCATTGGGGGGATGCATTGTCAATGTAATCGAGGCGCTTGAATTAAGTTGTCAAACTCCATTGCACCTTTTTAGGTAGTCTTAAAAATAGCCACCAGTTTGTCCGGAATGTACTCCTTGCATTAGATATCTATGTATGACTTGGGCGATTTCGTTGAAATTCGATGTCTACACAATATTTGACATAAACAACGTCATGACATACCAAGTTTTGAAAATTGTCAACATATTCTTTTTTTTTTTAGAGAATTTCGAACTGACTTAACTGCAAATAAACAGCAATAGGTGCAAGTATGTGCGACCCAGTGGTGTATTCAGTAAACTCAATTCCGATTAATGATCACATGGACAAATAAAATCATTTATACTCTATAATGCATTAATCTATCCAATGCATGCACTTCTGGTAGAAACTAAGTTTAACTTAGTTTCTACCAGAAGTGGACAATCATAGGTAAAAAAAAAAAATGTCTTTCGATCAAAGTTGTTGAACAAAAAAAGGCTTTAAGTCCATTACAAATGCAACATCATGAGGAAGAAAATTTCCTGGTATCCTCCAACATAAGCCATGTCTTACCCCGTCTTTTTCTGATTTTGATGACTTTCGGACAAACACATCTTAGGTACATATCCGACATACTTCGAAAACCAAATTTCAATCAAATCTGTTAAGTGCTCCTTGAGTTCCTCGTGTGAAAAGGATGATTCGAATATTCATCTATCTAACCCACTCCATCGAATTTTTATGACTTTGGAGTGGGGCTACTAGTATGTCAGTTATAGCCTACAAGCCAAATTTCACCAAAATCCGTTCAGGTATTCTTGAGTTAGGCGGCTAAGAGGGATGATTTATTACCCACATTCCATCTGATTTTGACGAATGTCAGCCGAAACTGCGAACGCATCAGAGAAAATGTGTACATAAACTAAATTTCATCAAAATCTGTTAAATGGTTCTTGAGCAATTTATGTATGAACAAAGAGACAATTAGACATAGAACTAAACATTTCTGTTTAAAGTTTAAATGACTTTATAGAACACTAATTGCTCGAAACCTGACTTAATTTGTTTATATCTAGAACCTATAGCATTGCTTTGCATTTACATTATTTTTGTCAATTATTGGAGGTACCTACTCAAAATAAGAGTATGATTGATGCTTATCAATTTAAGAGTTCATATTCATATACAAATGTGAAATTTATATTATCTGCATCCTTTTATTAAACCTTAATTCAATTTTACTAAAATCACACATGCATAGCTAGACAAAACATTGTCCATATTATAATATTCTTATCACTTCCATTATTCTCACAGTATGTTCTTTCTCTCACAGAATACGTGAAGAGGTTTCTGGCTAAAAGCATACAAACATAAATCCAACCGCTAGCCTTATATAAACAACAGACAGGCACACCCTATGCACCAACCAGCCATCAGTATAATTTGCAATAAATATTTTTTTTGTTGAAAATAAATTTGTAAATTATTTAAATGTTTAAAATATAATAAACTTACCAAATCAATTTAAGTCAATACTTGTTCTTTAAATAATAATATACGTACCTACTTTTATTTCACCACAAAAGTTAAGCTTTTCTTGTATCTTAAAATTAAAATCACTGTTACTTTCTCCTTTTAGGCTTAGTTAGTGGTTTCCCGTTTGTCAAAAATCGAAATGTTCAATATTTTAATTTGTGTTTGTTAACTTTCCTTCCAGTTGGCAAGGCACCGTATTCCATTGAGCCTAGGCAAGTACCAACTCGCATATACAGGGTGATGCTATTTCAGATGATCAAACACTCTTTATAACAGTTTACATTTCTATGCGCCAGAGAACTGCTTTCGACAATTTTGATGAGAATAAATCAGTAGAAATCATGCTTGTAATTTTTGATGAATTATTAATGCAACTTTTTTTTTTTTAAAATATGTAAAATATGAAAGTCTTATGAGAAATTTCATAAAAATTGGATTTTGAAGTCCTCTGGCGCATAGAAATGAAAACTGTTATAATAATAGGTACGCAATTGGGTTTAGAAGCATATCTCACACCTTAGTTTGCGTTAAGCAGTTAAAGAGTTAAAAGATTATAAATAGTTTAAGTTAAAACAACCTTCTAGTTACTGTACCTAGAAATGGTGGGGGGAGATAGACCCTCTTATACAATTTCGTTCTTGTCGGAGTTCATCTGTTACTCTTAAACAAAATCAAGAACTATGGTCTAATTCGACTTGTGCAACTGCCATCCGGAAGAAGTAAGACGCTTTCGCGTTATGGCGCCGAACACCTTCTGAGGGCCTCTTTAAACGTGCTAGGAATGACTGCAACGTCATTTTAAAATATGCTAAATTATTAAAGGAATAAAAGGTTCTGCTTTATCCACCATCCCGGCTCTTGTCTATAATGATGAGATTATCACGGACTCCAAAGAGAAAGCTAGCTGCAATATTCGCAGTAAATTCACATTACCGCACAATCTGGCTCTCTCTCTCCATCTATGCAGAATTCAATTCAATATTCTTTTTTCGAACCCGTTCAGTAGCTCGAGTTCTAAAAGATCTGAATAGCAAGAAGTCTTCAGAGGTTGTCTTAAAGAGGTGTTCTTCTAATCTGCACACATTCAGCCTATTTCGAAAAATGGTAATAAATCCTTCCCGTCTAAATACCGGCCAAAAGCTTTGACGTCAGTGCTGTCCAAGGTCATGGAGGGTATTGTTAACCACCATCTCATGAATTATCCTGAAAGAAACCATCTCCTTAATGACCGCAGGTAACTTAAATGACCTACCTGTCCGAAAAATGGAACCAGTGAATTCAAATGCACAATGGTAACCCTTAATATCTCTAAAGGGTTCGGTAGAGTGTGGCATAGTTGCCCTCGTTAATAAGCTTCAAGCTCATTCAAGGTTTTCTTTAAGTGGTAAGGTTTTCTTTAAGTGGTAAGTGGATGGTTGTACTTCTACACCATTCTCGACCAATGCCAGTGTTCCCCAGGTCTCAGTATTCTCTCCCTCCAATTTTTCAGGTGTAGATCAATGACATACTTTCTGCTACTCGTAATCCGATTCGTTCCTTCGCGGATAAGAGTACTCTTGGCATCGCACCCAAATACCTTCTCTTGAACACCGAAGGCATGTTGGATGCTAAGCACTCATGCCCCGGTATTTCCACCACGAATGTGCGGGCGAAATTTATATTTATGTCCCGCCTGTCCATTTTAATCGTAGAACACGTAGCGCATTCTGAACGTGCATATACTTTAGAGCCTGCTTTCGCCCACCGATCAACATAGGATTACTAACGCGCATCGTTACCAAACTCTCTCCCCTATATCTATCCACTTTTTAACTCTTTCCTTTTGCTCCATCACTAGGTTTTATAAACTTCAAAGAACACAATTTTAAGTGGGGCAGAACATTTATTTGTAAAAATGAAATACAAAAAAGTACGACCTATCACCCCCCCGAAATTTTATCGTCTGAAGTGGAATCACTCTGCCATGTATATGTACAGATGTATTTACATGCAGCTGCCAGTGGCAATATATGGCCTCAATAGCGGATGCATGAGTTGTGGAGTTGCGGATGAGTCTTCCATTAGATACCATCGGCAAGAGCTTTTTCCCTCACACAAAAGGAGGTACATTACTGACTTCGCTAATAAAAAGGTTCTTGTCTTTGCTTATAAAAAAAATATTGCTAACGAAATTCAGTTCGATTTCATTACCGGAGAAAAAGTGCATTCCATTTAACAACTACTCACAAGTACTAGAGAGGTAAAATATCGGGTTTCAATTATATAGTTTAATCTATTGTCTTCAACTAGCCCGGCCTGATAAAAATGATTTCTGGAGGGGGACTTGAAGCACTTTATCCGCCACTGTCCAACAATGGCGAAATTGAGACAGGAATTACTTAGCTCATACAAATACCATACCATTCTTTTCGATTTTGAATTCCAACAGTACCCCATGAGGGGTGCACTACGGGTGCAACCATCTATTTTCAACACGAATATCAATCAATTCAAAAACCATATAAAGAAAAACAGAAACATAAGGTCTGTTTCTGTATACTCTGGATCTGAATAATTTTAGTAAAATTTTGTAAAAATTCACAACTCGGTCAAGTACGGGAACAGACCTATAGTTAATCATTTATGCAATGTTAACTTAAGCGCAAAAGACATTGGGTGCGTTCAAAATAATCCGTTTAC
Source organism: Pocota personata (assembly GCA_963082735.1). Lineage (NCBI taxonomy): Eukaryota > Metazoa > Arthropoda > Insecta > Diptera > Syrphidae > Pocota > Pocota personata. The sequence continues at coordinate 187,594,059 of OY720429.1, forward strand.
GCTGGCAGGATGGCAAGTCGGTCGTAAAAAAGAGAAAAAATGTAAACAGTGGCAATTTCATTGGACAGAAAATATTGTATTTTATTTAAAAAAAAGTAACAATACTTCATGAAATTACTGTCGATAGCGAAAAAAAAGAAACAGAGCTGCTTCCATAGTCTCAAAATTATCGATATATCGATAGTCATCATCGATAGTTTGTTTCCTCTAACAAATATGTACCTAGGTTTAAGTATGTACTTGCCGAGACCAAATGAAACACGTCTAATATGTAGACTTCTAAGTAATGAATGCGGGAGGTTATTCAACTTCCAATAGATCGATTGTCCGCCACTTGAATATTTTAACTAACCACAGCTACAATCGCTTGAATAAAAATTAAGTAAAGATTGCTGTCATTCAAAAATTTGTTTCTTTATTGTGACGATGACAAGTTGTCACCACATTCGTTCATAAATAATTAAAAAAAGTCTTTCTAGAATGCCACTACTTCATCCTCCAACCCCAATTCCCTGTGTTCATGTTCGCTGTTTATGTTTACATGATGTCGGGAATTGTTTACTGAATTCGCTGTTCAGCGTTCGGATTGCCATGGACTGGCATAACAAGCTCCACACGCCAGCCATCTGTTCTTCAGTTAATAAACAGGAGAAGTTAATTTGTTTTCTTTCTCTTTGAACTCTATGCAATAATTTAGCAAAAAAAAAGTTATACATAATAATACAACCTATATGACACGCGATGTAGCCGCAGTGCAAGCTATTGCGATATAATGTGCATCCCAGGGTAGTTTGTTCCCCGCCAGCCAAAGCAGTGTTTGATCTCCTATCTATGGGCAAAACCCATTATTCATTTTATTCATAATATTTACTTTATTTACTTTAATGTTTACTAGAGTTGCAACAAGCAAAATGCTTCTTTGTTTCATGTTGTTGGCTTGGTGGTATTTTATAAGCCCTCCTATAGTATGCAAATAGAAGGAAGGAGTACTATATTTACGTAGTTGAATCAATTATTATTATTGATCTCGTAAGAGAAAGATGCTAGAAAATAATATCAGAAAGGGGAGATGGTTGAAACTTCAGTAGTTTCGGAGTAAACTTCGTAAACGGACGCACTGCGCCATTTTAGGACATTTTAGGATGCACTTGTCGACATCTTTCCCTTGGGGCAACAATAGTCATTTCCTTGATTTTATAGGAGACTTCAACAACTGTGATGCAGAATTGATTTTCCAAACTCTATGAACCTGAAGCTATCATACGAGGGTGGGTCAATAAGTCCCTGAAAAATAAAATAAGGAGCACTCTTTTCGGTATAAAAACATTTTATTTTTCAACACAGTCTCCTTTTAGATCTATGCACTTCATCCAATTTTCACGATCCAAATAATACGATTTCTCGAGCCCCTCAAAATAAGCGTTTGTTTCAGTGATGACCTCTTCATTCGACCCAAATCTCTTACCTCCAAGTCATTCCTTCATGTTTGGAAACAAGAAATAGTCGCAGGGGGCTAAATCTGGGGAATATGCTGGATGAGGGAGGAGTTCGTAGCCTAACTCATGCAATTTTGCCATGCGCCGGTGCGTTGTCCTGGTGAAAAAGAATTTTTTTCTTCGCCAAATGCGGCCGTTTTTGCTTCAAATCGGCTTGGAATCGATCCAGCAGCTCTGCGTAATACTCGTATCACCGGCGCGATCGTTTTACCCTTTTCAAGGTAATCGATGTGAATAACAACGCGCGCATTCCAAAAAACTGTCGCCATGACCTTGTTTGCTGACAAACTCGCCTTGGTCTTCTTCGGCTTCGATTCACCAGGAGAAGTCCATTGTTTTGACTGTTCCTTGGTTTCTGGTGTGTTGTGGTGAATCCAGGTTTCATCCACGGTTACGAATCGGCGCAAAAACTCAGCCGACTTTTTCTAGAACATCGCCAAACACACCTTTGAAGTTGTCAAACGAATGCGTTTGTTGTCGATTGTGAGCAAACGTGGCACCCATCTTGCGGAAAGCTTTTTCATGTCCAAATATTTATGTAAAATCGAAAGGAGCCATATGATAAGCCTGTGGCTTCTTCAAGCTCGCGCACTTTCACTCGCCGATCGTCCATTATCAAACTATGGATTTTGTCGACCATTTCTGGTGTGGTGACCTCAATTGGGCCAGAACGACCAGAACGTTCGGCGTCACTTTTGCTTGAACGACAGCACCGAAATTGAGTAAACCAGTGGTGAATGGTTCAAATCGATGGCGAAGAGTCCCCATAATATTTGTCAAGCTTTTGTTTGGTTTGCGTGATAGTTTTTTCTCGCAAAAAATAGTGTTTAATGAGCACTCGAAATTCACTTTTTCCCATTTGAACGAAAATGCTACTAGGCGTCTATATAAAATGGCTGCCACAACAAAACTATTTTACAGATCTGTCTGAAAATTTGGGTGCGTTCTTTGGAAAGATGATTCTTGACAAAAAAAAATTTAATTTTAAGGTGACGACACAATTTGTATTAATTTTCAGGGACTAATTGACCCACCCTCGTAAGTCACCTTCCTAGGAGCACAGTGATTAATGCCATTCGGTAGTTCCCCTACACGCAGGGCAACTATAACAGCTGATACGAGACCTAACTCTAAATGAACTGCTTGTAACTATAGATGACTCGGGCCCCAAAGTTGCATACGAAGAAACGACGAATATGAGATCGCAGACTCTTCTCAGTCTTATGGACTGTCACTTGTGGTCGGGGCATCAACTGGACCAAGACAGAGCCAGTTCTACACTCCAAGCATTATTGCACCCAAGCTTAAATGCTATATCATAGGCAAGCAACTATAGTTAGATAGAATGATAACATGACAGCCAAATGTCACTCCTGAGGTTTGCAGTTCGCTATGAGAAAGAGAAACCTGTCGTTCCTTTCTATAGCGACGAAGTGCTGAGCATTGTTGCAGGTTCTATAAACTGAATCAGATGAGATAATTTACGATGTGATTCTTTTCAGAAGGTAGTGGCCAATGATTATTCCAGCCAGTATTCGAAGGTTATTTATGTCTAAATTTACGAGGAAGTTTCCCTTTTTGCGTGAGAACTTATTAAATACTCGTCTGATAGGCTCTTCAAATGTCTCCTATAGTATTTTGAGTCAATTTGGATAACATAATAATATTATCTGCGTGGTCAGGAACACAGACCAGCGTCACAAAGTTACATCGCCCAAGTCCATCTGCTTGTAAAGGCTTTGATGGCGACTTGCCCAGATTTAAAGCCGGATATTTCCGTCAACGTTTTCTTTCAATGCAATGTACACTTCTCCTGAAAGACAGGTGTTAGATAGTTTTATAGTTGTATGAAAAGTCCGCCTATAGGGAAGGAAGTACTTCCTGGTAGAAAGGCAGTTGTAGCTATTTGTTTTATGTTTCTAAGGATACGCGAACCTATAATGCTGAAACAGTGTCCCGAGATGCTTGTGGTACCCGTCCAGCTCCAAGCTTCGAAACATAATAACGACTACTTCATAGAGCCTATAACAAGATGTGCCACCTGTTTTTCAGGTAATGGTTGGAAAAACTTGTATTTTATTCGTTTCCCTTTTATATTCGGGAGTTTGTGTTCCCCAATGGGATATGAACCTGCATAGTACGGGAAACAAACAAGCATTCTACCCACTACACCATAGCCATTCCAAGTGATCTGGATGAGACACAGTATTCTTACGAATATTTGTTTTGGACATATGTTATCGAGTGTCTTACCGCCATCCTACTTTCCTACCCCTAAATTCCATTATGAACTTTTTTTTTAGGTTTAGAAATATACCTATGCATGTAGGAAAAGTAAATTTGGAAGAATATGTGTAGCAGTTGGGGTTACTTTCGTTGAACTAGAAATACTGACACACTCGTGTTATAATTTGTAGTGTACCTATATTTGTAATTTGTTCGACTAGCAAATAATAACAGCATAAACAGGAATCTATCTATGCACGATTGGATCACATTCACCATCTTAGGTCCTTAGGATCTACTGAACATATTAACTAAAAACTAAAATATTTGCCCAAAAATATGGGGCCCCTCTCAACATTTCAGTTTTTAAAAGCTTGACAAACAACGACTTCGGATGACACCAAGTTCCACATAGAGCAGTTTGCATTCGCTTGCATAGTGACGGTGAGGGAAGCAGGGAAGTTTTACGCTGAGCCTACTCAATATTGAGTCGACTTATAAGTTCATGAGGGTACAATACTTTGTGCAAGACCTTTTTACAGACTGCGCAGTCTTTGCATAACTAAACTACCCAGAGAAGTGGTGTCTGACGTCGATTGTTGCGAAAACTACAACTCCCCGCTTCAATTGGACTAACTCAAGTCCCCTTAATATGAATACCGAAAGAGCAACGATGGTTCTAAATCTCTTAAGGAGATTATAACCATGAGTCGTCTTAAACTCCTTATATGTATATTAATACCAATGTTTCTCTACCTTGTACACAAAGCCTTAGCATTGAGTTCTACCTACGAATTGCAAACTTATAATCTAAAGTAAACCAACAATAGAGCTATGTTCCATTTCTGACTTACTACAGTTCTGGGACTGACTAGTTATCCTTGATCCGAGTTATCCTTGTTGGATAGTTCTTACTTTTAAAAAATGTGTTTGATATATTGTATAGAATTTAACCTAACATGGTTCGTTGTAAAAACTACAAAAATAATTAATTAGACGTGTCCTTTGTTTTCCTCCTTTCCAGATGAGGTTCGTACTGGCACTTATCGTCAACTCTTCCATCCCGAGCAGCTGATCACCGGTAAGGAAGATGCCGCCAACAACTATGCTCGTGGCCATTATACAATTGGCAAGGAAATCGTTGATTTAGTTTTGGACCGTATTCGTAAATTGGCTGACCAATGCACTGGCCTTCAAGGATTCTTGGTATTCCACTCGTTTGGTGGTGGTACCGGAAGTGGTTTCACCTCACTCCTCATGGAACGTCTCTCCGTTGACTATGGCAAAAAATCTAAACTGGAATTTTCCATCTATCCAGCACCACAGGTAATGCAAATTTCTTGTTTAAACGGTCTCGTGTGCACCATTATTAAATAGTTCTTCACATTTGCGTGTAGTATGGTAGTTGGTCAGCGCGGAGGGTTTGTGGTTGATATGGACACGCAAACCTGTTAAATTTATGGCTTTCGTTCGTCGGTGAGTTTAAGTGTGACTCATGGATTCGAGAATGGGATGAAAGGCGGCGATTTATACTTAATTATTAGACCAAGACTGAGTTGTTTTTTTTTTACTCTCTAGAGTTCGTTAACCTAGAAAAAGTGGGGGAGGGATCGATAAGCACTTAGGACTTACCAAATTCATTACACAGGGAGTGGCGGTGGTCCGTGAAATGCGTGGACTATTATTAGACGTTTGCATTTCTGTTGTTTGGAATGAACTTGCTATTGATTTTAATTGACGGTTTGATGGGAATGGAAAACCGTCGCACCAGCCGTCGTCGGTCGGTCCCATTTAGCCAGCAAAATAGGCTCGCATGTGTGTGTTATAAATTATTTCAAGCTAATAATTCCAAGTTGATAGTAATTACAATGATTATTTCATCAATTCAAAGCAACATAAAATGGTCTTAATTGCAGACATTTGTGAAAGCGAAAGGGGTTAAGTACAAGGCGAATTGCGTGTAAAAACGGCGAACTTATAGTGGAAGCCGATATTACGTTTAATGAACAAAAAACCCTAATTAAATTTCGTTGACCCTTTGTGACGTCCATACTAACTGAACTTTCTACTTCTACCATCTATCCAATAAAATTCATACTAAGCCACAATTTTCTTTCCCAGGTATCTACCGCTGTCGTCGAACCATACAACTCTATTCTGACAACACACACTACTCTGGAGCATTCCGATTGTGCGTTTATGGTAGATAACGAAGCCATCTATGACATCTGTCGCCGCAACTTAGACATCGAACGTCCAACATACACCAACCTTAATCGTTTGATCGGTCAGATAGTCTCCTCGATCACAGCTTCGCTACGTTTCGATGGTGCCCTCAATGTCGATTTAACTGAATTCCAGACCAATTTGGTGCCATACCCACGTATCCATTTCCCATTGGCCACATACGCACCTGTCATATCCGCAGAGAAAGCCTACCATGAACAACTGACCGTTGCCGAGATTACCAACGCATGCTTTGAGCCGGCTAATCAGATGGTCAAGTGCGATCCACGACATGGCAAGTACATGGCTTGCTGTATGTTATACCGTGGCGATGTCGTACCCAAGGATGTCAATGCAGCCATTGCCACCATCAAGACAAAGAGAAGTATCCAGTTTGTGGACTGGTGTCCCACTGGCTTCAAAGTTGGCATCAACTATCAGCCCCCTACTGTTGTGCCTGGTGGTGATCTTGCCAAAGTCCAACGTGCCGTCTGCATGTTATCCAATACCACAGCCATTGCCGAGGCATGGGCTCGCTTGGATCACAAGTTCGATCTAATGTATGCCAAGCGTGCTTTTGTTCACTGGTATGTCGGCGAGGGCATGGAAGAGGGCGAATTCTCTGAAGCTCGCGAAGATTTGGCGGCTCTTGAGAAGGATTACGAGGAAGTTGGCATCGATTCTAATGAAGAAGTTGGCGAGGGAGACGAATACTAAAGAGGAGGAGACTTATCATTGATCATTCAGTAATTTATATAAATGGTATTGCTTGACAACAACTAGACAAAGGGACAACAGCAACTCAAGTGATACGGAAAAAGGAATTTTTTTTTATTGAATTTCGTTCGTTTTTTCATAAGATAAGTGGATTTCAATTTATTTTATCTTAGAGCCCTAATAACTAGAAACTAATGTCTCTGCACATACTTACATATATTTTTTTTCCATTTTTTTTTTTTATTTTTAATCTCATTATTGTAATCATTAAAAAGAAATTGTAGTGACTTTATTTTTCATTTGCATAAATACTATCATCAAAGAAATATAATAAAAAAAAATGCTTTAACATCACCTGACATTAAAAGCAAATTGAGTTTTATTTTAATTTTGGGTCTTGCAAAATACATATTCGTACATATGTCGGCACCTTTATGTGCATTATGACTAAGGATAGCGTGCAGTTAATTATATCTTCACGATTTTATTGAAACTGAATTTATGTAAAATTGAAAAATTACTCACAGAAACCACCGTCTACCATGCGAGAGAGGAAATATATAAATTGCACGACAGGGTTCCAACGTTAGGTAAGGTTAGACTAGGCAGGTGGGTGTACTGCGATAACAGTCACTGCTCACTAATGAAAGTGAAAATCTTGAAAGACACTTGATGGTTCTCGGTTTTCAAGTAGTGTGAGACTCTAGCGCCACTAAAAACACCTCCTTAATCAGAATCACCAAACAATTGTGACATCTAATACGCTTATCTAAAAGGGAAATGCGTGAAGACAGTTTTACATTAAGTTATGTCAAACAGAGAAAATCCTTTACTACAAAGAATATACTCTAGTTGCACTCCTGGAAATTGAAGGCCTCTTTAATAATGTGAAAACAGAATCTATTAAAATGGCTCTAGAGGGAATAGAAGCTAAGACAATGGTAACGGAATGGATTGAAACAATCCTTAATAGCAGAGTTATTAATTCACAGATGGGCGAGAGTGCAATAAATAAAATATTTCACCTCTCTTGTGGCTTCTTGTCGTTAACAAAATTCTTAAGGCTCTAAAGTACCAAGGAATAAAGACGATAGCATACGCCGATGACATAGCAATCCTGATTAATGGCAAGCATTTACCAACCATCAGCGGTAGTAAGGAATCGGCACTGCAAGGAATCAAATGCAAATGGACTACAGGTCAGCTCAGAGAAGACAGAACTGGTTCTATATAATTTCAATCTACCAAAACTTAATGAAATACCTCTGAAACTCTCCAATGAAGATAAATATCTTGGAACCATTCCAGATTCAAAGCTTACGAGGAAGCGGAACACAGAGGAACGTATGAAGAGAGCACTATGTGTGTTCTACGCATGCAAGAAAACCTTCGGTAAATACTGGAAAATGCGACCGCATATAATCCGCTAGATGTACACAGCGATCATTGGACCCATACTTACCTACGGAGCACTAATATGGTGGAATGTAATGGAAAAAAATTGCTATGTTAACAACCTCACTAAGGTACAAAGATTAGCATGTATAGGAGTAACAGGAGCACTGAGATTATACACCACAAGCAGGATTAGAAATATGTAGTACTTCACCTTTTTTCCTTGCATACATAAAAGGCCTGGCAGGTAAAAGCACAATCCGTCTTAAAACATCCGGTTTGGAAACAAAGTTCCTACGGTCACGCATCTATATTTCACAGATATGAAATTGTTGACCCCAACAAGAACTCCGACTATTGCATACAAGGATTTCAATAAGAATTACTCCCTTATTCCCAAAAGACAAGAATGGAGTTTACAGATTAAAGACTCATACAAACTCCCAAATGAATGCAGGTTCTTTCAAGCTGAAACGTTTGCCATTGAAGAGTCTTGACAATCCTCACAATGAAAATAGATCCATCTCGGATTACAATTTTTGTGGATAGTTAGGCAGCAATCAAGGTACTGAACAGCGAGACAATAAGATCTACGACAGTATGAAAAAGTCGTAAAACCCTGAACAAACTTAACGTGGTCAATCCCTGCTGGGTTCCCAGACATATGTATGTAGTGATATAGAAGCGAATGAGATAGTTGACGAATTAACATAAAAAGCTAGGGAACAAAACAAAACTAGGGAACAACACTGCTTGGTTATCAAGAGATGATTGCAAGAGCTGTCAAGGTGAGGAAGAAATAGAAACAATCAAACACCTGCTCTGCGACTGCCCAAATTTTCACAACTGTTGCCTCCTCCATATGGGAAACAGATTCTTCGGAGAACTGGGTGAGTTGGCACATGCATCGCTGATGGACTTAACTAGATTCAGTAGGAGCACTCGCTGGTTCGATCAGAAACCAGCCAACTAGAAACAATGTTAGATGCGTTAACCTAACCCAAGGCGAATCACAATGGACCACAATGGACCACATTTCGAGAAGTACAGTCCCCCCAACTTAACCTAACCTACCTAATCAGGATCGATTTTTCTTTCTTGCATTTAAAAGTGCATTAAGGAAAGTTGAAAGTTTTAAGTACTTCCCCAAAGCTTTTAGACCATTAGCTCATGAGGCTTGGTTCCTCTCAACCTCCGGATACTGCCTTTTATATTAGACGGTTTCTATCTCGGAGTTGATGTAGTTTTGCAGTCATTGATTGTGTCTCATAGGGTGCTTTCTTACCACTTCTGTCACATTGTCTATTTGTTGGTCACTGTGCAAATTGTTATATACCGAGCGGCATTTATTATTCCAAGTGGCCTCCGCCAGAGTTAATGCACATTCGGGCTCTTTCCACAGCATTTTCCATGACTTCTCAATATTTTTGGCGATCATTCTTCACTTCTTGTCGGATGTTCTCCTTTAGGGTCGCCAAGGTCTGAGGCTTGTTGATATAGACCCGTAACTTCAAAAAAACCCAAGAAATTAATCTGAAAGTGTCAAATCGGGCGATTTTACAAGCCAGTGCAAATCGCTAAAATGGGAGATTAATTGACTTGAAAGAGGACTTGGCGGTAATTTACACGCGATTGGCTGATGCACTTTGTACGGGTACATCTTCAAGACTTTCACCAAAATTCGCTGTAGAGCCAAAATCACCGAGCGATTATTTGTCAAAGACATTGACACAATTATTCCGCGTTCATGAAGAGTATAGCAATCAATGGTTTGTCTACGTGTATTCTGCTCCTGTTTACTTTACAAATGTCAAAGTCGCGATGACATAAGACGCCAATTGCACAAATGAGAGCATCTTCCGAAAGAGTGATGAAATATAGGTATATATAGGCATATTCAGGGTAGACATAAGAATCTTAGTTTCTTCCCAGTAACCAGTACATTTTTCTATATTTTAAATTTAGTTCTTCTCTTTTTTTTTGATGTGCTTTCCCTATTTTGACTTCGCGTCCAAACTTATTCCACTTGTCTATATTGGCATGAGGTACAACTTGGTTGTTAATGTATTGTACTTCAGAAGATTGTTTATCTTTTTATTTGTGAAGTTTATGTGAGTTGATTTTGTTGCATCCAATATCTTCCTCTAACTATTCCGATACGCTCCACGTGAATAACAATGGTGCCATGCCCAATGAGGATGCCAGAGACATCTTGAGCGTCTTTACGACTAAGCTTCATAGGCATTTTTCCAGATAGAAGGAAACTTGCATACGTGCACAAAATACTGGGATCATAAGCAACGACAATAACAACAAATAAAAAATGCTGCCCAGTTATCCAGACGCCACCCTTGAAGTTTACTGAAACTTAATACCACCTGAGTTTCAAACCTACTACACCAACCTTTCTTTCTCTCTCTTACTTTCTACAAACGCCCGTGCACTGAAATAGTTTAAGGGTATACATATCCCCTTTGGCGCGCGCCAATTATATAAAAAAAAAGATAATGTGACATTTTCGTGAAATGCAAATGATGCGCTTCTACATCTTTCTCGATTAATGCAGGTGTTTCCCAGGGCTCAGTACTCTCTCTGTCCCTTTTGCTGATTCACATCAATAACCTGCTTTCTGTTACTCGTAATCCGATTCATTCCTTCGCTAATGACAGCATTCTAGACTTCGCCTATTCGCAAACGACACAACGGCAAGGAACCAAATTGTCGAGCCTCAGCGGCAGCGAATGTATACCGAACTTAACTCTGTTTAAGGCGTCAAGAACAAATGTTCGCCCAGACATTCGATGGAACTTACTGATGCTGCAAAAGATGGTGCTAGATGCTTTGGATTCCTTAAAATTTGTAAACTATTTGTCACTCCTGCGGTCTTACAATCTATAGACTTTATGTTCGACCAAATCTTGGATATAAGTCACATACTTGGCCGGTAGCTCAGGTCACAAGCTTGAGTTTTCTGAATTGTATGCAGATTGATCGGTGTTCAGTTTATATGCAGCCAAATTTCTTCGGTCGAACACTGAAGACATGTTGGATGCTTATTGCTTTTGTGCCGGTACTTCCACCTTAAATGCTCGGACAAAATGTATAGTTATGTCCAGCCTGCCCGTCTGTTTGATCATAACGCATGTGTATCCCATTCTTCACATGCATGTACTTTAGAGCTTAGAGCTCGCAATGATCACCTAAGCAGATCGTTTTTTAGCCATTCAACATGAATGTAGAATAACCCGCCTTCCTCAGTATTTCCAGAAACCTATAATTTTCAAAGATTTAAAATTAACGCGTATTATTACCTCACTCTCCCTACTTATCTGTCCACTCTTTAACTCTTTCCTATACCTTTTCCTTTCACTCCATCACTGCCTTTTAATTAATGCGATCATGGGAAAGACCCAATTTCGACCCTTTCCTACAAGAGACTACTTGCCTCTTGTAGGATAGAGGAATGGCCGTATGATAGGATAGAGGAATGGTCGTAGGATGAAGCTGATTACTACCCTTCTTCCCTAAGCCTGAGTGCAGTTTTGATTACCCTGCTACCACAGTCGGGATCCAGATGGATGAAATTTATAGTGATCTCGCAGGCTGCTCTTTTCATATTCTTTAGAATAGAAAGGAAGCACTTTTTCTCAAGAGTTTTCCACCAGACCGTAGCGCCATATGTTAATGTAGGTATGTCTCGAAATCTCCGTGCATGATCAATGTTCTACTATAGGTTTGAATGCTCTTTTCCATTCGTAGAAAGCCAGGACACAGTTATTTACTATCAAAAATGCGGAGAAAATGAGGAGTCTTATGAGTGTGAAAGGACAATACCTTGGGGAGTTCCTCTGCGGGCTTCCTTCCTTTGAATGACGTCTCCTAGGGTCAGTTGATTATGCGTGACAAGACTCAATCCAGTTGCAAAAATCGGCATTGAGTCTTGCCTTTCGAAGAATGCTAAGTATGGCCTCGGTGCTTATGTTATTGAGTCGGTTATGCGTGACCAGAGCATTGACCCAATCCAGTCGCAAAGATCGGCATTGAAGTTGCCCTTCGAAGACTCCTAAGTATGACCTTGCTGCCTATATTATTGAAGGTTCCCTCTATATCGAGAAAAATTCCTTGTGCTGTAGCGACCTTTTAACTACATTGATTAACGCTGTATCTATCATCCTACCTTTCAGATATGCGTGTTGCGATTTAAATAGATAGTTGTCTCCAGTCACCGCTCTAACCGCTCATAGAAAGGACGACAGACAAATAGGCCTAAAGTCTTTGGCTGTGGAGTGGCTGGTCTTCCCGGATTGGGAAGTGAAAATGTACCATAGGAACATAGCCCAGCATAAGACATTTCGTATAGATTCGTTTGAACCACAGAACAATAATTTCATCCTGTTGAATGTTAACCATTCCAGATCCCATATATGGGGCAAATGATTTGATTGCCAAAGCTACTTTGTGCTCTTCAATTATATTACCAATTGTAATCGCATACATTGTCCCTAAATGCCTCAGTGCAATGAGGGAAATGGGTGCTCAATGGTATATCCAGCTTCTCTTGATATGAGTCCATCCAACTGTTGTCAAGTGTTTTGGGTCTCACTTATTGGTACCTATATTCCGTTAATTTGCAAATCACTCAGCTTTCAAAGGCGATTACCCAAATTGCGTAGAGCTCAGGCCCAACTTTAATTTTTTTTCTGTTAAAATGAAACTTTTTGAAAAATGTTGTTTGAGACTTGTTTTTTACAAATCGGGATGATAATAATAAAAAAATATAATCAGCAAAACCAGCCGCATTTGCTGACCACTTGGAACAAACCTTTAAGCCATATGAAGAACTGAAATCTGAAATGATGGTCATGATAAATGAGGAGAAAGGGCCCATTCGACTCCATTATTTGATTCAATTTCCGGAGAGATTCTGAAACAGCTACATAATCAAATTTGTACAGATTATCAGCTTTCCGTTTGAAACACGTACCTCAAACGTTGAAAATAGCCGAGGTAATTATGATACCAAAGCCGGATAAACCACCTACTGAAGTCACATCGTAAAGACCGATATCTATACTACCGTTGATTCGTTGATTTCAAAACTCTTTGAAAAACTCCTGCTTATAAGGTTTTTACCTGTAATAGAGGAAGAATCTCTGATACGAACACATTAGCTCGGATATCGAAATAGGCATTCTACGAAGGAAAACTAGGCCTGTTCTGCAGTATTCCTGGATATAGCTCAGGCCTTTGATAGGATGTGACACAAATAACTTATACCTTAATTGAAGAGATGCCTATCTAGACAATTCTGCACCATTAAGCAAGAGAATGAGTTTTCGGAAAAAAAAGTAATCAAAGCTGGTGTGCCACAGGGTAGTGTGCTGGAATCTACCCTTTATTTGTTATTCACAAACGACATACCACTGAGCGAAAACACAACCACAGCAACATTTGAAAATGATCCTACAATACTGACAGTGGGAAACACTATACAAGAATCGACAGAATACCTTCATAGGCCAATAAACAATATAAACACCTGGACAAGCAAATAACAAATACAACTGAATGAAATAAAATTAAGACTAATGCCCCAGTATTTATAAATATCAGCATTATCCCATATTTTAACACGGATAAGTACTTGAGCATGATCACTGGACGTTAAACTTCGGCACTTATGGCATACAGCTTTGGGGATGTACAAGGAAGTCAAACATAGAATGCCTCCAAATATTTCAGAATAAAGAACTCAGAAATATTGTTAATGTTCCGTGGTACATTCGAAACACAGACCTACACCGAGACCTATGTAGGTATAGAGACAATTTATTTTGAAATCAAGAAGTCCGCTAGGCGGCACAATCTAAGGCTCCAAAGCCACTACAACGATGTAATGCTATCTTCGCTATATTTATATACATATACCAGTTTATCTGACATTTTTTTCTTATGTATTGCGACAAATAATATAAACGGTTTGGGTACATTACGCCGCTAAGCAATAGACCGCCAAATCATTTCGCCGCTTCACAAAACGTTGCCAACCAAATAGCCGTAGGCACATTTTGCCTCCAACCAAATAGCAGCCGGTGCATTTCGCCGTCATCTCAATTCAACGCCACATTAAAATGCAAAAAATTATTGCAACGTTTTAAATGCTATTACTAATTAAACGGCAGAACCGAATATAATACCTAGCATTATATTATTTGGATCATAAAAATCCGTTTTTAGTTTCGTGTCTTAGCAATATTATTATTCAATTAATAAATATGTTTTTTAATAATATTAAATTTCGATTAGCAAATATCTTTAAAATTATTTTTCTATTTTTTCAAGAAAATTCATACAACGTGATTATCTTTTCTTTTTTTGGCAAAATAAAAATATATTTCAGGTTTCTTTTAAAAAAAATTCATTTAATATTTTTCAAAGTTGTTAGCTTTGCAATTATATATGGAAAATAACTTAATTTAAATGGCTGTCGCGGCTGGCTTGATACTTGACACAAAAAGAAGTTCAATTGCATCAAATCGCAGCTCAGAGGATGTCAAGTAATATCACCAAAACGGCTGATTACATGATTACTGTATTTAGTTCGCAAAAGATCAATTGTAAGACGGCTTGTATGGTACGTAGTGCCGTCTTGATGGAACTAAAGATAGTCTCAGGCAAAAAAAAAAAAAAAATCAAAAAATCGGTTGTCATGCATCTGTAGTGCTCTCCGTTGACCGTAACGTTGTTGCCATCTTCATCTTGAAGGGGCCAATAATGCCGCCATTCCACAAACAGTCACACGCTGAGGATACATTCGCTTCTTTACGACTTCGTCTTAAATAAGGCTGCTGTTCCGGTGTAAGCGAATTTTACTCGCGTGAACTTAGCGAATGTAAGCGAATAAACTCGCACACATTTGCGCGAACAGAGTGGTTCCGGTGCAAGCGAGTTTACTCAAGCGAAGTAAGCGAATTTATTTATCCAAATAGTCGTATGTAGTGGGAACGAAACATTTATCTGCAGGAAGTACTGCTAAGTAGTCGTGTTTTGAAGTGTTGTAAATTTGGAAAAGTTTTATCATGTCATTGTCGCTTTGTGAAGAACAATTTTTGTTAGAAAACAGCTTCTTAAAGTACAAATACATTAAAAAGCGTTGTGAAACTAATCTTATTTTTAAGAAAAGACTGGAATGTGGAGAATTTCACAGTCTACTCGTACACAATTCGTTGATTAAAGATAAGCAATTTTTTTTTTTGAATATTATAGAATGACTCCAGATACATAACACTATATTTTGACAAGTATAGAGCCCACAATAGAGAAAATGTCAACAAATTATGTTATGCCGATTTCATATAAAGAGAAGCTCTTACTTTAAGGTAAGTAAAATAAAAACGTCATCATTCTATAATGTTTGTATTTACTCGTATATAACTTATAATTGAAACAAATCATTGGAATTTGAACCGTACCATTGTATATGAAATTTAGTTGCATATACAATGACCGTACTCATTTTGTACGTTTGAAAAATTATGATGAACTTCAGGAGTACTAAGACAACTATTTGTGGGGGTTGAAGAACTTCTATTATCCATTACCTCTAGAGCAATGTTGCTTACTTTCGAGCGAAATATAAGCTTTTGCATTTCGGTCATGTTTTTCATGATGGGAAGGAAACTGATCAAGGAATTGTAGTTGCCATCTAACTTTAATTTCTGGTTATTTTTAATAACGTTTAACTTTTCGTTCTCTATTTCCAAGAAGCGATATTCTCCAGATTTCCTTTTTCTGTGACATAGTTTCATGATGTTCCATCTGGATGTGTTATGATTTCGCTTTGAATTTTGTCTCCTAAATCATCTGAATTTATGTTTTCACAGTTGGTGCCAATATCTTAAGCTTCTATGAAATCATTAGCTTTCGATTGCGGTTCTTCAAAGCCACGTATATTTCTGTTATCATCGTCGCCAAGACTGCCAGAAAGTGGTGCTGGTTCCATGATTTTCTGAAGAAATGACATTTGTTCAAAATAAGGCCACTGTTTTTTTTAGGACACTGCGATGCACTGCCATATTTGAAGTTTTTAGCGACTTTTTTCAATTCAATTCTGTAGGTATCTCTCAAATTCTTCCACTTTTTCTGTACTTCGGTTTCTAAAAAAATATGTTAAATATTCTTTTACAAAAAATGCTGAGTATATAATAATAATTTTGTTCATTTTTTAGATATCTGTCTACAGGAATGATGTACAGAAGCTTGGCATTTAGTTTTCGTTTAGTACATTGTACGATTTCTCGAATAATAAAGGAAGTTACTCAAGCTATTTGGAATAAATTATCACCAATTCACTTGCCACCACCTAGTCAGGAGGAAATCTTTAATATCGCGGATAACTTTTATACAAAATGGGGCTTTCCAAATTGTTTTGGCTCAATAAACGGCATGCATTTCAACTACAAACACTTTTTTTCGATTGTGTTAAAAGCAGTTTCTGATGCAAACTATAGGTTTGTGTGCATTCAATTGGGAGCATATGGTAAACAAAGTTTCGAATCATCGAAACTATATGATCTTATTGAAACTGGTAAATTTAACGTCCCAGAGCCCCATTTGTTGCCGAGATATGATATAGAAGCGCCATTTGTATTGATTGGTGACGAAGCGTATCCTTTAAGATCATATTTATTACGTTCATATCCCAAAAGTAATTTAACGAATGACAAAATAATATTTAACGACAATCTTTCAAGAGCAAGGAAAACTATAGAGTGCCCTTTTGGACATATAACCAGCAAATGGCGAATATTAGGGAAGGCAATTGAGACAACTGTTGAAACTGTTAAAATCATCACAAAATGTGTCTGCCTTCTTCATAATATTATAATTGATAAAGAAGGTATCGACAAACAAATTTTATTAGAAATTATGAATTCCATAGTACCCGGAACAGAAGCGCAGGCGCAGAGAGCTAACCAAAATCCATCTTCTTTAAATGCATTGGGAGCACGTGACTTATATAAATCTTATTTTTTTCACAACTTAAATAAATAAAACATACAAATACATAAATAAACTAATAAAAACTATTAAAAGTACTTACTTGGAAATTTCATTACATCAGCTATTTCATCCCACAATTTCGCATTTTTGGAAAAGTCTTTTCTGTTTATGTCCCATAACGGTGCTCGATTTCTAACTTCATAGATTAATTTTCCAAATCCATTTTTGAACGAAAATCAGTACACAACTCAGCAGTAAGCACAAATCCTACTTAAAAACATATGTATCTTGAATTCGCTTTGCTCGCGCGAGTAAAATAGAAATAAAACTATCGAACATTTTACTGGCTTAGATTCTCTAAGTTCGCCCGAGTAAATTTTGTGCACTCGAACCACAACATAGGAAATGCGTACTTTTGAATGATTTTAGCGAACTTTGCGAATTTGAGCGAGTGATATTCGCTTACATTCGCTGGCACCGGAACCGCAGCCTAAGGCAGTTTTGCTTGTTTACATAGCCGCCGAGATGAAAATGCGCCTCATCCGAAAAAAATATTCTTTTTAGTAAAAGAGCTTTCTCGGCGTCATTTTCGAACTGCTCTAAAGTCCAAACAGAGAAGCGATAATGAAGCGAGTGGTCATTTTGCTTCAATTCCTGAATTAGTTGGACCTTGTAAGGGAATAATTCGAGGTCTTTATGCATATTTATCCTTATGCTGGTGCGGTCAATGTGTAGTTGCTGAGGTCTGTGGCGAGTTGACGTTCTCGGGTTTAGGCGCATACTTTCGGCAACAGCAACAATAAGGACGAACACGAGGATAACTTGTGTTATCAATTAGGATCCCAATCTCACGTACTTTCTTCACAAACTTGCGTACATCAGGCACGGTTGGTGCATTACTTAGACCGAAATTTCTTTTAATTGTTTCGGCAACACAGCACTCACTTTGGAAATAAGTTTTCCAACGTTGTTCAATCGTAAATCGATTCATTTCGTACCGCGGAAGTATAATGCTGTGTTTCTGTAAATTTTTTGACAGCGAAAGAGCTGTCAGTGTCAAAATGATATCAAAGCAATGCATGTCAAATAGCAAGTGTTCAGAGGTTATTAATTATACAGTTTCCTGACATGTGACTGTCCTCAGTTACATACACTTTGATAAGGTTCATTCCTACTATCCCAAAGTACAGTATGAATAACATTTTCGAGAAAGAAACTAAACTATCTTAAACCTCGGGCATCCTATTTGAAGCACCAAATATTTTTAATTCTGATCATAATTTCGTCCTTAAGCTTACTTCATTTGTTACGTTTCTAGCACTACATTCTCTGCAGGTTACATCCTGAGCATAAGTATAATCAACAGATTATTTCCTGATGTGTGTACTGCAGGTTACTTCCTGAGCATCGATTTTATTCAATAAGTTACCTGCTGATAGGTATACTGTAGGTTACTTTCCTGTGTATCAATATTATCAAACACTCGCTGCAGGTTACTTTCCTGTAAAGTTCTTTCCTGATATAAGCACTGCATGTCACCTCCTGAGCATCCACTATCATCGTGTGATCCAGATCAGATCATGTGCATAATAAAACACGGCTATTATTTAACTATAGCTGTGTTTTTTTGAAACCTAGCTGGTCGTCGTTCATTTAAACAGTTCGCAGGCAGTCAAAGGCAGTTGTTTTGATGCATATGTAGACGTTGGTGCCATTGCGGAATTGTTCGGTTCAGTAGGGATGTGTTCGTACATGTAAAGCGTTCGTATATGTAAAGCGTGAAATGCTCCTGATTGGCCGAAAAATAAATTGGATTTAATATCTTATTAATTTAATAAATGCTGTGAATCCGTTTTTTGTTTTATTTTAGTTATATCACTTTGCATTATAAGCATGCAAAATATGAGGTTCAACACAATTTTAAAAAAAACTGTATTGTAATATCCATTCCGAAAAAAATAATTTAACTCCGGCGTACACATTTCCTTTCATGGAAGTGAACCTCGAATTGCCCTAATTATTTTATGACATCACGTAATTAGTAATAAGTAATTAAAGCGTATAAAAAATATCCTGATATTTTGTTTTGGAAACTTGAGCAATAAAAAACGGATTTTCTAGTTTGCAGAAGTACCTAGTATAATTGAAAAAAGGGTTAATAAAATTCAATACTAGCATCTGTAAATCTGCAAACAATTAGCCAAGTAAAAAAAAATAAAGATAAATAAAATGCGGCTATACTTCTGCAAACTGACCTCATTAAACAAATTCTTGAAAAATAGAATAATAAAAAATGCATTTTAAGCATCCCAAATTTTTTAATTTTATTGAGTAAAAAATGTTTTTGATTTGAAATGATTTCAACTAGATCATTGAATAAAGATTGTCATCTATTTACAGTTGCACCAGGTACAGAATCTTCTGAATTAATTTCGGCACCAATAATATTTGCTCCCCTACAATTCGCGTTCCAGAATGCAGATAATTAAAAGATGGCTGTTGCTCCGTAAGTCTTCCATTATCTTTAAATGGTGGCACTAACCAGTTAGTAGCAGGATACGCTGAGTCACCCAGGATGAAAGTATTTGAAGGAAACAGCTGCGTACGAGTATAATGTGAGTCGGTTATTCTGTATAAGACTGATCTTCGAAGCACTCTGCTGTCGTGCAAGAATCCAGGTTCACCACCAAAAATGTCGATGAATTTTTTGTCTGCATCAACGATTGCTTGCAGAATTACTGTGAAGTTGTGCTGTCGGTTGTAGTAGCACTCTTTATTTAATTTTGGAGTTGCAATCGCGATGTGCGTTCAATCGATTACTCCTAGAACTCCAGGAATTTTATTTTTTGCCTCAAATTTACTGCAGTTGTATGCCACAACATCCCCTTGAGACCATTTAACTGTCTTCTGTTCTCCATGAGCCATTTGCAAACATCCATCCATGATGCATGCTTTTCGTCTCTTCTGCTGAATCTTCGGAGGTCGAAGTGTTGTCGAAAAAGTTTTCGAAGAATTCAGATTCCTCATCACTGGAGGAACCAAGTATTCCACATAAAATTTGTAATTTGAATTATTAAATGATGTTTCACAAATATAATCAACTATGTTATAATTTCATAACTCTTTTTGTAAATTATCAAAATCAGAAGTACATTCAGAGCTTTCGTTGGATATGTCCGCATGACACCCGCGGTACCTATGGCGGTCGTTCTTTGCTCTTTTCTTATTAGTTTAATATTGCAATCATGACTCAGGCAGGCGACAAAACTAGTTACCCATACGTAAGTATTGGATCCATAAGACCATCTACGGTCAAAGTCCCCACTTCTTATCAAAGGTTTTACTGCAAGCGCAGAAAGCTATGCATATTTTTTTCACTCGTTGTTTGATGTTTAACTTCCAGTTGAGCTTTGGGTCTAGCATGACTTCTAAAAACCTAGCGCTGGAGGATAAAGGAAGTAATTAATTGTTTAGCCATGGAGGCGTAAAGGTCAGTATTTTGGTTTTGGTGGTAAAAAGTATCAGTTCAGTTTCGTTGGGATCAGTTCACTTAGTCAACAATTAGTGACTTAAGTGCTTATCCTTATCCAACGTGCTTTCCATTTCCGATACTAACATTGGCACATCATCTGCATATACGACAACCTTGACAAGATTTTGTTTATTACCATAAGCCATAGAAGAGGTGATAAAAGCCTAAGTTAAAGCCCTGTCTACGAATTTGGTAAGAAATAAATTACCTAGGTTTGATTAAATTATTCTCTTTTTTAACATGGATACTGTTATATTCGGTTAGAGCTTTTTGAATCGCTTCAGTTAAGACGTTATTAAATGTGCCTTCAATGTGCCGTGCCTTTTCTGCGGAACTGAAGTAACCGTCAAAACTAATAGTTCCGTAGCAAAGGAAAATACATCTATACGTTAAATAAACAAAGAAAACATTAGCGAAGCTGAAAATGTTAATCAGTGAAATTTTAAAAAGCTCTTAAAACTTAAGACTGGATACACAAAAAACATAAATATTTTTATGATTTCAGAAAGTCACATTATCTCTTATTTCAAAGTTCAAGGTTGCTATTGCTTCATGATTGGTTGAGGAGAGTTTCTATGATATAATAGCATAAAACACTACGAGTGCATAAACATTTGTACTGAATTTTTGTACAAAAGAAGGATTGTTGTATTTTATCAATCACCCAATGTCCACCACGGATTATATAGATTTCTTTAAAACGCTAGTGAAGAACTCCATTTGTGGAGGTGATTTCAATGCTAAAAATATATTCTGGGGTTCCATACTATAATAACAACCACAAAAGGCAAGGAACTATTGCAGCTGGCCAAGAACTCATATGTGACTTCCACTCCGGTAA
Source organism: Pocota personata (assembly GCA_963082735.1). Taxonomy (NCBI): domain Eukaryota; kingdom Metazoa; phylum Arthropoda; class Insecta; order Diptera; family Syrphidae; genus Pocota; species Pocota personata. The sequence continues at coordinate 187,615,495 of OY720429.1, forward strand.
TCAACCAACATATTGGTCAGCAGATACAAACAAGGTCTCAGATATCATATCTATCATTGTTATTTCTCTATGCTACGAACTATGTATCAAACTTAATATACCCTGCATGGGGTACAAAAAGATTATCCAGAAAGAAATTAAAGCTAAAAGGATCCCAGACTACGACCTGATAAACGGAGATATACTCAAAGAGCTGCCTTCTTCAACATATCGTCAAAGCAGCTTTTCGACTGAAATATATATCAAGGCAATGGAAGATAGCGGAAGCCATTATGATTGATAAACCAGGAAAGCTGCATATCGACAATAAATCATATCGGCCCATACCTCTTCTTCCCACAATATCGAAACTATTTGAACAAATTTTATTGCGTCGTCCTCAACCAATTATAACTGATAGAAATCTGATCCCAGCTCATCAATTTGGCTTAAGAAACAAACACCCAATAATAAAACAAGCACATCAGCTGACCAATTCGATAGAAGATGCGCTAGATCAAAAAAAAATCTGCTCAGATGTGTAACTACAGTAGAGTAAGCTACAAAGATATTTACGTAAAGAGTTTTACCTAATTTTGAGGTCATATTTAACTGATAGATATTTTCGTGTGTAGCATGAAAATAAAAATTCTAAACTGCGTAAAATAAGAGCGGAGTCCCCCAGGTTAGCGTGCTTGGTCCAGTTTTGTATCTATTGTCCAATAGAAATCTTCCAACTCCATTAGCTACAAAACTATTCGTAGAAATTCCGCAGAGTCCACCTTAAGAATCCAAAACATTACAAATGAAGTAGTAGAATGGACTAAGAAACGGCGCGTAAAACAAAACGAAACTAAATCGTTTCACATTAACTTCACGAATATGAAAATTAATAAATCACTTCTCTATATAAATTCTAATAGTGTTCCTTACTGCTAAATATCTAGGTATGATCTAAGATGCAAACTTAAGATGGAAGGAGCATGTTAAGGAGAAAAGAGAAGTGCTAAATCTAAATTTGAGATGGTTTATTGGAAATACTCGTAGATTGGATCTATATCCATACACAATAAGATGCTACTCTACCTTCAAGTTGTTTGGACTTATGGAATCCAGCTTTGGGGCAAGCAATCAAACGTACAAATCAAACAAAAATTTCAAAATGAGGTCCTACGATCCATCATCGTGTCAAAAATTGCCCGTTTTCTTCAGTAATTTAAGAAGATGTGTCTGCAAATTAATAATATTTTTGGAGAGTGTCTCTATTGCCATAAAAACTCGACTATACTTAAAACAATAGAAACATACATTCCCCTATAAAACAGATCTACCAAAAGTTAATTTCCTTTCCGGAAGTAGTCGAGTTATTTCTAGGATACCCGATGTATTCAATATTCAACTTATTTTTTTAAAAAAAGTCATGTATTCGGCTAAACGAAATCATTTGCAAAAAAAAGAGAGTTCATCAAAGCAAAAAAAGTATTCACTTCTCTCGCAAATTTGACGAAGGATTCCAAGTTTCATATCGTCAAATGTTTCTAAGTCGTCAGTTCAAAATAACTTCGTTATTTAAAGATATTGTAATATGCAGGCTACGGCTCGAGTAGATAAAACGATATTCTGTGAAATTTATTTCTTTATTTTCTAGTCTATAGAACAATTCAAGTTTACACTATACTATTCTTTGCAAATTCTTTTCTTACAAGGTCTCTTTCCTCTCAAATCACTTTATCTCCTTTCAATTACTTAATTCACAAATCCAAACTAATTACTTTTTCTTGTTTACTCTCAACTTTCAATTTATCACCAAATTACAACTTCGCCCATTATCACTTTTCCAATCTCTTCGCCACGGTTCTAAACCAACTGTGTCTTTTTTTGATCGCCATCTGTCCTTATATAGCAGAAGTTTCTGATAGCCAGAAACTTCTAGCAAATTCTTCGACCACTGGAACAAGAGAAATAATTCTTGCAGTTATAATTCCCTAATATTATCCCTAATATTATCCCTAATATTATTTGTCTCTTTCGTTGACATGAGCTGTGGAGACTTCGTCCCAGACACGAACCTCGAATGAAAGGACAGTTTGAACCAAAATTCTGCCAGAATGGAAAGTCACTTCGGAATTTGCTGCATAGACATAGGAGCGTAGTTATTATTATGCTACACTGCCCCCCTCTTAGACGTGTTCGTCCCGAACAAGTGCATCCTCATTTCGGCCATTGTATCGACTCAGTCGGTCCACATGAACCACTTTCATTTTGGCCCTTGGTCCTCGCTGGATGCGGTAGACAACATCGTTGATGCGGGTTACTATTCTGTAGGGACCTTCCCAGTTCCGCTGTAATTTAGGTGATTTCCCCTTTTGGCGATGGGGATTATACAGCCACACCAGATCTCCTTCCTGGAATCCTGACGTTGTTGCCTTGGCATCATACCTGGTCTTCATGCGGTCGCTCGTCATCTTAATCTGGCTTCTGGTCCTTTGGTGTATGTCCCTAAGCCTTTCCCTAAGGTCCGCCACGTACTCTTCTTCATTTCTGGGCTCATTGGTAGGAGATCCAAATTTCACCTCACTGGGTAAACGAGCTATTCCACCAAATAAGATTTCGAACGGCGTATGTCGAGTAGTGCTATGCACGGCACTTCTATAGGCCATCAAAAACAAGGGAATCTGCCGGTCCCAATCCCGTTGGTAGTCACCTACGACCTTCGAGAGATGTTCGTCCAAAGTCCTATTGAAACGCTCCACCATACCGTCCGACTGTGGATGAAGCGGGGTTGTCCTTGTCTTTTTGATTCCGAGTAGTTGACATATCTCTTGGAAGATTCTTGACTCGAAGTTCCGCCCTTGGTCAGAATGCAATTCCAAGGGCACACCGAATCTGCTGTTTATCTTCCGGGATGGTCTGCAAGAGCTCCGCAGCTGGACCCCTCAGTGCAAGCGTGAGTGCAATAGACTTCTCTTCATCGTCCCAGCTATTGGTCATTGCGGCCGCTTCGAATTGCCTCTTATAAATTGGCCATGATGTTTGACCATCGAAGATAGGAGGCTGCATCTCCTTTCTTCTCAGACCGTCAGTGGAATATTCCCGTGCTTTCTGTCTCTTCACGTTGCTGAGCTCCTTAGCAAGATTTTCGACTTGCTTTTCTACTTTTTCAAACTGAGTCTCTATCTTCCCGAACTGAGTTTCATGTTTCTCAAAATTTTCATCGAATCTAGTTTCGACTTTTTCGAGTTGCGTCTCGACCTTCTCGATTTTCTCTTCGATCACTTCGAATTTGGATTCCAAGTTCTTGTTTTGCTCATCAAGTTTACTTTCCAGAGCATCTAGAGAATTCTTTTGTTCGTCTATAGCTTTCTTTTGTTCGTCCATTGCTTTCTTTTGTTCGTCCAGCTTAAGTTCTAGAGAATTCCTCTGGTCGTCCATTGCTTTCTTTTGGTCGTCCATTGCTTTCTTTTGTTCGTCCAGCTTAAGTTCTATAGAATTCCTTTGGTCTTCTATTGCTTTCTTTTGTTCGTCCATGACTAACTTAAGTTGCAGGAGCAGACTTGTTATACCCGGGTCGGCTGCTGTACTTGCTGGTTCCTCTTCCACGTCAAACTCTACGTCGTGCGGATTTTCACCTTCCTGCGTTACTGCTTCTTCCAGACGAATCAGCAGGGCATCTTTTCCCCCAGTTGTGTCGAGGTTCCGCTTACTGAGTTCTGCCTTTAGTTGAGTTATAGTTAGTTTTCCCAATTTGCGACCCATTTTGCGCAACTAATTAACTCAACACATAAATCGTTTTTTTTTTTTTTTTTTTTTTTTTGTGCAATTTCACACCACGGAAATAGTTATTCACAGAATAAGTTTTATCCCGCTTCTGACACCAATGTAATATGCAGGCTACGGCTCGAGTAGATAAAACGATATTCTGTGAAATTTATTTCTTTATTTTCTAGTCTATAGAACAATTCAAGTTTACACTATACTATTCTTTGCAAATTCTTTTCTTACAAGGTCTCTTTCCTCTGGTCGTCCATTATCACTTTTCCAATCTCTTCGCCACGGTTCTAAACCAACTGTGTCTTTTTTTGATCGCCATCTGTCCTTATATAGCAGAAGTTTCTGATAGCCAGAAACTTCTAGCAAATTCTTCGACCACTGGAACAAGAGAAATAATTCTTGCAGTTATAATTCCCTAATATTATCCCTAATATTATCCCTAATATTATTTGTCTCTTTCGTTGACATGAGCTGTGGAGACTTCGTCCCAGACACGAACCTCGAATGAAAGGACAGTTTGAACCAAAATTCTGCCAGAATGGAAAGTCACTTCGGAATTTGCTGCATAGACATAGGAGCGTAGTTATTATTATGCTGCAATATGTACATAAATAATTGTTTTTCGCATAATAATTCACAAATTATTGAAATGCCACTGATGAAACATAACCTTCAAAGCTTCTTGACCACTTGTCTTATGATCTTATGACTATTTTTTTCTCATAAGTTAAGTTCAACTTAGTAACATTTAAGATCCACTTCGAATTTCGTGCAAACAGTTAGGTGGAACTTACGCCTTTAAGTCAAACTTGAATAGTTGTGGCTGAAATCTGTACATTGTAATAACGGGTGAGCCATCTGCTGGTTTCTTTTTAAATTGCATTTAACATCAAAGAATTGACACAAACACAGAATACACGCGATAGAAAATGAATCGATTTACGCTTGAATAACGTTGGGAAATATTGATAACTTATTTCCAAAGTGAGTGCTGTGTGCCCAAAACAGTACGAATTTTGAAAAGAAATTTCGGCCAAAATAATGCACCAATCATGCCTGCTGTACGCCAGTTTATGAAGAGTGTTCATGAGATCGGCATGCATGATAACAAAAGTTATCCTCGTGTTTGTCCTGAGCGCTCAGTCGAGAACATTGCTGCTGTTGCCGAAAGTGTACGTCTAACCCCGAGAACCTCAGCTCGTCACAGATCTCAGGAGAATTATGTATGTATAAAGACCTCGGATTATTCCCTTACAAGGTCTAAGTCATTCAGGAATTGAAGCAAAATTACCAACCGCTTCGTTATTGCTTCCCTGTTCGGGTTTTCGAGCAGCTCGAAATTGACGTCGAGAAAGCTTGCTTGCTTGCTAAAAAAATATTTTTCGGATGAAGAGCATTTTCATCTCGGCGGCTATATAAACAAGCGAAACTGCCGTATTTAAGGCTCGGAAAATCCACACTTAGTCGTAAAGAAGCGAATGTATTCTCAGCATGTGACTATTTGGTGTAGTTTGAGAATGGCAGCCCATTTTTCTTCGAAGGTGACGATAGCATATGCAAATGAACTTGGTTGCTCTCTGGTTTCAGCAAGATGGCGCTACGTGCCATACAAGCTGTCCTACAATCTATCTTTTGCGCACTAAGTTCAATAATCGTGTAACAATCCCTTTTGGTGATGTTGCTTGGCCTCCTCTGCGATTTGATGCCGTTGAACTTTTTTTGTGGGGTGCCATTAAAAATCGATGTTATGCCGACAATCTAGGAACGATTCAGTCGTGAAATAGAGCCCCGAACCACCGAAAATATACTACAAAATTGGGTTGAAAGGATGGGCTAATGCAATCGCGACAGTCATTTTAACGAAATTATTTTCCATAAGTAATCGAAAAGTGTACTCTCTTGAATAAAGCAATAATATTTGAAAAATATGAAAAAAATGTTTATACTAATTTTAAAAAAAGATACCAACAGATGCCTCACCCTTTAACTTCAGTAAAGCTCTAACACTTGGCAATTCAGTTAGAGCCGCTGAGATAACATAAGCTTCTATATTCTCATTTAGTCCATCTACTTTTACATCGATTTTAAACTTCCACAAAGGTCTGATAAAACCACTAACAAAAACCCTTTAGTATCGGCAATTTCTCTTTCGTGGACAGTAAGTTAAGTTTTTTTATTACTTCTTCATTTAGTAGAGTGCACTCACTATCAAAATCGACAAATCCTTGAGTAATAACTCATTTAAGGAAATCAATTAAAAGGATTTCTTCATTTCAAATCGACGCAGACACAGAATAACTCATGTGGATAGCAGAAATGCTAGAAAATAGGACAGTAATATCCGTACTGGGTGATTGCGTGATGAAAATGTTGACAACAAGAGGAATGCTATAGGGAGGAGTACTATCGCCTCTCCTCTGGCTGTTAGTCATTAACAAAGTTTTAATAAACGGGTGTAAAACCTGTTGCCTACGCAGATGATATAATACATGTGACCTACGGGAAATTTCCTTCCACTATTAGCGAATTTTTACAAATCGTATTGAATGAAATTAGCACGTGGGCAAGTTCTTGCAACCTAGGGATCAACCCAACCAAAACCGAACAAGTTTTTCTTTACTAATAGGAGATCCACGGGACTTTGTGCTACCGAAAATAGGGGGCCTTGCCTATCCTCTATCTAGACCTAACTCGTACGTAACTCGTATATCTGAACCTGAGGTGTGGGTGCTTAGTCTGGTGGGTAGGAATGAACAAATCCAGGAAACGCACGTTGGTAACAAAAATACAAAGAGCCTAGAAATCATACTTAACCTAATACCATGGATGCCCAGTCTGCTTCGAAGAGACCAACAACTGGACAACAAAAATATTTGGAGAGAGCATAATATGCATAATAAACAACCTGTCGCTCTGTCCATCACATATTTCATATTAAGGTAGTAAATCATCACTGCAACTGTCAAACATTTAAAGCCAATGTGCATAGGCATCCCTACTGTTCCTCTTCTCCCTTTTTCCAAAAGCCCGTGACCAAAACTATTAAAATCCATCTCGATTATGTTTGATAACCACTGTTGTATGTGCTCGTCAAATCCCATTTCCGATATTACACTTCAATTAACAAATATCTTTGAAATTATTTGCATTATTATTTATATACTTTTTTTTAATTTTTTTTTTTTTTTTTTTTTTTGACAGAATAAAAATATATTTACACGAGGCCGCTAAAACCAAAATTAAACAATTAAATGAAACAGCAAGGTTCAATGGTTATTAATTATACAGTTTGATCACGTGTTCCATAATGCAACGGTCCTCTCTCTACCTGTATGTACATAGCAATAAAATAAGTCTTTTTCATAAAACATATTGGAACGTACATTTTGCAGTATTTGACTCGCTTCGTCCGCGGCAGAGGTTCAAAGCTCTACGATATGTCTTTTTCGGGCATTGGACCACTACATTCGCTCTAGGACAAATAACTTCACGCCAGATTTTGATGATTTAGACCATTTCCCATATTTCATACTGAAATTTATTCTTCTACTCATGGTAATAAAATTAGTTTTTTTCATAAAACATAGGGACACGTTCATTTTACGGTGCGTGTTTGTCTGGACCGTTACACTCGTTCTATGTCAAAGTAGCCAATGCTTGACTTTTTACGATTTTTTCGGCTTGTCGGGAAGAAACGTTCCGAATTTTATTTCATAAATTTACAATCTAATCGAATTCGAAGCATTTCTTCTCGACAAGTCAAAAATTCTGTAAAATTTTTTCCTACAGCAAGACTTGTAATGGAGATTTAGAGATTCTACTAACCGAGCACAATCGTCTCCATCCATCCGTACCCTAAAATATGTAAAAGATTCTCAGCGACTACTACTTTCTCGAAATGCAGAAAATGCTATGTATGTGATAATGGAAGTTCATTAAACTATTAAGTCGTTACTCAGGGATCACTTTAACGTGAGTATTTTTATAACACAACAATTCCATAGCACAACAAATGGGCACGTGGAAAGATACCACAGCACATTAACAGAAATAGCTAGATGTATTAAATTAGAGCAAAATATAAACGACTCCATCGAATTAATCCCCCTTACTACCACTAAATATAATAGGACAATTCATTCAGTCACGAATCGATATAATTCTCCGACGACTGTCAAATCGTCATAAATATTGAACTACAGACCAGGATTAATCAACTAACTAAAACAGTGAACAAGCTATTAGATACTACTAAAGAAATTAGAACCGACTAAGAAGGCGATTATTACCAACTTAGATAATATATTTTACTCCGATATGTTGGGAAAGAAGAACATTGTAAATTAGATAATACTAGATGACAAAGAAATTGAATTCATAATTGGACCGTAAACTTCACACTAGTGAAATTGTAAATAACTCGAAGTTAAAGATTATACACAATAACGACTCAATTTTCTTTTCAATGTAATAAAATATCCTAAAATGCAATTAATATGTAATAAAATTAGATTGTTCCCTGTGGTACAGAAAATAAAAATATAGTTTTAGAAACAGACGAAATTACTCAATGTGGTTTCTATAAACCCCTGAAGAATTGTAGGAAAGTAACATTTTTACCATTTTGTCAATTAAGTTGCAACGCGACATATGTACATACAGCATATGTACATACAACATACGTGAAGCAGTTGATGAATAACAATACGGCCTTGTGTAAGACATCCTCAGCTTATCAGATTGATCCTGTCAACGTTGTCGAAGACAATCTCACCATCGTCAATAACCAAATCGCCAAAGTTCAGGAAGGAAAAAGTCAACCAATTTCAATCGATGACACTTACTTGTTAATATTCGAAGAGCAAGCAAGCATCAACGATACGACCCACATCAACAAGAATCTAATTAGTCACTTAAACCCGGAACCTCCTAGAGTGCAGATGATAAATATTTCAGAACACCTAACGATGCTATCCTTGTCTCACTCGTATCTCAACATAGTTCATTTGAAGAATCTGCAACACAAGTCTACAGTAGCTTGCCTTTCGATAGCTATAATGTTTATAGGAGTGCTGTTCAGTGTCGTAATCGTGACATAATTTATGTCAATGCTGACATAATTATTTCGGTTCAGTGACATAATTTCAAAATCAAATTATGCTACCATAATATGTGACATATTTTAACATTCTCAGAATATGTGATAATTTTAACCGAAAATGCGAAACAAAGGAATTGATCGATAAATTATAATTAAGGTTTTGTTGGGAAAGATAGGAAATATATTTCGAATCGCAAATACTATGCATTTGTTTTTTTTTTTTGACGTTTGGTCTAAATTATGTCAAGGTGACATTTTTTTTGTTTTACTTTTCGTTAGATGAAAGGTATAAGACAGAGGCAGAGTTTTGCTATTTTTTGTTTGTCTTCGAGTTTTGTGGAGGATTATGTATTTTTTTTACTAGGGAAGGTGGAAATCGTCCATGAGACCATATGAGGACCGACAGCGTCTATAGTAGTGTGAGATTCTCACTCACTAAAAACACCTCCCTTCAACCGTAATTAGTACTACAACTAAGTAAAACTTATCTAGTAGTTTACATTATCCACGTTTTGCAGGGGACTTTCCAACGTAATTGCCTGCTGTACCGCTCGTTACGCGCGGTTGCTCTTTATTGAGCTAAATCAGGCGGTTCTGCCCTATGTAGTCGACAAATTATATTTCTATTGTCCAAAATCTGAAGACCGCATATGGTAATTTTGTGCGAAATTTTTGATTTTGTCTTCAACGGAGGTTATTCTTCAGTCTCTGCGGGTATCGTCCTTCCGAACATACCAAGGCGCATTCACTATTTCCCTTAGCACTTTGTTTTCAAAAGTTTTTAGGAGGTTTATATTACTTTTCTTGGTACAACCCTATAGTTGCATGCCAAAAGTCCACACAGGTTTTAGCATTAGCTTGTATAGAAGCAGCTTGTTCTGGATATCGAGCTTGGAATATCGCCCGAGCAACCAATACGAGTATATTCCTCTGTACTTGTACTTGTCTAGTTCCAAGTTTTCCTTTTTACGTGTGCCTTCTATTTTAATTTAGTGTCGAGTGTCAATCGCAGATATTTTGCTTCGTTTGCGTACGGAATTTTCATAGAGTTAATTAGGATAGGTACCTCGCTCATAATTTTGTATGTAAAATTTATTGTACATGAGTGCCTCGTTGTGTATGATGCGCCAAATTTTTGTCCAATCATATAGCTTTTTGCAACTTTTTGGTAGCTTCCTCGACCGTGTTGCCCGTTGCCAATATGGCTGAGTCGTCCGCAAATATAGCTATAATGGTGTCTTCTAATTGCGGTATGTCTCGAGTGTATAACAAGTATAAAATTTGACTAAGTAGTACACTCCCTTGCGGTATCTCAGCAGCAATTTTTTTAAAGTCGAAGAGCGTACCTTCAAGATAGGATTTTAGAATATTACATAGCGGGCAGAGAAAGACCTGCCGTATCTTGAGTTCCAATCCTTTGTGCCACACCTTATCGAAGGCTTGGGGTACATCAAGTAAAACACTCATGCAGACCTCCTTTTCTTCCAGGACATTCTCAATTAAATCTGTTATTCTATGCACTTGATTGATTGTATTGTAGAATGTTTGTTGCTAAAACCGAATTGGTGATCCCAAATTAGGCGTTGTTCTATTATAATCTGTAGTCGTTTTAGTAAACATTTTTTAAACAAATTTGAAATGATCGGTAATAGCACAATTGGTCTGTAAGAATTTGTTTGCCATTCGTCACTTTTCCTGGTTTTAATATCATAATAACTTCTGCGACTTTCCATTGCCTGGGTACGTATTGCAATCTAAAAGCGTTTATAAGGCAGAGAGGCAAAGCTAATATTTCCACGGGAAATTCTTTAAGTTACCCGTCCTATTACTAAGTCGTACCCACGAGCTTTGTTGGTTTTAGGACTCCCAATTTAGTCAGAGTTGCGAATTTGATTCTACAATTGTCTTCTATATACAAGATCTTCTAAAAAATCTACGCAAAGCTGAGCACAGCTCCTTTTAAAGGGGGAGTTTTTATAAGTTATTATTTCCTTGAACTGCTTGAACTGTAATGAACCCAATTTCTGCCTCGATAAGCAAGACAGAAACGTTGAACTCATCTTCATTCATTTTTTTAATTAGTTTAATTTTGATTGTGGAATAAAAACGTCGTCATAGAGGACAGGAATATTCGTTTTATTAATTTATATCATGGCATTAAAATTTCAGTAAAATTAAACAGATTCGGGCAACAATAAAAATTTTCAAGAAAATTGGTACCGGAATACGAAATTTTGTTACTTTCCGTCAAAAATTACAGATTTTCGTTTTCGACAAGGATTTTCGTTTTGACTTTAATAAAATAATATTATTGAATTTCATTCTGAAGTTTTTTTTTGAACTATTTTCAATAACCTGGGTATAAAGAACCTTGGTTAAAAATTTGAAGACGCAATATTTCGATTCTAAGATTTCTTTTCATATTACGTACCTTTCTCGAGATATTCAATATCAAAATTCAAGTTTATTAACAATTATGTAAAAAGTTCAATAAGACTGGGACTTTCTTTATAAGCATACATTGAGTAGGAAATAAAACCGATTTCAATTAAATTCAATCTGAACGTATATATCTTAAATGGCAACTCTCAAAACTTTTTGTCAACGCCAGATAATAAACGAATTTCGCTAAGACCCTGCAATTTCATATTTAGGTCAGGCATTAGAAATTTGGCAATAGTCTGAATGGTTTTATTATAATACCATGAACAACATATCAATTTTCCCCCTCTTGAGAGGTGTGCGTTTGGCGCTATCTTGGAAAAAGGAGATCTAAATTGGTCTTCAGCGAATATCTTTATTGTTCAGAATGTGATGTTCTACATAAAAGGACTTAACAGTATTTCTCGCAAATATATCAGTAAAACTACTACAGTCGCCTACTGCCTGTCGTCGCGCGCGCATGTAGAATACGATCGCTACAAAAAAAAAAAAAAAAAATAAAAAAATTAAACAAAATAAATCCATCAACAAAGAATAACTTTTCGCGTCCGTCAAATTGAATTCAGTGTGGTGCAGTGGAAAAATAAATAAATAATAATAATAAAAAAAAACCAGTGCTAAAAGTGCAGTGGAGAAAAAATAAATAAATCAGTGCCGGTGCTTCCATCTTTCACCTCCTCTCACCCGCTGTTGCGCTTCTTTGTTATCGCAATTGGAGTACGTGCTATGTATGTACATACTTCCAGTTGCGATGACTGAGAGAGTGTAACATTTGATGCATAGTGGGCTGTAAATGTTTATCCGAATAGCGGACCTTAGCTGATTGTCGTTTGGGCATAGCACCTGCGACAGTTTGGTTTGGAAAACTATTCTTTGGATCTACACTTCACAGCTTTGTTTAGTTACGTCAGAGTTGTGTCTTTTTGTGTTTCTCTGTTGCAGTGATGAGGGAATTTAGGGTTGATCTTACCAACATTCGTGGGCTTCGAATGAATTTCTTTGATGTGTACGCCCACGCCTATTCCCATAAACCAGTTGTTTTGGCACTAAGTGAAACACAGGTAGTTGAAGAATCTTCCGATTTGAAACTGCCTGGATATAACTTAGTGTCATTATTCTTTCCCCACCGCGGCCTCGCCATTTACGTCCGTAGTGATATTGCTTACCAAGTTCCACCACAGTATGGCAACTGTTCCAACCCGGAATTTAATTTCAAATGGCTAAAATTCACCGTCCGTAAGCAAATAATTCACTACTTCTTTATTTATAGAAGCCCTAGTGCGGACAGCAACTCAACTTTTGACGAATTTGATGCGCTGTCCGATTCCATCACTCGAATTGTCTCCTTGTACCCTCATACTGAAATCATCATTGCGAGTGATTTCAATATACACAATTCGGATTGGCTTCAACATTGTGGCCAGACAACACCCGAAGGAAGGTATGTTGAACTTTTCGCTGAGGTAAACAATTTGACTCAGCTTGTAAATGAGCCTACTCGTATACCGGACAATGAGAGACATTCCGCCAACACTTTGGACTTGTTGCTTACTTCGCACCCTGATAAATACACTATTGATGTTTTAGCGCCTCTAGGTCGGTCTGACCATAATATCGTATCAGCTAAATTCTCGTACTCCGACCACTCAGTTAAAGAAAAAACTCCTAAAAGAAAAGTTTGGCAATACGAGAAAGCCAACTGGAGAGGCCTTAATAGCTTCTTTAGGAGTTTTAACAGGTCGCTATGCTTCCTCGATATCGACGTGGATGCCGCTGCTGATATGATCACTAACACTATACTCTTAGGTATGAATGACTTTATTCCTAACAGAATAAAGAGCATTAAACCTAAGGCCAGCTCGTGGTTTGACCAGAGCTGTAAAGACGTTATCAGGTTGAAAGAAGTAAGTTTTCTGTCTTATAAAGCCAACAAATCTGAGGAAAACCGAAAGAAGTTTAAACAAGAAAAGACTACAGTGCCCACATTCGACGAGTAAAATTCTTACATGACCAAAAATTGAGGCAAAAAATCCTACAATGTCCCAAAGGTAGTAAAAATGTTCGGTCATTCGTCAAAAATATTAAAAATTCTGCCTCGTCTGCCATCTCCACGCTCATTTACAATGACATTCCAGCTGTCAGCTCCTTAGACAAAGCTAATCTGCTTGCTTCTCATTTTGCAGCGAACTCCACGCTGCCAGATAATGCTTTGTCTCCACCTGTATTTGAGAGCGTCAAATTTTCCATGGGATAAGTCCACTTTCGCACTCGTACAGTTGCAGGAGTACTCAAAGGTCTTAACATACACAAATCCGCTGGTCCAGATGGTATCCCCCCCATAGTTCTGAAGAGGTGTTCTTCTACGCTGGCAAAACCTCTGCGTAAGCTTTTCTGTCTATCCTACTTTTCAGGGCTCTTTCCGAGTAGATGGAAAACAGCATTTGTCCAGTCCGTCCCTAAAAAAGGCGAATCTTCCTCCCCGTCCAACTACCGACCCATTGCACTTACGTCCCTTCTTTCCAAGGTCATGGAAACGCTAATAAATCGTCAGCTTATGAAATATCTCGATTCACGAAAACTCCTTAATGACTGGCAGTATGGTTTTCGTAGCAACAGGTCCACTGGTGATTTGATGGCATATCTCACCGAGAAGTGGAACCAATATCTCCATCACTTCGGCGAAACCAAGATGGTTGAGCTTGATATTTCAAAAGCATTTGACAGAGTTTGGCATCAGGCTCTTTTGTCGAAAATGCGTGCATATGGCATCGATGAGTCTCTTCTTCAATGGATTAGAAATTACCTTTCGGGGCGTTCAATACAAGTTGTTTTGGACGGCTTCAAGTCTGCAATTCACCAAATAAATGCTGGTGTTCCCCAAGGCTCTGTTTTGTATCCGACTCTCTTTCTTATTTTTATAAATGATCTCTTGTCTGCAACTTCTCATCCAATCCATTCCTTCGCTGATGACAGTACCCTCAGTTTTTCATATTCGTTCCCTAACTCACGTCCTTGCTCTTAGGCCGTAGAAGGGGAACGGCAACGTATGTTAAACACATTAAATTCTGACCTGGACAGCATAATTAAATGGGTTTCAACCAACAGAGTGGAATTTAATGCTTCCAAAACACAATGCTGTCTTCTGTCTCTCAAGCGAAACCAAAACCCTCAACCACTATTCATGGATGGTACTTGCATCATTGAAACCGAAAGACTTGCCATTCTCGGTATGTGTATTAATAACCATCTTCGATGGAATGATCACATATTCGAGGTCGCCAAAAATGCTGCAAAATGTCTAGGATTCCTTAAACGGTTCAAGAAATATTTTACCCCGTCTGATCTGGCCCCAATTTATAAGGCATTCATCCACCCTAAGCTGGAATATAACGCCCATATCTGGTCTGGTGCATCCAAGACCGTTTTGCACATTCTTGATAGGGTACCAAATCGCGCGTTAAAACTTATAGGTGATAGAGACATTGTGAATTCCATTCATCCACTAGAACATCGGAGAAATGTCTCCAGTCTATCCCTGTTTTATCGTTTCTTCCACAAAAAATGCTCCAGCGAAATAGCCAGTTGCATTTCTCCCCTTCAAAATTGCACCCGCAATACGCGACATGCTTCAAATGCACATCAGTTTACCATAAAGCCAAACTTCGGTCGTACTGTCAAATATAGGGATTCATTTATAAGCCGAACAACACGAATGTGGAACGATCTACCAGGCTCTGTATTTCCCCATCACTACAACCTTCAAACATTCAAAGCCAACGTGCATAGGTACCTCCTCTGTTCTTCTTCCCCCTTTCCCTGACGCCCGTGCCCTGAAACAATTAAAGGGTATTAATACTCCCTTTGGCGGGCGCAAATTATAAAAAAAAGAAAAATATCGTTTTCGAGTTAGAGCTGCGAAAATACTATGATTTTCCCAAATATTCACGAAATAAAAATTTATGTTCTTTTATAGGTATTCCACGTCAAGTAGTCTAACTTTTCATAGGTGAGTGCGTATCTATGTATGTACCTCCTCCCGATTCCATTTTACCGTAGGTGCTATTTTAAAGTACTCTTCAGTCCAATGTGATATGGTGTATTACACGTGCATTGCATGTATTACGTGCATTACTATTAAACAAATAAATAGGGTGTATACTCAGAAAATAGCGGTACAGGATTCAATGACCTTATTCGGCGGCATGGTGTTACGGTGCACAGTGGCTCCAAATGAATTTTGTGTTGTTGCTAATTTCGTAACTTTTGAGTAGTTAAAGATAATATATATAAATTATTTTTTATTTTTTGGTAAAGAGAATTTGTAGCTGTAACTTGTGGTAAATGTATGTTCCTCAGACTACAGGGTGAACAGTAATATATTTTTTAAGTAAGAATTTTATCGATAATAGTCCCTTAAAAAGCTTAAAAGAAGAGGAAGGCCTAATATCGAGCATATTTATTATTAATATTGATATGTGAACTAACACAGGGTGGGACTAATATTTTAATCGATCAAGAAAATGTTTTTATAGCCGAACAATAAAAGAAAGTAACAATTTATTTTTTTTTTTGTTTGTTTAATGTTATTATTTTTTTTTTAAACAATAGATTTTAATTTAAAATAAAATGGAAAATAATGTAAACTTTAAAAAACATGAAAAAAAAAATTATGATACCTAATAATACAAATATTTTACTTTAAATACAGCTTCTAATTTTCAAAAAGAAAATCGTTGACATCGCTATCAAAATTTAAAAGAATTATAAGTTCAGAGAAATAACTTTTTGCAGCTCCTTCCGGGACGTGACGTGTATTGGTATCAACATCGCTTGTAGTCCTTATTTTTTAATTCATATGCTTTTTCTGCACGTTTTCGTAAATTATGATTAGGTTTTTTGAAGAGTTGGTGTCAGAAGTTTATGACTGCATTTTTTCAGTAGCATATTTGAAGTCCTTTTTGCATATTCTTAGAATTTATTCGCATTTATCGATTCATCGGGTGATAATGCATTTAAAATCACCTGTAATCTCTTAATAATTTGTTTATCTAATTCGCTTATAGATGATGTTACTTCGGGATTGTAGAAAAATCTTCAGGAAATATTCCCGTCATTTGTATTACCAAATCCTAGTTTTCGCGGATCAACAATTAACCCGAGTCGTTGCCTAAATTCCTCTTGTACTTGCGTTTTTCTCCTTTTTCCTGTTTCCTTCTTGTCAATAGTCTCATCTTTTTGGTGGAGCCCATAAGCTAGTCTCAAAATGAACTTCATACATCCTTATTCTAACGTGTAATGGTAAAATTCCAGATTCATAATTATTTTCATCTCCGGAATCGTCTTGCGTATAGGACATGCCAGTGCTGTTTACGAGTATTGGACATGATAGTGTTGATTTTATGTTTGTTATTTCCTTTAACTTTAACTTTTCCGTCTATTATTGTCAGGAAAAATTCATGCTGAACAATTACACTTTATTATTTATTCTTTTTAACTTCTGTTAAAACCTTATAGCATGGAAGGACGTTAATATTACGACTCTTTAATGATGTTTTCAGCACATTGTACTTTTCCTTAGAAAGACCCAAATCCAAGAACAAAGATACAGCAGTCGGGCGGTTGTGGTTTACCTTCCTTATCCGTTGTACTCGAAGTGGATTTCCGTTTAAAACAATTTTTTTCGTTTGGTGATCCTTGTTGTATTGTATTTCAAACTTAATGCAGTTGAGACGTCCTCAGTTGTAATATTGCATGTAGCGTCTGATAGTTTTTTTCTTTTTTTGTGTAAATGGAGCATACATCTATTGATAGGTGATGTACTTGCTGAATCATCGTCTTCGGTTACTTCACCAACTTCTAGAAAGTTTTCGTTCTTTTCAAGAAATATACGTCTAGTTCTATGACTGGAACTCCATTTCAATCTAAAATATGAATATAACTTTTTTAGCTTGCTTTCAATTTTCTACGTAATATTTATTTCACAATTATTGTATTCATTTTGCACACCCACTACAAAATCTCGAGCATTTGATTTGAAACACCGATGAAATGTTCGAAAAGGCTTCCTGTATGCAAAATTTATTTTCCAGTAAATATTATTCACGATCTGCACTGTTGTTGATCTCAGATGTTGGTTGGACAACTAATGTCATCGCACCAATTATGCTGAACTTATATAGACCGAGTAATGTTAGAACAATTACAGAAAAAAAAAAAAGTTTTGAGAGCAAAGTGTAAGTAGACTGAAAAATGTTTTTTTAGAATTAGACCTGAAGTCCAAGTTTTATTTTTATTGCTTAGCAGAAACATTATCTAAAATATTAATATTTTGCTGGGCCTGCTTTTGCTTTTATTACAGCTGTGCACCACCGATATCGAGTCCCAGGTTTGGATTGACAAACTTTTCAGGGCTTTAATTGAGTCTGGGCGCTTCCTTGCTACTCTAAGTTTCATTGTTGGCCAGATATTTTCAATTAGATTTAAGTCTGGTATGTAAGGAAGCTACTCCTTTCACCTCAAGAAAGACAATTATATTTTTGTTTTATAAATAATGCTGCTTCTTCAAAAGTTAATTGTCTAATCCTTAATTTAAAAGTGTAAGTAAATTGTTTATATTTTGGCATGGAGCATTATCTTGATGAAAAATGAATCTGCAAGTTTCGCCGAAGAGCTCTAGAAGGCAATGCTCTAATTCGTTTTGTGGAACTAGCAGGTAATTTGCTGCTTTTACTCTTGAGTCCAGAAAGCACATTCTAGCTCTTTCTTCTCCAGAAAAATATACCCAGACCATTACAGTTTTAGTTTTCGGGGGAACCCTTCGGAGACATTCATCGCTGAGCCTCTGTCTTGGTTCTATATGTACGAGTATTCTTCCACCTCATACATGCAGCTTGAACTTAGACTTATCGAAGAAGATGACGTTGTTTCGCATCAATAATCATGGTCTTGAGCCCAGAGTAAACGTTTTTGCCTGACTCGTAGTGGAAAATCTGGCTTCTGTGCTGGTTTATGTGCACGCAGTCCAGCTTTAACTAGTCTCTTTCCCACTAAGCTTGCCAACATTTTTTCCTGTCGGTCGTTAAAGATGGATATGTAGTACTAAAAAATTTGGCCCTCCAGAGCCCTTTTTCCTACCGGTGCTCCCAGTTTCTTGAAATTTTTCCAAATTCCATGTCACAGTTTGTTGAGGCAAATTCAACCTTTTTGCTATTTCACGGCTAACTGAATTTGCACGCTCTATGATCATATTCGATTTGCCCTCCGCACAAATTTTAAATTTTTTCACTTTTACAAACTTTTACTTTGGAACTGTCTGCGAGTTAGAAAACTCATCTGTGGACTTCACTACAAGGATTTCTTTCTTACAATTTGTTATTTTCAGCTTTGTTCAACCAAGGCGTTTCAAAAATCTATTTTGTAACGGCGAACGATACGTATAGTCTGTGATGAACGGTGGACTCGGCAATTTATTTCTCAACTCTCTGAAGCGACTACAATGGAAGAAAAAAAAAAGCACGTAATGCTTTGTGTCTTCCTCTTGGTCTAGACAATCTGAGCAAAGAGGTGAGCTATCGTGTCCAAATCTGTGTAAATATTTGCGATAAATATTTAAAATATTTGCGATTTGCGTCTTGATTTTCTGTGATCTCAGCGATCTTGGGTGTTTGGCAGCTTGGTCTAAAGAAGTGGAAGCAATGCGTATGGATTTTACGAAAACTCTTTACAGGTCTAGAGCCTGTTATGTGAAATTTAGGGTGATGTCGCCACATTTCATAATAAAATGGTACACAAATGAATCAACGACAGTTGAGGGGACTGGGGCTGGAGTTCCAAGTGGAGATTGCAATCAGAAAGTCATTACCTTATTTTCGAATTTGGCGTTAAAATTATCACAACTTTAACGTGGAATTTTATCAGCGTCAATATTTGCAATGTTTCCAAACATCTTAGAGATACAGCAGTATTTTTTGGCAATTAGGAAGAAAACTCTTGATAAATATTTATGAAGAAAATGAACGATTGAGTATCGAATCTACACAACTACCTTCCCGGAGACTGCTACATACATAGCTTGCAGGAACAAACAATATTGAATCTTACATTCAACCTAATTGTATAACAAATTCGGTTATGGCATGCCTATGCAATCAATCAGACTGTTAATAATAAAACAACATATTTATTTAAATAAAAAAAAAACAGTGCTTACATAGAAACCTAATTATGAACTATTTACTGCAACATTAAATCACAAACTTATATATGTATGTATGTACTGTTTATTGTAATGGATTCATTTATGGTCTTGTGAAAATCAGAAAGGTGAAATTGTAAGCCAACAAAACATTTTTGGCGATTAGGTACACAGAGAATTCCCCTAAAAGTAGTTGGTCCCTCCTCTACTTTCCCATAAATTTATTATCATTCTGATTAACGGTTTTCAAGAAATTATCCAACCATTTTTCAATCACTGGCAAATTCTCATCGCTCCACTTGGCCTCCTCTTTGATGTTCCTCAAGTTCTTGTCGATAATGTGTTCCGCACTACCGAACTCACCACGGCGTTCTTCTTTCAACTTTTTCACCATATCATAGCCTTCTTGTGTGGTGAATATACCCGTCGCCGATCCAATCAGATTGTCCCAAAGATTCGTCTTGTTTTCGAACCTACAAAGAAGAAAGTTAGAAAAGCTTTGAAGAGTTTTGAAGACTTACCTCTGTCGGATAACTACCCAATTGTTGGACAAAAAGTTAAATAGACTCATGTAACCACTGGAGCCACCAGTAAGCATCGAGAAGATCAAAAAGATGTCGTTCTCGGTAAAGTTTCCATTCTCCTCTAAGATTGTGATGTTCAAAAGTCGCTCAATCTTCTCTGGCTGTACTGGACAACCGGCAAGGGTCTTTAGCAGGTAAGTCCTTTCACTTTGAACCCGAGATTTGGGGAAATTTATAACCCGTTGCAGTCCAAATTCCCACTCTTCCATGGTGCCCCATTTGAAGACCGGGCAAATGTATTGATTTGGAACGCTTTGGAAAGAACCATGAAATTAATGTCTTGAAGGGGTTCTACTTCTACTTACGGATTACTCTGATCGGGATTTTCATCTTCCATCCAAAGTTTGAAGGCTTCCTGAGCCTCCTCAATGCAGGGCCTGTAGCCAGCTCGACAGAGGAAGGTCTTTGCCAGTGATCTTAAGTCGGACTTCCAGTTCTCTTCGTTCTCTGAAGGCTGTCCAAGCTCCTCATATAATGGCGTTAAGAGGACTCTAACGTACGTCTAGAAGACAGAATTGTTCTTATACAAATAAGTCTTTCAAGAGCCTCTCTACAAACCTCGAATTTCTTGTGTACCGCTGACATGTCAATGTGCCTTCCAATGTGATCGATGAATGTGAATACTGGATTCCAAGCAATATGGTCCCGCTCGTACTTCATGAAGAGTGTCATGTCGAACGCTGTCGCAAAGCTCAAGTCTCCAGCGTAGGCCAGATTCCAGGCATCATGGAGGAGCTTAGCTCTAGAGAGGCGGAATATTAAATTTAAAAAAAAAAATGTATCTAGGTCGTCCTTACCTGGTATAAATTGGAATCTTTGTCCTTCCATCTTCAGTCTGAAGAAATTTCGACAGTAAATCCCAATTTTTTTCATCATAGTTCACTGGGAACGGTCCAATCTCTTCCGGATTCACAATGATGAACTTGTCCTTTTCAGGGAGATTTCTGAGCGTCAGTTCTCTAGTCTTTTCCATCCAAGTATACGGAGTTGTATTATTAAAGTTTAGATCATCCTGAGTAACCAACACCAATGGAATCCACCAGAGCATTTTATCCTGTTCAGGTACATCATGTGGACGTTCCCTCAGATAGACTTTCTGTAAAACTTGAGCCGTTCTGTCGTTGTAGTTCCTTTCAATTTGAACTACTGGTAGTCTATCTTTTGTGATCCAGGACCCGGCGATCTCATTGATTGCATACTTCTCATCCAGCGTATGATCTTCGTGAGCTTGCTTTGTCAAGGCATCCCAAAGATCGTCTCCAAAGAACGTACTAAAGTGACGATCTGCTATGAATTTCCGAATGCCAGTCTTAAATGTTTCACTGCTTAGGGTATAGTTGAGCATTCGCATAACCAATTCGGTTTTAAATGATGTTGTCTCCTGTTTCATTCCAGTGATGCGGGAATGGGGATATCTTTTACTGAATTCGTAGTACAGCGAGTACAGCACCGTCATTGGGTACTTTCCATTAAATTCAAGGCCATTGTCGATCTTTGAACATATAATTCAGTATTGGGCTAATTAAAATCGTATTGTAACTTACATCAATCACTGTATAGGATGCCAAAAAGCTAGCTAAAGCCTTGTTAACGTGTGCGTCACTCCACCAGTATGGTGTAACCCATGATCCAAGCCATTGGTAGATGAGCTCTTGTGAGAGGCCATAGTAGCCTTTCTTTAGTAGCTCAGTCTCTCTGGAATGGTCAATTGTAAGATAGGTAGTTGATATGAAAGCATTTAAACTAACTTAAACATAAGGACACCCCAATTATCAGCCGGTCGTACCGATGATAGACCAGGGATGGCAAGTACATCGATTTTGCTCAATGGAACTGGCACGTTGAAGTATGCTTCCAGATGCTCGTAGACAGTGATCAATTTGGTGTAGATCTCCTGTAGAAGATAAATAAGAACATTTTTTAGTAGTAAGGACTTTAATTGGAATTTCTTTCTCCGATTCTATCTTGTTATTTATTTATTTTCTCATATGAATCCCAACTTAACTAAACTGTAACTTTCATTAAAACGGAGTAGTGTACGACACGTTTTTGATATTATGAGTCTAATTGAATTCTATTACGAAGCTGTTATGAAGTGAGGGATTGCTGACACCTGAGGTCTTATTCGTGAGGTTCTTCAATGTTTTTCAGTTCACATATTATCTACGAGTATTTACCTATATCAAGTTATTATCGTCAGGTAACTAACGATTCCAATCTAAAGCCTACTGTCTCGTCTCTTAGGAATATCTAGGGTATTTTGTTTTGCTACTTTCGTGATTGTTAAGAAACTAAGATCTTCTCTGCGTGAGTGCCAACAACTACAGGGACGATGTATGTGCTTTTTGCAGTCGTTAATAACCGGATATTTCAAAAGACAGCGGAGGTAAGTTTCGTCTTTCGGAAAGTCTACAAACTGGATCAGATTAGAGAACTATCTTTCAGTAACCGCTGGTCAGGCTATTAATAATTTCGTACAGGATTCTAAGGCTATTACCATCTGTATTCAGTGCACACTTGCGTTGATCAGTTTTACTGGGTTTCGTTGGATTTGAGTAGAGAGAAACTATGCACAAGCATAGCATAGATGAATCGATTTGGGGCATTAGTTTTAGCCAGCAATTCAACTCTCTCATTACTTACGAGGTCCATCTGACCTGGAGTTCAGTGAGGGACGTAATAGCAATTTGTGCATAAGACATGGATAGGACTGCATCCCACTTTGCAAACAGTTTTATTCTGGACCTTTCTGTATTGAACCCATCAAGGCGTTTCAGATTATAAGTGCATCGAGTAGCTCGACAACTTAAATTCCATAAATTTGGGGAGCGTGAAGAGAGAGCGGAGTCTGGGCTATCGGTGAAAAAGAATGTAATCCAATGGAATCGTACGATCTATATCAAAAACTCCGACTTCGCAGGTAATGTTAACATACTATTTCTCAAAAAATGGACTTTCCAATATAAGTAATGTGTAGGCCATCTGCTGGTTTCTTTATAAATTACATGTTATTTTCACACTGATAGCTCGTTCGCTTATAAAACTTGGATGATCTCTCGTTCCAGCATCCTGCCATACAAGACGGCCAACAATCAATGTTTTGCACACTAAGTACAATAATCAGACATTTTGGTGAAGCCATTGAACTCTTTTTTCCTTTGTGGAGTGCCATTAAGATCGATGTTATGCTGACAATCCAGAAACGATTCATGAAATAGAGCCCCGAGCCATCGCAAATATATTGCAAAATTGGGTTGACTGCCAAGCCAGTCTCGGCAGCCATTTAAATGAAATTATTTTCCATAAATAATCGGAAAGTATACTCTCTTCAATAAAATAAGAAACTAAATGAAATGCATTTTTATTTATAGCAATTTTAAAAAGAAGCCAATAGATGGCCCACCCTTTATAAAGGGTGTCCCAAAATTGAAGTAATTTTGATAGAACACACAAGTTTTTAATTAAAAATTGTAAATGTTTTATGGATTCATAAAGTATACAGTATAGGGTTGTGTATGGAATAGCATATCGGGCAAATGGCCTCCACGGTTTTGCTGGTACATACGTCCTCTTTTGTCGAAATTTTCCATGACCGTTTTGCATAAATGTGGCTAAATTTCATTCATGCAGCGCTCAATTTGCTCCTTCAAGGCGTTTGTGGTCGTGGGCTTGTTGTCACAAACTTTAGACGTTAAATCGCATGATCTGGGCGGCCAATTCTGATCACCAAAACGGGAAATTACAAGACCAGGAAATGACTCATGCAGAAATTGAATTGTTTCTCGGGCTGTATAGCAAGTGGCATCGTCTTGTTGAAACCACATGTCGTCCACATCCATATCTTGCAATTTAGGCACAAAGAAACTGGATTATCATGTCGCAATAGCGAGCACCATTAATTATTATTGCCTGACCAGCCGCGTTTTCAAAGAAGAATGGTCCAGCCCAAAATCCGCATCAAACAGTGATACGTTGTGGAAGCATTTGTTTCACAACAATCACTCGTGGATTTTCTGAACCCAAAATTTTACAATTTTGACCATTAACAATGCCATCAAGAAATGAGCTTCATCGCTGAGGATGATTCTGTTTGAAAAGTCAACATCCACTTGTTGTTGTTCGATAATCCATTCAATGAACTCCCTTCGAATACGTTGCAGAGAGCTTCTCGAAATGTCCAATTCTTGACCATAGTGCCGAATTGATGTTACTGGACTCTCAACAACACTCTCACGAACTGCTTCAATGTTTTATGTTCAACGACTTGTTGCAGGACGGCCATAGTTTAATCTCTTCACAGTTGATGAAGTTAAATCACTATTCCGACCATATTTTGTACGAAAATTGCGAACTGTAGCTGCCAGGCCTTCATTATTTTTAAAATATTGCTCAACAATGAAAACGCGTTGTTCTTTCGTGTAGCACTCCATTTTTAATAACCCTGAACTGTCAGCTTTCACGCTGTCTCTTTTTTTTCGTTGGCAACACTTTACCGCACAAATTTCGGAAAATTCAAATCGTGCGTGAATTTTGGGATACCCTTCACATTCTACATGTACTGTGGTGTCACGAATTTAGCAGCTGCATTTTCAAAGAAGAATTGTCGGACGATGCCTCCAGCCCAAAATCCGCACTAAACAGTGACACGTTGTGGATGCATTTGTTTCTCAACAATCACTCGTGGATTTTCTGAACCTCAAATTCGATAATTTTGACGATTAACAAAGCCATCAAGATGAAAATGAGCCTCATCGCTGAAAATAATTTTGTGTGAAAAATCAGCATCATCGTCATCATTATTTTTAAAATATTGCTCAACAATGAAAACGCGTTGTTCTTTCGTGTAGCACTCCATTTTTAATAACTCTGAACTGTCAGCTGTCATACTGTCTTTTTTTTTTTTTCGTTGGCAACACTTTACTGCACAAATGGCGCAAATTTCAAATCTTTCGTGAATTTTGGAACAAATCAGAAATGTTGTTATTATACAAATTGTAGACAATTTTATGGTTAATAATTTATGCCTGTATAACCTTTTCATAGTGTGAATGGTTTTCTAGAAGATAGACAAAACACATCTTTTTTTTTAAGAAAGTATAAAATTTGAGTGAATAGGCTAGGGAGAATAAGTGCACAAATTCTCTTCGTCTGGTCTATAAAGAAGATTTTATGTAGATTATTAATATAACGTACTCTTCAAAGGATTTTATCCAAATCCATCATATTTTGTCGCCTCACCAATATCTATAAAAAAACCAAAACTTAATTCATATTTTTTAGTATTTATGATAGTCATACAGGGTGTCGAAAGTTCCTCTGAAAGGAATTTCACAATTTGTAGCTTGATTTAAAAAACAAATTGTACCAGAAGTGGAGTCTATGTGGACCCCATCCTCAATTACGGCCAAACGATTTTTGTTGGTATAACTCAAACTCAAAAATCGTCAATTTTTGTCTGTCGGTTTATCGGTCTGTACATTCGTGTGTATGTATTTTTCAAACACTTTCAGTATCTTGAGTACTTAAGAATTTTAACAGCAACAAATTTGCAGATCCATATGGAATTTTTCTCTTGTCTTGCAGAGGTGTTCTTTTACCTGGCGAAATTTCTACGTAAGCTCTTCTATCTGTCATGCTCTATATGTATTTTTCCAGATAGAATCCATTGCTTTAATGTCAATGCTTTCCAAAGTTATTGAGAGTATTTTCAATTACTAGTTCCGGGAACAACGATCCATAGGTAACCTAATTATATACCTGCTGAAAAGTGAAATCAATACATCCATCAATACGTTGAATGTAAAGCAGTTGCCCTTCATTTTCTTCAAGGCTTTCAATAGAGTGTTGCACAGCGCCGTCGTAAACAAGCTCCAAAGTTATGGTATTAGTAGGATTTTCTCGAAATGGATTGTGACTTTTTTAAGTGATCGGTCAATATAAGTTGTATTATACCATAGCCAACCAAATTCTCAACGAATGCTAGTCTACGCCAGGGATCAAATTCCTCTCCGACTCTGATTCTAATATTTATTAATGACCTTCTCCCTGTCACTCGCAATCCAATCCATTCCTTCTCGGATGACAGTGGTCTTGATTTCGATTACTCTATAACAGCTCCACGACAAGGGCCTCAAGCTGTGGATTCCAGGCAACAGCGAATGTCAATTGTGGTGCGAAAAATCGAATTAAGTTCAATGCGTCAAAAACCCAGTGCTGTTTCCTGTCTCTGAAGCGAGATACTAACGTAGCCAAGCTACAAATAAATTAAGTTGATGTTGAGGAATCTAATGGCTTATCAATGATTGGCTTGCATGTTAGCTTAGACCTTCGCTGTAATCAGCAGATGACAGATGCTGCAAAAGCTCGAGCTGGATGCCTCGGATTCCTCAAAAGATGTAAAGGATTTTTCACTCCCACAGACTTGACTACAATCTATAAAGCTTACATTCGTCAGAGAATTGAATTCACCTTGCATGTTTGGGCATGAGCCACATGTCTAAGTTTACCTACTCGATCGTTTTAAGCAACAAACATGTAGATTGTTCAGAGATCAGTCTATCTGCAATCAAATTGTCTGTATCGAACACTGCCGGAACGTTTGATGGTTAGCGCTACTGTACCAGCACTTCCATCACAAGTTCACACACTCTTATCTATATCTAAAAGCCTGCTTTCGAGCCCACAGTGAAATTCAGAACATCGTTTTTTAACTACTCAACACGAATACAATATTTCCACAGACCCATAATTTGCAAAGATTCCAAATTAACGTGCATCTTCACCTCTCTGCTTTCACTTCATCACTTCTTTATCTAATATGAAAGGCTTAATTGAACAGCTTTTAGAAATAATCACACAGCTTCCTGTATTCTCCGAATAGCAAGGGAGCAAAATTGAAAATCATTTGAAAGATTTCATTTAAATTTTACAAATACGAGTGATGTACGAATAAATAGGATGGCATACAGTCGTGCACTACATTTTCGTATCTTATCGCAAGCTACAAATTATGCAATTCTGGGAACAACTTATGACACCCTGTCTGTACATTGTATACAATATTATATTAAACAACACCTTCGGAATTATCTGGTAACTCTGCTCAAGTGAACCACAACTTTCGGACGTCAGTGTGTAATTTCCCATTCCAAAAAACCAGACGCTTCCATTTTGATTACAGAAATAGTTCTCATCATCATAAGACAGATAACAAGGTGTCTTAAAAATCACCTAATTAACAAAATAATCATTTGGCAAACAAACATTTTTTTACATAAATGATAGAAACAAAAAAAAAAATATACTTAAATAAGTTTTTAATTGATTCAATTTGAGAGCGCTTCAGATCTGGTTCCATATATCCAATGTACTAATATCCTACTCCAGATCAAGCTGGAAGCTATCCAAGCGGACTGCGGACAACAAAATCTTAACCACAAGCGAGAGTGTTTCGGGTGAATTTTATCCCCACAATGGGTGCGTAGGCGAGCAACCGCTGGCTGGCTGGCTGATCCCCAATTGAGGAAAGATAAACAGCGTCGGTCGTGCTCGAGAGGTGATCTCTTCAGATCAATCAGAGATTGAGTGGATTTGTTGAAACAATCGCGTATTCATTCGAATCACATGTAAATAGTGAGCTCAATTAAGTAGAAACAATTGAACAAAATACAAAATAAAAAATCAGCAAGGTTATTCATTAGTTATGGTTTTGTGGTCTGGTTTGGATGGACGGCTGTGGTTATAGCACCACTTCCGTTCTGGCCCCTTCACCTGAAGTCCTACTGATACACTTTTACTTTTTATGCGTCTCACTCACGTTGGTGATGGTTTTCTGACATCAGTGGGAAAACATATTTTAATCTACATACCTGAAGCTTATCATGAATCTCTGGGCGAGCCCAGATGTTTATCGCAGGCCTCCTCTCCTCGGGAAGTGGAGTGTTGGGGGATAGCTTCTCCAGTTGAGAGATCACAAAACCAAATGTGAATGACGACATTGCTGGTGTTGTCTCAAAGTGATCGACCATGTAGTTGTTGCCTCTGGAAAAGAAGAGAGTTATATGGAGAGGATTACATATATTTTAAGCTGGGAGTGAGTCGGTGAAGCGAGGTTTAAAAATATAGCATGGGATGTGTTTGTACAGATTTTTTTTTCGTATTCATAATTTAATTTTTTTTATCTGGAAATGTGATATCTAGCAACCCACTTAAAGAATTCAATTGTCGAAGCATTTTAGGCTTTGCAACAATATTTTAAATGGGTAGTCGGCACTTAAGCAGCTTATTTACACGTGCTTGTCTTTTCTATCATACAAAAGAAGGAAGAAGATAAATATTCTTTTATTTTATGACTCTGGAAACGAAAGAATGTTTTCTAGATATCAAGAGCCTGGCTAAGTGTTTTTTGTTATCTTCGAATTGATTCTCTATTCAAGGCTTCATATATAAAGACTTATTGCAACGTTGACGTCCCCAGTCAACGTGTAACGTTCGAACCAAGAACAGACTGACTGCAATCGCTGAATGACTTGTATAAAGCAAACATAAGCACTAGCCAGAAAATAAAATGGTATGGACTCGAGGTCTGCGATTTCTACTATAACGACGCAGCCTTTACTTGGGTCTGAGGTTTGGTCAAGTATAAGAACTACTGCGAAAGAGTCACTGCAATCATCTCGACAATCCATCTAACGAAGATTATAGTCTATCGTCTTTGAAAACCATATAAAATAGGCTCTATCTATCATTCAAATCACCGGGTGAGAATGGGAGCTCTCACCGCTTTTTGCAGCAGGAACAGGGACTATTAATTCCATCTCTTATTTGGATCATTAGATCCAGATTAATACTGGGCTACATACCAAACATATGGAAAGAGGTCAGGGTAGTCTTCATACCAAAGTTGGCAAACAGGTGGAATAATCGCCTAAATCCTTCCGTCAGTTCCTTATTCCTAATTACAAGGGAGAAAATAGTCTGTCATTACATAAGGAACGCGTTCCTTACTCATGATCCTCTGCATGAAAATAAATTTGCCTATCACATCCTCTGTGCCTTCATCGATATACATGGAAACTTTGACAATAAAAGAGGCTATAATCAGGAAAGGCATCGCACTCTTGGTTACAAACTGAATCCAGATACTTCCGCAAAGCAAATAAAAATATCTTGAGTGTAGAGGTTCGCGTACTTGCACCTTTTGCAGGAAAGAGGAAACACTTTCTTAAGCAAATCACACTGGAAAACACCCCTATTGACTTATTTGGGGAAAAGAAGTATCTGGGAGTAATCCTCTATTAGAACAATGTTTTTGTGCCAACGCCTTTACTGCAAAACCTGGGCATTCAAATCCAAGATGATACACTTATCCAACCCATGGTCACCTATGCGTATACCAGCGACGCATAGTGGTCAAAAACAACGCAACTACAGTTAAATAGACGTAATCATTTAAAATCTAGCCTACGTAGGTATCACTAGGCCATAGAAGTAATGATCAGTCCTATGCCGCTACACCTCTCTGTGCAAAAAGAAGCCATGCTGAGTGCTCGCTGCCTCAAATTCTGTACCTTAAAACGGGAGATTTTATAGGTCATCTGAAGATTTTGGAATATGTCCGAAGTGACCCAATTCTCAAGATCCTAGTTACCACGAGGAACAAAGATTTGGTACGGCAACCCTGGAGCTGGAGTTTATGGGCCCAGGTTTCAGCGAGCTACAGCACTTGGAAAAACCCCAAGAATCTCTCAAGCGGAGGTGCATGCAATTAAACTATGTGTACTACTGCAGAGAAGAGTCAAGGGAATGCGCATCTACATCTTTTCAGATAGTCAGGCAGCGCTAAGGGCCCTCAAATCCTACATGGTAGGGTCGAAGCTTGTCTGGGACTGTCTAAACCTC
The DNA here is from genome assembly GCA_963082735.1 of Pocota personata. NCBI lineage: Eukaryota > Metazoa > Arthropoda > Insecta > Diptera > Syrphidae > Pocota > Pocota personata. Next base: position 187,645,466 of record OY720429.1, read on the forward strand.
CTAGAAAATTTCATGTCGACTGTGGCTAGGATTGTAGGGTATGAAGGCTTTGCCACTCGTTGATCCTGAGCGCTGTTTTGGGGGTACCACCTAGTAGCGCTCACTCCAAAATAAAACAATGGAAAGTCGATTCCTTCGCTGAACACTGGGCCAACTCTAAGCTCCTGAGGCAAGCGAACAAGTTTATCAACCCTAACTAAAGTAAAACCAAAAAGCTACTCGAACTGTGTAAAGACGACTTAGGGAACTCGTCAAGTTCCCGTTAATATCTGACTGGCCACTGCCCACTCAGGGACCATCTGCAAAAAATAGAAATATCAGATACAAATATCTGCCGGGTTTGCAGCGAGAAAAAAGAGAAGACAGAATATATTTTCTGCGAATGCCCGGCGTCTACAAAGAAAATACTACTCCATCTAACGCGGGCTTTAATGAGCCCAGCAGATATTTAAGTTTAGCATTAGACTCAATCTAGCTTTTGGTTAACCAGAACAATTGATCTTACAGGTCGCAGTGCATGCCTAAGGCCCCTGTGTTGTACCATATCGTTGGTCATATGCAGACTTCCTACAGCCTTTACTTTGTAAACTAACGAGTTTCGAGTGTTAAAAATGCTCATCAAAAGCAGATTTTTGCAGCGACTTAGGCCCATTTGCTGATACTAGTCATAAAATTGTGTCTTATATAAGTAATACTTAGTGCTGTGTTGAACTTAAACCTAAAGATCATCATAGCTTATTTCCAATTCCACTTATGATCTACTATTTCTGCGGCTTAATTTAAGTTTAACTTTCTGATATTTAAGACTTACTTTGTATTTCGTGCAACCCGTTAGTGATACTTAAATATTTAAGACTCGTATCAGCAAACGGGCCTTGACACGAAAGACTATTTCTACATGCTCATCAAAAAAACGTTGGAATTTACAACTCCAAAATCGGAAGAAAAAACATATTTTGGCAGGGCATCGAAAGTCGGGGTTTAGGAAAGTGGAAATATTTCAAAGACTCTAATGGGTACCTGTCAGCGTATTGGATTCCTAGCAATAGCTACTAAAACTACTTTCCTCTCCACGGTACTAAATCAAACCAAATATTTCATTGTGGGTTGGGAATCAGCATTTTCTGCTACTCATCCCAATAGATGTATATATGATTTTCTTTCCTTCTAGCACTCTCCGTCCGGGATATTCTCTGTTGTATCTTTTGAAATATAACAACATACATATGGCTAACGATTTTCTCTGGAGTAAATGCATCTCTAATTGTTTTTCAAAGTTTCCCCGGTCTTCTTCGACTTATTCGCAATTTGGAGAGATGGAGGTCTCTTCGTGTCACAACTTTTGTAGGTATCTCGACAAGACGCCGTTTAAGTCGGTTTATCCATTTTGCTATATCCGTTATCAGTGTATGCGCCCATCATTCCTTTACAGAGCGCAATTCCCTCATAGTTCGAGCTATTTAAGTCTTTTGCTTTTTCTAAGCGATACTCTTGTTTTCTATGGATTCTCCAATATTTATCATTATCCTTGACATAAAAGCATACATTAAAGCAGCTTAGTCACAATAGTCCATCAGACTATTTGAAAATCTTCGTTGCAGATGCCCTTCAAGACTTCCTTCAAGAACTTGATTTTGGCATCTATGATATATAGATTCCGTGTTGTGAATTATGTTCCACAAAATAGGTCCTAGAGCGAATCCTTGCGGAACTTCACCAGTTATTAGACATTTTTCTACTCTGTCGTTGGTGTCATTTAACAGTTCCCTTCTCTTGAAGTAATTTGATAAAACACCATAGCACCATCGCCATCCTAAGGTGTTGGTGATTGTGGTTATATGCCCACAATTTGCTGAATTGAAAGTTTGTACCTTTTCTTCCATCTCTTCCAATGAATAGCTTAATCCATAGTTAACCTTTTTAATGGCATCTACCGTTGAACGAGCTTTTCAGTCCGCCATTTTCATCTATAGTTACCTCTAGTCAATTGCATGTGATTCGTTCTAGCATTTTGCCAACTGCACTTATGATCCAATATATCTGGAGGCGTGTTATTTATTTATTTATTTATTTAGCTTAATACAAGCAAAACTTAAAACTATTTTTTTTGCTTTCTTATACATGGGCCCTATGGTCCACATACGTTTTATTTTCTTAAATATAACTTACAAACTACATAGAGAGGTGTTTGGGCTTGGCTTCGCTGCTACTGGAGGTTAGGCATGATCGAAGTGGAGAAGGGCATTACGGAGTATGTTTTTGCTGCTATTAAAGTCACAAATGTGTGACGCATCATTTGATTTCCGCAGTATTCTTGACATTGATTCGTAGTAACCATAGTTAGTACGATGAGGAGATATACGGAATAGGGGAACAGACCTAAGGTTGCGGGGATTAATATTGAGAGAGATCACTTGAACCAGGGCGGGACAATCAATGTCACCAGATAACAACTGATGAATGAAAGTATGACGGCAACATCACGACGTTATTCCAATGATTGAAGATTAATCAATCTGGGACGATCCCCATAGGGTGGGCGGGTTAACGTTATCAGCCCAACCGAGACCGCGTAAGGCGAAGCGCATGAACCTGCGCTGCACTGACTCACTTCTCATGGAATGGCGGCATAATGGGGCGACCATACTTGGCTGGCATACTCGAGGAGGGGTCTGACGAAGGTTGAGTTCACTATCACAGATGACACCTAAATCGCGTGCTGATGTGACTAAGGGTACAGGCTCGTCACGAATAAAGTAGACCCTAGGAGGTGGTGGCAGACGATTTTAAGTTTTCAAGCTGTAAGAAATGTTTGTTACACCAGATGGAGAAACTATTAAGGTCATCCTGTAGAAGGGGAGAATCAGCGGGAGATGAAATACGTCTAAACATATTCATATCATCAGCGTAGACCAGAAGGTCAGAATTCTGGATGATATGTTCGGCATCGTTTATCGTAAGGATAAAGATCAGAGATTCAAGATGGCTACCTTAAGGAACCCCCGAAGTTGCTATAATTGGGTCCGATATTGAAGATGTAAAATGGACTTTGTATTGGCGATCAACTAGATATGATTTGATCCATGATCCGCGGTTGGAAACCAAGGACTTCTCACCAACTCATTATCTTCTGCTTAAAGAGAATGAGTTAGTAAGAAATTTTGTCGAAGGCCTTACTAAAATCAGCAGCTACAACATCAACTTCACTGCCATCTTCCAAAACATTCAGTGTACCAGCCTCGAATTTGGTTAAGTTGGTAGTTGTTGACTTACCTTTAAGAAATCCGTGTTGCTTTGTGGAGAAGATTAGCTTACAGTGAAAGAACATCTCATCATACACGATACCCTCGAAGAGTTTAGGTATTAATAGAAACTTCACTTTTGCAACCATTTTTGTTGGTAAGGTGTAATATAAGCGTCCTTCTATAATTGAGGAAAAACGCCTTGGGAGATTGAGAGTTGAAGAAGAGCAGTGAGGGATTGTGTCAGATGATTCACACACTATTTTAATACTATGGCTGGGACACCGTCAGGACCAGGAGAGTAGTCATCTTTAAGATGATTAATCTTATTAACAACCATTGACGGTGTTATATCGGAGACGAGTGAGGTTTGAGCAGAGTTGTTCAAGCGGAAATAATCAAGGTCTGGTTCGAGTTCGTGGTCAGCGAACGACAGGTTGAAGAAGTGAGCGAATAAGTTGGCAATTCTTTTAGGGTCTGCCGAGGAAGAATCTGAGAAGGTGAAAGTTGATGGATAGCCATCAGATTTACGTTTGAAATTTGGGTCAGAAGTCAGGTTGGATTGTATACGATCGAAGTATTCAAGATAAAGCCTTTTGCAGAGTTCAGAGAAATGGGTGTATGTGCGAAAGTACTCAGAAAAGTCAGAGTCAGATTTGGATTTACGATAAGATTGCCACATTTTGTTACCTTTAACACTAAAAGTTGTTTTCTGTTTGCGATGGAAATAATCCCAGAACTATCGAAAGCCATGTCCAACAAACCAGAGTAGAGACTACCTTGTTCAAGGTATTTTTTTATACCATTTTTGGCCTTTTCTTTGGTGCTGTTTCTGGAGATATTTCCTAGGTCGTATCTTAAGCAACATGGCCATGTGAGTATAGTGGTTGCTAATCTGTTACTTGGCAGAGAATTACTAGCGAAAACATTACTAGAAATATTTTTCTGTCTCGAAAATAATTTCGGATTCTGTTATAGAAACCTGAGGGGAATATTCTCCGAAAACTCCGATGCTGACGCAGAGATTCTCGTGCAGGGAGAAATTATCGTGATAGTAGGATGACTATCCCGATGAAGTCATCTCCTCTCAGCAAGTTCGAATTCACGTCAATAACTAGGAGCCATAAATATGATTAGCAAGTTAAATGCCGCCTTTCTGAGGTGTTTATCTACTGATCATTCCTCTGATATTCACGTCTCCTAAAGTTAATTGCCACCTTTCGACTGTGTACACTACTCAAGAGTAAAGCAGTCAGATGTACATTCCGTGTACCGCATGCTGTGATGCAGATAAGTAGTTGTGTCTAATCCATAATACATATAGTATTTACAATGTATGTACTGTGCATGTCTCTCAAATATTTCAAAGTCTTTGACAGAAAGGATCGCCCGAGCCACTCCCACTCGATCGCTTAAATATTCTGGTCTGATCCTTGACATCGCAAAATCTCTTTAATTTGATTTCTGCCTATTCCGAAAAGCCCTCCTATTCGTATTGCTCATTAGCAAACTTTACGGCATCCAACATTGGTCACAAAAGGAAGCCTTTGTTTAACGTCCAGTTGACAACCCTGCAGAAATTATTTGTTAAGGCAATAGCGACCTTTAAGACTTTCTGAGGTCCTGGTTTCAATCGCATTACTTACGAGTAAGTATGAGTAGATTCGAGTTTGGGATGAAATACAATTCGATTTTCAATACTTTTTATTAAAAAGTATAAGAAGGCACTGCCCATTTTCACCCACGAGAATATGTTGCTACATGCACAGTTATTGTGATCAGTAATGAGTCACATTACCCTGAAATGTTATAGGAAAGGTAAAGACAGAATCTAACATAGGGTATCTCTTGATACGGGTGATCTAGTGTAGCCGGGCCTGGAAATGTCTGGAGGACCCGATAGCATACCTACCTTCTGGCATCAGAGGAGGCTAATATCGCTATGGTAGAAGTATCTATGACGCTGCGATTAATAGAGATTAACCTCCATCACTTAAATGAAGCTAAATATTCATTAGTAGTCCTGGATAAATTATTTGATCAAAACATATTGAGTCGAAGGCAACCAAGGCGGTCTCAATTATCTGGCAGTGTAAGTGTGCTTTCGCCAAAAATATTCCGATGGATCTACAAGGCAATGATAAGACCTTAGTTAGCATATTCGGTAGTTGTTTGGAACAGTTTGTCTCGGCTGCACGGGGGCGTTCTCTAGCATACTTGGCTCTGATCTAGATGAATTGTTGAACCTCCCTCTTCTTAGTATTTATATCATAGGCAGCACAATTAAAGCCGTCTTCTGCCTTAAACGATGTGGCTTTTGGCATAACCAGCACTGGAGCTTCGATAACCTTGTGCGACACTTATCTTTCGATTCTTGTCTTATGGATATGCCGTCCGACGAAATGACTCCAGAACTCCAACTACTTCGTAAATTTAAAGTTGACTTTTCTCATGTTCAGGACTTGATTTTCTGGAATCTGAGCCAGGAAGGAATTGTAGTCAAATTTTCAAGGATGGCTCCAAAACAAACATTAGACTTCATTTCTCGTTACGTAAACACGGGTCTGCTTTTCAAGCGGAGACTTATGCAATGGCTACGGACTATATTTTAAGGAATATGTGGAGAGGACGGCGTAACTGAATTTGAAGCAACGTCCAGATTGCTCTTAATGCCTTGCTCAGCCCAAATAGTTCGAGAATGCAAGAGCTCTCTGAATTCGGTCGCAAGGCTGAACTCAGTGAGTCTTGTTTGGGTCCCAAGTCAGCATGAGATTACTGGAAATGAGATTTCCGATGAACTTGCTAGGAGGAGGACTTCTCAGGACCTGAACTTGCATTGGGTCTTCCTGCGTCCTATGAAGATAATCGTGAGTACCATGACTTTGTGGGATGTAGACAGACTAAACGAATTCTCCCGAATGGCTGTCAGAAAACCGCGGTATTTTTGCTGGCCCTCAGTAGAAAAGACTGCAGACAACTTACTGGTGTTATTACGGGCCATTTGACTGTTGTCAAGAATCTCAATGTGCTAGGCTTAAGTGACAACATCACCTGCGATGCCTGTGGAGGGGCAACGATAGGACAGCACACTTCCTCTGCGATTGTCCTGTCATTGCTCGTGTCAGGTGGTAAATCTTTGGAGCCAATGTGGTGAGTGGTTCCTCATCATTGTAGTTCTTACACTCCTTTCTCCATCAAAGGCCACTCTATATTATCACTCGTCTCTTATCGATATGGTTGAACTATTCACGCTTTACTTGATTGAGTACCGAGGCAAAGATAGATAATTATGTACCTGTTGAGCTCGCAGCATATCCAATAGCTTAAGATCTACCGGTCAAGGAGTATCTAAACATGTCTCTCGCTTCAGGTAGATTATAATGCAAATAAAGTGTTATTAGATTTGATGTCATGCTACTAGAATTAGCAAGAGCTCGATCACTGAAAAGGTTGCACATCAGCGTTATACTTACATGTCTTCAGATTTAATTGATAAAGTATTAAACAGCGTTGTATAGGTGCTAGGTCTAGATATGCTCACTGTGTAGGGGACCTGGAAAAGAAAAGCAAATTCTAAAGTTTCTAGTCCACACTCATCCTATAAAATCTCACCTTAAATCCGGGCTCATCGAAGCATGGAAACAACCGTCTCGCATTATGGGGTCTCATATAAGTCGCCAAATAATGCTTCTTCTCGCCTTCACCATCTGTATAGCTACCCTTAAATAACCCCTCAGTACTCTCCCATATCTCGCCATTGAATAACATCTCTAATTCGCATTCGGTTCCCTGTGGAATCGCCTCCTTAAGATAAATCACATACACCGTCTTCTTTGGCAGCCTATCAGCTCTCTGAATGGCAACATCTTCATACTCGATGGCAGCATCCGAACCCCTTCAATGAGATGAAATTTATTTCTGACAAAATTACGAATTCAGTTCACCAGTGCCCACAACAATTTTCAAATATTTACTCTGTTCTCCGATTGATTTTGCGCAATTTGATGTCCGACTCATAGATATTCAGATCGTAGTGCGCATGTAGGGAGATCTTCCTTGTCTCTTCGTTCCAGCTGAGATTCATACGAATGTTGCCGGTGAAGGTGCTCTCCTCGAGATTCGGTCGCAGATTCAGTATATACGAGGTGGGTATGACATCTTTCGACAGGCGGGCGTCTGGTATAAGAGCATGTGACGCGGATAGATCAATGCTACGTTTTTGTCGTATCTACAAGCGGAAGTTATTGGTGAGCGCTACCATTTGGAAGATATCATACTTACGTCGACAATGTATCCATTGCAAAGGGAGAGAATCGTTCCCAAGAGTAGGAACGATATAATTGAATTCATATCGTGACCGCAAGTGATCTAAAAGAAGCAAATTTTTTAATGTTTTTCAATTTGTCAATTTATTTTTAGTTTAAGTTGTTTATATGGTGGTGGTATTTGAAATTCTTTGCATGACCACCATCAAAGGGAACTTTCTCTCTCTCAGGATTGTGTGAAAAATTGCAAAAAATCCACCCACGAACGACAGAACAGATCTGTGTGTCCATTATTTTTTGAGAAATCCACTGATCATGATAGATAAACTCAGTGAGTTGTAAATGAATTTAAAAAAATGTTCAACCATACAAATGTAATCTCAATATAAATAGAATGAGTAATGATTTCAAGTTTTGACCTAATACAATATGGAGTCCTTGTATTGAAGGCGAAATGTTATACTGTCTGATCACTTGTGGTGAAAATGCCGGTCCAACATGCTGGCTCTGTTCGAGCGAGGAAATTTGATTGCAAATTGACTGATCGTCGATCAATCCACTTGCTTGTCGCTGAACACGATCGAGTAAACACACGCATGTGGTGCGAGCTCCCGCCCCAACAGGCGAGTTATATCCAAGTCTAGAGCGAATGTTAGCTTTATAGATTGTAGCCAAGTTTGGGGAGTGAAAAATCGTTTACTTTTTTTGATGAATACGAAGCATCTAACTCCAGTTTTAGTAGCATCAGTAGTCTACTGATTCCAGCGAGGGTCTGTGCGAAGAAGCATTCCTCCACATTAATACCATTGGTTTGTAGTTTGGCAACTTGCATCCCACGTCGAGTCGAGGTAAAAGAATAAGCGAAAACAGGCTAGAGGACAGAGCCCTGGGGTACATCAGCAGTAGTTGGAAAATCGGGTAGAAGTATTCCCATCTTATACAACCTGTTTTGACCGGTTACTTAGAAAGATGATACTACCAACAACATTAGTTTGAAGCTTGTTATGGAAGGGGTTATGCCACAGTCTATCGAATTTACTTTGAAAATATTAAGGGCAAATACTCTGCATTCATTGTACTGATACATGCAAGTTTTCTATTTTTCCGCTAGGTAGGCCATTAATGGATTGTTTATATCCAAAATCATACCGACGGTCATTAAGAAATATGGTTTCTTTTTTAGATATTTCATAAGGTAGTAATTGACAATGCTCTCCATGACCTTAGAAAGCAATAATGTCAAAGCTTTCGGCCGGTAGTTAAAAGAGATGTTTCATCGCACTTTTTGGGAATTGGCTTAACATGCCAATTTCAACCCATGGTGCCCATGGAGTACGATAAGTGAAAGATCTTACGCAGAAGTATGGCCAGGTAGGAACAAATGTGTCTCAGAGAGTAATGCTTTCGAAGAAATAGTAGCACAATTACACTCGCGTAACGATGTATGCAACATATGCCAGGAAATATAAACTTGTTTGTGTTCCGAACCAAATTGGAATGGAATGGAAATATCTTTGACTATTCGGATTCTTAAAGCTCTAGCTTTCATTCCTCGAAAGATTTTTCCAATAATTAAAGAGAAGAAAGATCCTTCTGATCCTTCCAACTATAGGCCAATAAGTCTCCTGTCTAATATCGGGAAAGTTTATGAAGTAGTTATTAGTAAGTCTATTTTGTTCGCATGCGAAAGAAAGGAGATGATACCGCGGAACGAATTTGGGTTCCAGAGAAACCATTCGGTGGTGCGCGCTGTCATAAAATTGATTTCTGACGGTAATTGGAATCTTAATGCCAAAGATGTACAGCTGCCTGCCTAGTGGATATCGAAAAAGCCTTCTACACGGTATGGATTCACGGGCTTTCTACGATATGAATCTCACATTATCTTTGAAAGATAATCGCGTCTATAGTGCAGGAGAAGACATTTGTTGTAACAGATAGACAATATACGACAACTAAAGTTTTTATTATCATCAATGGTCTGCCAATGGGCACAGTTACAGCACCGCTCATGGATAATGGATAATTTCATAGCGTTCGCTGACGATTTTTTATTGTATGTAAGCGGCTCAAGAATCCAAGACATACAGTCAGAGCTTCAGAACAACTTTGATAAACTGCAAACTTTCTACTCAGAGTGGAAGCTCAAAATAAACGAGACGAAATGCGAAACTATACTGTTCCGCACGCCAGTAAGATGCGAAAATTCAGATTTGAGATGAAAAACCTACAAACAGCGAATTCTGAAAAGGTGTTCATCTGGATAAGTTTTTGAACTACAACGAGCACATAAATAAACAGTTGCAAAAGGCAAGAGCAGCATTTATGTCTTCCAAACGTTCTACTTCAACTATCTTGGATTCGATGTGAAGGTCATATACTACCAAGCTTTCATTCGTCCAATTCTGACTTATGCGAGTCCAGTATGGTGGAACATAAGCCCGTTTTATATGGAAAAACTTAAGACTATTTGAAAGAGAATGAAGAAAATGGTCAGCGAGTGTTACGGAGAACTAACTTGTGTCGGGCTTATTTTATCCTAACCCTGGGTATTTTCAAAGTACTATGGTGAGTAGTTACATCCCCCTGAAGCATTCTCGTATCTGGATGCACATACATAGTTACTTGTCAGGTTCGCTGAACGTTTCTATTATTTATCATCTTTCTAGAAGGACGACAGATAAACGTATCCTCTACGAACCGATGGACTCAGGAGAAGGAAACGCTGACTTGAGATACTGGTTAAGCATACGTGAGCGGGTTCAGTAAACGACGACAGGTTGAATAAAAAGAGATATTGGTGGCTCGACTGGGTTGATGCTAACACCTAGGTTAAGTAGGGCCGGACCCTAATATGTGATTTTTGGCATACCGCAAAATGGCCGATTCAATGGTTTAACTATCATTTGATTGATCTTTCAGTGGCGGGTCGGACATCACGCATCAGGCTCCGGCCCAAGAATTACGTTAAAGTTGTTTTAGTTTTTGTCACCTAGATTAGTTCTTATGGAAAAAAAATTATGTGTTCTACAAGGTTCCCCACGTTTTTCCTTAAAATAAGGAATAGAAAAAGAAAAATTTATATTTGAAATTAACAAAAAATACCGATTAAAATAAAAATACTAGAACTAAGTTTTCTGAAAATCATAGTACGAGTATAAGTATTGAGGTCACTTTCTCAGGTCAGTTTCTTTAAGGCACTGTAATAGTGTAGTTATAAGTTTATTGGAACAAAATAAACAATTAAAAACAAAAGGTACACTAAGCCTTCAAAAAGTCTCCCAAAACAATTTTTTTTTACAATTATTCTTGCAAATCTGGTCATCTTGTCACTGCGGCCACTATTAGGCATATTGTGATTTCCTCTAACTTAAAACTAATTCAAGATGCCAGAGTTGATGATGAATTCGACTATATTCTTGAGTGAGTTAGCTTGGCTTGTCTCTTACCTTCAGTTTCCATCCAGTAATGGTGCGCTTTTTCTTTTAGCCAATTTTTTATACAGCTTTTTGCCGTTCTGACTGGTAATCCACAGTCAGCCATTTCATTTCCCTCATGTCCGCTGAGTCCTGGCACCCAAATGAGATGGACTCTGTTTCTGAGCTACATTTTCCCATACTCGAGTGGATGAAGCTCTTTGTAGTAGCACTGGCAAATGTATTTTGATTTGGGTTTGTCGCCTTGAAGTTGAGGCTGAAGTTAAATTTTGGCTGACATTTGTCTATGTTTGTTATTTCTAGTGGTTCCTTACTCGTACTGTTCAGTTCTTGCGCAATGATCGAGTGTACTAGTTTGAAGTTTGAGTCAGTCATGAAAGCGTTAACCATAGCTTCTCTAATTATATGAAGATGAAGGGATGGTAAGTTTAGAATAACCTCCAGCGCTGCAGAAGTAACAGTTTTCATTGCACCTATTGTGCATACACAAGCTAGTCTTTGAAGTTTATTGAGCCTGTTTTGTGTAGACCTCTGTTTCGTTTTTTGTTACCATACTGGTGCTGAATATGTGATGATCGGTCTTGCTATCGCTGTGTAGTGCCATAGAATCATTTTGTGGTTTAGCCCCCATTTTTAACAATGAGACTTTTGCTGGTTCTTAATGAGATCCTGGTATTCAGTACGGAATCCCAAAAAACAGTTTTTCGAGATTACCCAGCGGTAATCTACATTTTTAACTTTCTCATCTAAAAGAAAGTTATTGTTTTCGTGAAAAAAATCGATCTCGAGATTTTGATCAACCTTAGCATACTATATGTAGAAACTCAAAAAAGTGGGTCTCGCAACACCGTTTGCTGGATGGATTTACTGCAAACTTCATAACTTCGGTCTATGGGCTAATGACTAGAGGCGAAATTTTATTCTAGCCTCAAAATTTACGATAATTTACTTAGAACCAACGACTCCAACGATTTGGACAAATACTCATATTTTACTCGTAAGTAATATCAACGTTTGCAATTGTTATATTCAATATGTACTCAGTTTGGCGCTAATAATGCGAATAACGGTACTTTACTTATTAGCGGACTTCCTAATCTTCTTGCCAATTTTATTAAAAATTGACATCTAAGTCATTTTGACATATGTAAGGATACGACATTAACATTTTTGACATTTGTTTAAAAACTGTTTTTAGTTATAAAAATCTGTTGTATTTTCTTTTTATTGATTTTGCCTAAATTTGAAATATGAAAAATTTGCAAACGAACAGAACATGTGAAGCAAGTACGTGGGACTCAGTCGTGCCCTTTATTTTTTATAGAAAGGAATGCTGCCAGTGTGTAGAACTAGAAAGAACGTTATTCTTTCGTTTGTAAGCATTTTTCCGAAATCTTAACCTTTTACGAGATATCGGTATGATTAGGAAATATTTGTTTATTCCTCTCATTTTTGCTTTGTTTGGTAGAAGGTTAAGTTAGGTTAGGGTGTCTGTTTGCACCGGTGTACAAACAAACTTAGACCAGAGAAGATTCATTTTGATACCATAGGATCTATCGCTATTCTAACTACCTAAAGTACTAATTGAACCAGCGGGAGCTCCTTCAACAAACTGAAGATGCTTTTGACGTCAGTATACTCCAGGTCACCGATGTCATCGAAGAGAAGAACAGGTAAAAAGGAAATAGAAGATCATTTCTTCCTCCACTTCGTCCTTGCAGCTTCGGTAGAAGTCATTTAAAAAAGGACTAGACTTTTAGCGTGTAGACCTGTAGAACAGTGTCACCGTTTTAACAAAACCAAACTATTAGAGCCTTATTGATCTAGCTGGAATGGTAGAATGGTGGAACTGTCTTTGAAAATATGATCTCTTATCTCTGTCCCAAAGTCCTCCCACCAAGGAAAACTTAGATAAGAAGATTAAATCATTTTTTTTTGGAAAATAACAGCCCAAAAGTAGCATAAGGCTCATACAAACTATCTCTGAAGATTGCAAGAATGCCTTAAGGCATACAAACATACAAATACGAGTACATTAAGTTTTTCTTACGTAGTTCTTAACATTAGTGCAGCATCCATTATGTTTGGTTCCTATTCTTAAAACTAATGGTATTCAAGGGCAATCCAGGTTACCACATAATTAGCTCTTAGGTTAGGTTAGGTTGAGGTGGTTGTCAGCTAAAAGCCAACATACTTAGACCAATAATAGGTCCATTGTGATACCACGTGGATTTGGAAAGCGATCTTAGGCCTACTCATTGAACTATTTGGAGCTTCTGATGAGGCGTAAGAGGTCCCTAATGTCTATTTTTTTCAAATCGTTTAGGTCGTTGAAACAGAAGTCTTCTAAGTGGAATTTCTTTTTTTGGGAGAGAGCTGGGCAGATGCAAAGAAGATGAAGAATAGTCTCCCCCTCCTCTTCGTCCCTGCAGCTTCTGCAAAAATCATTTGAAAATACGCCAAACTTTGTTGCATTCTTGCCTATTAGACTGTGTCCAGTAATGACACCAATCACAGCGCTGATATGCAATCTACTCGTATTGAGAGAAATCAAATTCTTACAGCGTTTCAGATCCATCTTAGGTCAATTCTCTTTTGTCGCTAGACACGTTGTACCACTTGTCCACCTAGAATTTGTCCTTTCAATAGCATCCAGCTTTAATTTAAATTTACATGTAGCGATCAGCCTACCCAGTGAACTTTTATCTTTAAGGATGGGTATTGTTGTTCCAAAAGAATGTTAGAGAAATTATGGAGGCTTGGCTGTCTGAAAAGATGCGGATATCAGCGGTTGATATCACGTGTTTCTTTAGCCAAGGCAAAACTTCCCTTATTGCCATTATCTCCGCCTGGAACACGCTACAATGGTTTGGGAGACGAAAAGAGAGGTTTGGATTACTCGTAAGCCTATCAGAGAAAACACCACCACCAACCCCGTCGTTAGTTTTTGAACCGTCGGTGTAAAAATGTTACGACTTTTCTTCCGTAAATCCACCTTTTTCCCAGAATGCTGCTTAAGGGATGGTGGAAGTTTTTGTCAAAATTTAACTTGGGTATGGTGTAGTCAATGTTTTCAGGGAAGATTTTAAAATTGTTTAAAATGGATACGTGGCCATATACTTTGCTGGACCACTGTAAAGTAGCTTTAAGGTGAATAGCTGAGCTAGCTGCCATTTGCCTACCGTCAAGGGGTATCAAATGAAATAGAGTATCCATTGCTGCAGATGGTGTCGTTCATAGTGCTGCGCTAATACACAGACAAGGTGATCGTTGGACTTTGCTTAATTTCTTCTGGTTAATCCCCTTGTCCAAAGCAATCCTCCAGACAACTACCCCGTACATAAGGATTGGTTTGATGACCGAAATATAGAGCCAGTGAGTTAATCTGGGTTGTAAGCCCCATTTGTTCTCAATGGATTTTTTGCAAGAGAAAAATGCGACAATACTCTTTCTTGTATGTTAGATTTCCAGCTTAGTTTTCTATCCAAAATAAGACCCAGATATTTTGCTTCGTTGGAGAAGGTTAAGCTTATTCCATTAATGGATGAGAGTTCAAGTTTGCTCTTAATTTTCATATAAATTTGTTCATAAGTGTTTTTATCCGAAAATGCGGAACACATCATGTTACGTTGGTACGATACGATGAAGAACTATGATACATCTATTGTCGGAGAAACTAGGTAAAGATTTACCATTACCAGGCAGACGATAAGTACGACCAATGGCTGGGACGCAGTTAACGACCCTGCTGGAGCCGTCCTCGCGATAAAATGTTTGACGGCAGTCCCGCGAGGACAAAGTCTATAGTCGGATGCGTACAGATAGGCAGGCAGACCGACAGACAGTATTGCCAGATGCATAGCAGGGAAAGCGAGCCACACAAACGCAAAAGACCTGAGACCTATCAGTCTGTCGTCTTTTATGCTAAAAACACTGAAACGTTTAATAGATGTATAACGTGATCGGCGATAATTACCTAAGTAAATCACAACACGCATACATCTGCAGCAGATCGGTAGATATAGCCATACACAGGGTCGTATTAAGCATAGAAAGATCGCTCCACTTTAAAGAGTTCACTCTCAAGGCGTTCTTAGACATTGAAGGGGCTTTCAACAATGCAAACACTGACGCGATCCAGGACAGCCTACACAGAGCTCATTTGAACATGGGTCGCTGCAATTAGATTGCACAGATGCTTCAATCGAGGGTTACATTTTCAATGCAAGGAGATGTAACCATCTCTGCAGAGGAACCCCCCAAGGCGGAGTTCTGTCTCCTTTAATATGGCTCCTCATAGTGGATAAGATCTTAGTAATACTGAAGGAAAACGGCTTCAACGCGATGGCCTATGCCGAGGATGTGGTCATTCTGGTTTCGGGAAAATTCCCTCCAGTCCTAAGCGAAAGACTCAATCTCTCACTACAACTAGTGGATAATTGGGTCAGCAGCAAAAGGCTCGGAGTGAACCCCTCAAAGACGGAGGTAGTTCTTTTCACTAAAAAGAGATCAATTCCTACCTTCAGACCGCCAAACATCTGTGGTATTGAACCAAGTATCTCAAGTTCAGCTCGAAACCTGGGCGTAATTCTAGATTCCAAATTGAACTGGTAGGATAACACTGCCGAAGCTTTTTATTCTTGCAAAAAGGCATTCAGCAACACGTAGGGCTTCAAACCATCTGTGGTGTATCGGATATACAGAGCGGTCATAAGACCCAATCTCACATATAGTTCACTAGTATGGTGGATGGTTCTTGAGAAGTAATACCAGCTTTCAAACTTCATCAAAATCCATAGGGCAACGTGTATCGGAGTCATGGGATCAATAAGAAAAACACCAACAGCGGCAATAGAAACCATGCTCAGATTCATTCCGCTTGATATATACTGTAGCAATTTGGCGGCTAAAACTGCTCTAAGACTGAGAGAAGGCCGATTGTGGTCATCGAGCCGTTACGGCCATGCCTCCATTTTATCCCAATATGGGACTACCAATAGATCGACGGAAACTGATTGCATGACCCCTACGCTAGCATTTGAAAGGAGATTTACTATAAGAATCCCTAACAGAACGTACTGGAGGAACCGTAGAAAAAGGAACTGGCGTTCTATACCGACGGTTCTAAGATGAACGTTGACATGAGAGCCGGAGTTTATTGTGAGGCTCTAGGAGTAAATAACTCCTTTAGAAACAGCAACGACTGAAGCGTCTTTCAGGCCGAAATCACAGACATCATACAGGCTACGGAAATTATACACGAGAGTAATATCGTTGGTAAAACGATCACTGTCTATATAGACAGCCAGGCAGCCATAAAGGCTTTGGACTCTGCTGTAATTAGGTCAAAGATTATGAGGACCTGCAAATTACTCTTAAATGAGATATCCAGAGACAATGCGGTGCCCTCTGCTGGGTACCAGGGCATATGGATTTCGAAGGAAACGAAAGGGCTGACGAGCTTGCTAGGAAAGGGTCGGCGCTGCACTTATCGCGGGCCCTCCCTTTTGTAGAAACCCCAATATCAGTTCCCTACGGAAGAAAATAGAAGTTGAAACCACCGGTAGAGCAAACAGAAGGTGGGTTCATCTGGAAACATTCACAACGGCCTGGGTGCTATGGCCGGCCTTTAGCAAGAAGAGATCAACTTCTCTAGTGAAACTTAGTCGTTATAACGCACGGGTAGTTTCTGGAATAATTACTTGTTATTGTGCCATTAGCATTCACGCGGAGCCTCTCCGTGTGCTACATAACGATTATTGCAGAAGTTGCAGAGACAAAGAAGAAATTTAATTAGTTCGTCATCTCTTGTGTGATTGTCCTGCCCTATCCGTTGCAAGAATAAGGACTCTCAGAAGTTACTTTTTCTCGGAATTGGAGGACTTAGGTAATGTTGCTTACGGACCTCCTGAGATTTATATCACTGTCTGAGTGGTTCTAACAGCGGACTTTTACAGAGCTTCCAGGGTTAAATGATTGGGCACAATGGACACGAACTGTTGGTCTAAGTGACCAGTGACTCTATTTGTCACAAGGCACCCATCTACCTAACCTAACCTAACTAAAAAACGAAACCTATACTGATATCAAGGACATTCAAGGTCATTCAAGGTCACCAAACAACTTACCAGTTTCCGAATAAATAGTTTAACAATCTATTTCAATCAACCGGATATGGATCGGCCTTCTAGCACATACAGATCACGTTTTTTTTTTGTTCAATTCCTTGTTAAACAAATAAATACAATCGTTCACATTAAATTTATTCCGCTCTGACGAAATCAAAATACGAAACAACAAAAAAGAAAATCCAAGAAATCCCACTGCAGTTTTGTTTTCTTATGGATTTCTTTTTTGTTCGTAGAAAATCAACACCGGTGGCAGACCACACTAATCATCAAATCATCATTTCTCGGATCTGCCTCCCAGTTGATTGGCCTGTGAGTGATCAAATCCTTTGTTATGATCCCTGCCAAGTACACACGCACATAGCAATTACAATTTCGTCTAATGCGGCCGACAAATTACACAGAAATCTGAGAATCGCATCTGATCTCGACATGAAATCCAACGATATGCTCACAGTCAAATAAAAACAACCGATCAACGAGAAGATGTGGTGTATCTAACATGATCTAACGCCAACTTGAGTTGTTAGTTAGATAGATGTTGTTGCGTGAAATTTATGCGTATCTTCGGCATAGCCACTGCGGCATGCCAATCTTATTTTAGGGCCATTCCACGAGTGTCGGAATGGAAAAACAAACAAAACAATAACTTACAGTTTAATCGCTTTGCGTATCGTTGGATTGTTTTGCGATTTTTTGTTGTTTTTAATTTGCTTTTTCATACCGCCAATGGATTGTATGTACATATGTAGGAGTATCTATGCCAAGTCCATTCGACTCGGGACCAAGTTTATTTTCGGGCCATGCGGATGGGTAACGTGAAGAAAAAAGAAATTCCAATCAAAAACACTTCCCGTTTGAATGTAGTGTTGCCAGTTGTAAGGGTACTTGAGAATTTTTATTACTATTTTTTATTTTTTTTTTTTCAAAATTGTACACAAATGTGGCATAGTGAGATATTGCAGGCACACCCACTTATCTACATACATAACATATCTACATATATACATTCTTATTTGAATACTTTTAAAAAGATGAATTGGAATCGTGAAGAAATATTGGCTACGGATACACTCACTCTGAGTGATCAGTTTATGAATTGAATCATGAAATTGACTTTAGAAAAAAAAAACATTGAGGGTCAAGAGTGAAGGTGATACTGAGCTGATGCTTTTAGCGAAAGACATACGTAACTTACATAATTTTCAAGCACAAAATAAAGTATCTTGGCATGAACATTTTTAGAAAAATTCTAAAATCAAGTACCAAACCATTATTGACAGAGGAGGCTTAGGTTAGGTTAGGTAAGTGGGTTTGACGATGCGAAGAAAATCTCCTCCACTCCACAATTAGACCTATTGCGAAACTACCATGAAACTTTGATGAATCTACATATATCATTCATGGGTTTACAGGATAAGCAATCTATATCATAGGTAGTAAAGCCTGGACAGGCTGTATTTGTATGTTGGTCCTGACTTTATTAAAGAGTGGCCAAAATTTTCTTATTTTAACACATGTGTACAGACCTCAGAGTGATGTAAGAGTCTTATTCCCTGCTTCACGCTTAAGTTTACATGGCCCGATTTTCTAGCTTAGGTACAGCGCAGAGCTTCTTCTCGATAGTTCAACAGCCTTTTCATGCCCAGGGGCCCAGCTGAATTTTAATTTTTACAAAAAAACCTAAGTTCTTCGCGGCAGCATTTTACAATCGACTGTCAATGAAATAAGGTGATATCATCGCATGGTGTTGTCTTCACCGCAGTCCCTGCCATAGGTGAGTATACCATCCACACATTGGACTTGGTCCCCATATTTTTCCGAATAATCTATTGCACGAGTAGGAAGCTGAGAGGGATACCCCCAACAGGTGATGTTTTAAATTACGATATATTTATATTTCCTGGGAACAGTGTCAGCTCAGTTTTTTGGGGTTTAACCTATGTCCACATTTCCTAGTCCATGTGTCTAAAATCTTTAAGGCTCCATGTAATTGTTCGGTAAGAGCTGTGAGGAAATTTCCTGTTGCTAACGGCACCACATCATCCGGGTATGCTGTAGATTTAATTTAGCTGTTCCTGAATTTCGGGATTAGTACGGGGGCAACACTAATGAATGAATTACTCCGCCAACTCCGCTGTGACCTTGAGCGGGTTTTGAAATAAGTGTACATGATAGCAGGGACTTTACTGCCGATTGGCTATAGAACCGTCCGTGTAGAAGTGAACTGAACCGTCATCGTTAATGGCAACATTTTACCACACACTACTGGCGGAAATTGAGGACCGGAAGTACTTTCGGTGGGAGTAGTCGTTGTTTCAAATGCTTCAAATCTCTTCCGGTTCTAGTGCCCCAGAAGTTTTTTAGCTTGCATCAAACCTGGAGTATTGATCCAGGTTCTCGCCCTGTTTTCTTTCTTTATCTTCCTGAATTCTAATTATAATTTCTTATTCTACAGAATGGTCCATGTCCAATAAAGGATTCTGCTGCTTCTTGTCTTACCAAGGGGTCTGCTTCTTCGTTACTTTGTATTCCGACATGGCCGGGTACCCAATAGAGTGTTACATTGTTACTACTACCCAGTTCATTAAGTTTGTATAGGCATTCCCACACAAGTTTTGATTTAATGACATGAGAATCAAGTGCTTTGATAGCTACTTGACTGTCTGATAATATTGTTATGTCGCAGTTATTGTATCTTCCATCGAGATTGAATTGGACACATCACATGTATATTTCGGAAGGTCGAATATCCTTTGGATTAACATGCGAAGTTTACTTATACCTCAGATGTGGACAAGATTCAGACAACCTGCCATAACAATTTGTATGTAGGGTAAAACCATGCCTACCATGATTGTTGGACTTCAGCGGGTATTACACCATCTGGTCCTGTCCACTTGAATGGAAAATTTGCTACACAATGGTGTGGCAGTATTCTCAATATGCCGCGTAATAACTGTAGAGCCAGAAAAATGATTGTTGTAGAGGTGGCCATCCGATTTCAACAAGGATTTGATAATACCTAAAACTGAAAACTCATGCATAAAATATTTGGATGTATCGTCGTCTTTTAAATATCGTATCGAGATTTGGCAACGCTTCATACCCGCTTTAAGGTTTGCTCGAAAAGCAATCTTTCAAAACTTTGATCTTATAAAGCTTCTAAAATCTATAATACTGGCAACACTGTCTCCCATCTCATTCGTCACACGAAGCGCATCATCATCGCGCGTATTCATAAAATAGTTAATTTGGGTGGCATTTCGAAATCACACGTCGATCAGCATCTCGTCGAAATCAAAATAAACAAATCAGTTTAATTCTGCGAAAATATTATCGCGAAAATGCATAATTTATGAGAAAATATCTACACATCGGCGGATACGATATAGACAGAGACTGGCTGCACGGGTAGGAATCCCCAGCAGAGTATCGACAACACTTCGACGACGACGCCAAGAGTGCAAAGGCAAGTTTGCTGTTTGCATTATGCACATGTGCTATGTGCACAAGTGTATCATGATAGAGTTATGCCCACCAATCGTTCGAGTGTTCATTGAAAAAAAAAATTTATTAAGCAATCAGCGAAGCCAACGAGCAGGTGCGTCAAGAATTTTATTTTAATTTGTTCTAAGACAGAAGTGTTATACGATATGGTAATGCCAGTGTCAAGGCATTGTTCTTTGGCTACAGACTAAGAGGGGTATCTGCAGGGATAAACATCTGTATACAATTATCGACACAACAAGTCGATTCGATTATTGACGATTAGCGAAGGAGTCTTGTAGCATACAAAACACACCTCAGCAATGGGGCAATACATTTTAAATAGATGCACGAGTATTGTATATATTGTTAGAACTAGTACTACGTGCGGATCGGCCATAGGAATTGGTGGGAAATTATAATGGTAAATTTGGAAAAATTTAAATCAATACCTACTTTTTTTGAGAAGCGGACATTAAGGTTTTATACCTGTCGTTAGTATTGATCCTATGTTAGTTAATTTCAGAACAATTTTTGAACTACAGTAAATGCGAACCTAGTCAACGAGAACCTTAAAAAATCATCCAACGGTTACGTTCATAGATTTTAATAAAGCGTTCGACGTTAGACCATCATGAGCTCTTGGAAGCTCTTTATAGGGTGGAAAAAGGGAACCTTGATGAATTGGCTGCTAGATTACATCACTGATCGCTAGTAGTCACAGTGAACCTAAGAAGATAGAATTCGGTGTACCACAGGGATCAAAGCTGGGTCCACTACTATTTACAATCTACACAAACGAACTGCTGCAGGTCTTCGCACAAAGCGTTCTCTTCGCATACACCAATGATAAAGAGATTATGGTAAAGCATGGACACAATGAAGCAAATAATGCAGACAGAATTTGACAAAACTGTAAGATGGTGTCACGACAATGGTCTTGTTGATACATATCCGATCTTTGTCGACCCGTAAATAGAGACATCATTCACCAGTGAAACAATGAATGAGGGTTTTCAAAATATTGTGGTGGCATATAAGCCTGTTTGCAGCGCTAACATAGCCGAAGTGAGTTACTGGCAGCGAGTTGCCCGGCCAATTGTCATAGGACCAGAAAGAAGTCTCATTTGTAATTAAAGATCTAACCCTCGAGGTTGGGGGTTGTACATCGGAGTAATTGCCGTACCAACAACAAGCCTCGGATAAGAAATTATTTTACTGTTGACGAACCACGCAAACGAAATATGGACGATCTGCACGTGGACCCTTAACAGGTCAAGTGCAGCCGAACAATTAGCGGAGGCCCTAGACATAAAATAGACTTCGTTGCCATCTAAGAAGTGCGGTGGAATAGGCTGAGCATCTATTACGGTGACTGCTACTAGGAACAGAAACAGACAGTATTTGGATGCGGATTTTTCGTAAGAGGAAGACTTAGGCAAGAAGTCTCGAGCTTTGTATGAGCAAATACTTGATAACAATCAGAAGATAAGAACGACGTAACCAAACATTACTTCTACGAGCTCTTCGACAGGACTTACTAACAATGTCCACGATATTACGTATTAGGATGACGATGGTACGCTGCTCCATCAAGGGTACGATCTTTAAAAAGTCTGTACAACTACTCGCGTATGCCGAAAATATTATCTTAATCGGAATAACCTTGCGGGCTGTCAGTAGTGCATTTGTGAGTACTGAGACAGAAGCAGCGAAAATGGGCTTAGCGGTTAAGGAGGGCAATACCCTGTCAATTATAATTTTTGATGCAATTATGGCTAAGAAGGAAATTGAGTAGTAAAGCCCCTTTCACACACACACCTAGGGTGATTTTATATAAGACCCTTATCATCCCAATGTATAGAATGGAATGGAGGAAGAGATGCAACAACGAACTACACCGGATTGTACAGTGACATCGACCAAGTTAGAAGGGCTCGAATTCATTATCTGAGATGGGTAGGATATGTAAAGCGAATGGACATTAACGCTCCGACCAGGAAAATCTTTAAATCCATCCCGAGGAACCACGTGGTAAAGGAAGACCTCAGCTAAGGTAGCAGACGCAAGTGGAAAGGGACCTCAATCAACTTCGTGTTAAAAACTAGGGGCGGCTAGCACAATATCGATTTAGTTGGAGACGCTCATTGGTTGAGGCCAGGTTTACCCAGGACTGTAGCGTCATCTATAATACAGTGAAGGAAGTAAATTTAGGTTTATTAAAACAGTAAGTTCACGTTATAAAGTCTGTCATAGTAGTAGTCTTTTCTTATGCTACCTATATAAACATACCGATTGCACCTTTTTCTTTGTCCTACTGTTGCTTTGATGTGAGGATTTGTTGCTCTGTTTCCCGGGTTGACCCTACAAAGGGAATTTCAGACTTTCAAAGCACATTTTGTCAAAGGTGCTTTTAATACCCGTCATTGTGGTCATTGCTACACCTCCGTTACTAAGATGTTCTTCCACAATGTGTTCAACTTATAACTGATGTTCAAATACAAGCCCAATACCAATTCTATCGTTTATTCTAAGGCATTGGAAGTAGACGTCTTTAAACAGCACTTCTAACAGTTGCTAAATGGGCAACAGATAAAGAGAGTGATAGGGCAAGAAAATATCTCAACTTCAGGCAATGAATGTACATATGGTATGTGCATATTAAACATGTCGACGCAGCCTTTAAAAAGCGGGAAAATAACAAAGCCTTCTGACCTGATTTGTTATATATCGCATGCGATCATATGTCTTGTCAGAATTACCAAGGCATATCCCTGTCAAATGTCACATACCAAGTCCTATCTAGAGTATTATGTGAACGCCTAAAGTCATTATGCGGCACACTGATTAGTTTACAGCAGTGCGTCTTCCGATCCGGCAGATCGACAACTGACCAAATTGTCACACCAAAACTAATCCTGGGAAAAACAACGAATTTCAAGTCGAAACCCACCATCTACTTCAATTATTCATATAATAACATTCATAGAACTCTACAAGGCGATAGCAGTCTTCGGGATCCGGAGATGTGTTGTCACTTTAATGTGACCATCCAGCTGATGGGATACACGACGATATTAACATCATCTGACTTTCTCAGACTACCGAAATAGAGGCTTTCATGACAACTGAAGATGAAATTGGTCTTAAGGTTAACTGTTCACTGTCTAGGACAAAACATTACTATTGATTACTCCAAATTCCAAGTAGTTCATCAGACACCCTCGTGGAGATCCGATCACGACTTACTCTAGGGGAAAAACTTGTAGAAGCAGCATATACCGATAGATGTTGGTCCGCTAAATAACGAGAAAGAGCCATTGCAGCTCTGTTAGTAAAACCTACCCCCACCTCCTCGTAGTGCCATCTGGAAATTTCTTCGGAAATTGCGAACGGGAGAGGACGAATGGTGAACACCATGCGCCACAAAACAGAATAAGTGTCGGTTGGTCTGTAGCCCAGGGAGCCGCAACCGTAAGATAAAAAAAAAAAACCTGAAGAAGGCATTAAGACCGAGCGCGGTGAAGTCTTAATTATGGTATACCGGACTATCGATTGGACTTGAATGCTGTGGGCCTACGATTGTAATATTCTGTAACCTTAGTAAGTTAGAGTGAAATCTAGCTAAAACAGTTCTCAGGTCAATGCTGAACTCGCCCCGTTCCGTTAAAATTCTGACAGACCTCAAAGTACGTTCTCTGTCACATCCTCGTGATACTTTGGTGGTGTATGTTGCAATATTTCTCATTAGCACCGATCTGGCTCTGATGTAGGCACCTTTATGGGTCCAGTGTCAACCCTCGCATGGCCTCCCTGAATGTACAGACGACCATGGGATCATAGAGATGAATACACTTCCGGACGGAGATAGCGGCTTAAGTGGGGATCCAAGAGAGAAGAAATACCAAAACAATGAAACACCAGAAAAAAATACCAAAAATACAAAGACTAAATTAAATCCAATAAAGAAATTGTTTTCAAGAAGAAGGGGAGCTTGCTGTATTAGCAAACCTATTTAGGAGAAGTTCGCTGGTTTCCAGATCTCTGGAAAAGACAACACCAGCGGTTAAGCAGGATAGTACCGAATCTTCTGTTTCCAGCACTTCCAAATGACCAAGCGAAATTGAGAGAGTCATGCGATGAAAATACTCGGTAGCAAGATCAACGAGCTGATGAATTTCATCCAAGAAAAAAACAACGTTCATCATGAAATTAGGAAACTGGTTAGTTCAATCCGGATTCATTACAAAATAGTAGAGAAATGCGAAGCAGTGAGGAGGAAGATGGGAAACAGAAACGAACTCTAATCCGTAATAGGTCCGCTACTGTGGAACCTGATGTATGATAACGTCCTCAGACTTAGAATCCCGAGGTCTTCGAAAATAATTAGCTTCGCCGACTACATAGCAATCGCTGCAGTGACCATATTCCTTGAAAGGTTGCATGACTGCAATGAAACTATCGAGATGGTCCAGGACTAGTGAGCCTACAGACACAAAAATCCTTCGTCGGATATTTGATTCAAGATGTGGATGTAGTAAAAAAAAATCAAGGTTCGATGATTACGTTGGATCTAACGAATAAATAACAAAGCTCCAGCCAAGAGAATCTTGAGTTTCATTCCCCAGGTTTGAGAAGATACGAAAAGCACTGGAGAAATATACCATCTCAACCTGTGTTTTCGGAAGGGGCAAACACTTCTTACCACTTTTAGCGTTACTCTGTTTCCTGCCAAAGTAATAATGACGTCAAATTCCACATGTTTCTTATAAGTAGGCTATTAATCGTAGGAATACAGAATTCAAAGTAGAGTCCGACAAGCCTATATGTATACCCTGACTACCACTTTTTGATTCCCTTAAATGCAAGATCCTCTCTGAAAATGCAAGATCAAGTCGGGTAAAGAGAGGTCTCGAGAGTTGCGGAAGAGCTGAAATGCACTGAAAATGGGTGGTAATTGCCTTAAGACTTTTGAGCGAACAGAAGACCTGACATATACATACTTTTGCGTGACGAGTTAATCGAATATTTTTGGCAACCATGAGATGAAGTACTCGTACAGGCAACATTGCACTTTCCCCATTCAATACACTATTCCATTTGCTTTTGTAAAAAACAATTTAATATTCTAAATAACATTAAGTTGGTGTGCGGACTTAAAAACATGGTTAATCCTGCTATACTAATACTCCTGCTGTTCTGTCATCCAAGTATGCATATATTCAGATACGTAAGTTTAGATACATCGAGAATTTTTACGTCAAAAATAGAAACGCTACGGGTGGCATAATTTAAATGAAACATAATATCACCTACGTGATTGCTATCCCGCTGAGTGAAACTGACTGCAAAAGACTAATCATCTGACTAGCCGGAACACTATTTTAATTAATGAACTTAAAACACGTGCCGTCGATCGTAATATCAACTTCTGTAAGCAAAACTTCTTATTCAAAATGCAATCATATCTGAAACCGGATTTAATAAAAATCAACGTAATGTGACTCAAAAACTATTCCAAATATTTCATTCTCTATCTGAGGATCCATAAATGACATAAGCTCATCTATTCAAATCAAGAGAGCAAATTTCAAATCTGTAACCTGATGTAATTTCTAAATCAACATAAGACCTCTTGACTCCCTAAAGTACGTACATATGTACGTATAGTACTCCTTATAAAAACAAAACAAAGTAAACAATAACATCGCTCTTTGCTGGACGAGGGCGGCTGTGCAGATAGAAATACTATTTTGTTACAATACGCAACAATACCACTGTTGTGAATTTAATTAATTTAATTCATATAATTAATGTCTTACAGTAGGTACTACTGTCTTGATCATCCATGTGAGTAAGTACCCATACCCATCCCCATATCTATCTTTCGCTTTTTATTTTCATTTTTTCCAACCAATTTGCGAATATTTAAATAATGATAAGAAAACTTTTACAAAAAAAAGCAATTCCAAACCATCCGAGCGCTGTGCGCAACTAATTACACGCGAACATTCCAATAGTTAGGTGTTTAGTTTTTTTTATAGATACTTTGTCTGCACTGTAGACAGTACACTTGAGCTAATCTCGAAACGGATAATCATCATTGCTGTGATGCTTCATTAGTTTTCTTACTTTTGTAACTAGAATTCACTCTCGCGCGCACGCCGTAGTAGACATACAAAGAGAGCGACGACGACAGAGTGGGAGATCCAATCCAACTCAATTTGAGAGATGATCATGCCCGATCTTACTGTGTAGTTAGGTCGAACACAATTTTAATTATTCGACCCCAAACACTTAGTTCCGTGGTCTTATATCGTAAAGGTGTGTACTGCTGAAAGATACGTTTTTGTATTTCATTCTTTGCCGGAAGATCTCCGTAGATCTCTCGAAGAAGTGAATAAATTTTTCAGAGTTTAGATACATTTTTTTTTTGTCGTTTTTGAAGATCAGTTTTATTTTCTTGTGTCTTTCACCGCGATCTTATCATGGAATGTGGCAGATTATTTGGATTGGTGACGTTAATGATGCCAATGCTGGTAGTGGGTGGTGGAAGGGATCCTAGTGTATGTATTTGAAAGTAGAAAAATCTACGATCTTTTCTGAATTTGTCTTTTTTTTACCTAATTAGCTTCCCTATAGTGAATGCACCAAGGAAATAACCCTTCACGGCGATCAAATGTTTACTTGGAAACATTCGAAAAGTAGTGAAACAGATTTTGTGATATCAGAGCCTGCTTGTTTGTATGATAATGGCACGATCATTATGAGAAAATGTGCCACGCTGGATGGTGAATGGGTGCCAAAAGATTCTCCAGCATGTGATCGTTCGCCGATGACATTTGGTGAGAATCGTCAATGTCCTGAGGATCTGTTGGAAATTCCATATGGTAATACACGATCACTATGCGTGAAAATATCCGAAAACACAGAAGAGTGGAGCGAACGATTGTGTTTCGGTTCAGATGCAACTATCTTTGATTTAGATGGTGAGGAAAGGGAGAAACTCTACGAGTATCTACGAGCACTTGGTAACGTCGCAGCATTTTGGATACCTGTCCAGAGAGCAGATAACAGCAAGTACAATCCGTTAATTTGGAAGCTGCCCGGCCGGAAGTGGGGCGATCTGTTTACATTAGTGGAATATCACGAGCTGTCTGATAAGAGTTGTTTGATCGCGACCGTAAATCCAATGCCATTCTTCGAGATGAGTCATTGCAATGAGCGCCGTCATGCGGTTTGTGTTTATAGAAGTAACAATTTGGCTATAAAATCTGGTTGTCCTAAGAACTATGGAGCACTGAGTTATAAGCCGAACATCTGTTATGGCATCGAATGGGATGTAGAGCCACATCAAGGCGCCAGACAGCTGGGTACGGGGGAGTACTTTCAAAATCGCAATGCGATACGTCAAATTCTCAAAATGATCGATTACGATGACGACGAGTATTTCTTGCTGAATCCAACGCACATAGGTGGCGTTAAATACAACGTGCTGATGAACGTTAAGGAGAAGTTTAAGATCGGCTTGGGTTACCGATCGGTAAGATACTTGGGTCAGGAGGTTATCCAGAGCGGAAAGCGCGTGGAGATGTTTCTGAAGATCGATCCTGAGTTGGATGGCCTCCTGCTGACAGTTTATAATCGAAATTTGATCTGGAGGATGGGCACTGATGATGATGATGATTACGGGATTAAGTGTTTTACTAATGCCGATTATGAGAAGGTACGATCGGTGAAGATCAAAGATAAAATTTGGGAAAATCCCGATCAGTCAAAGGCGATGTTTGAGCTGAAGCTTTACGGAAATGGTCCGGGGTACTACTGGTGTGAGGCGCACACAGTGTTGAATTTTACGATGATCGAATCAGCGAAGATCGTTGCGACGAGAAAGCAGAAGGGACATACGTTTGCACTGTTTTTTGATATACCGTGTGATGTGGAGAAATGTCAGCGGGTTCATGGGAACATGAAACAATTCGGAGAGCATGCCGAGCAAACTTTTAAGTTTATGATGAACGTTCGGGGGGAGAGGGATAAATACAGCGCACTGCAGGTGCACAGCGTGAGAGTTATGAATGTGGAATCGATCAGTGAGGATCTAACCAGTATATCAGTCTTGTGTCACGTATCGGCTTCCTTAAGGAATTCAGCTGTAGACAACAGTGACGAGGATAGCAGTGAAGAGGATGATGAAGAGGAAAATGACCATGGGATTAGGCACGATACATCAATTCGTATGCAGCTGAGGAACCTTCTAAGTGATCTTGTCAAATTGAATAATTTTAACAGTTCATCCGTGAATAGTACAGAATTTTGTTTTCCAGAGTTATTACCTGATAACAATAATAAACATTGGTCGACAGCCACGTTGGGACAGACATCGACAACGAAAGAGCTGTGTCTGCAGGCCAATGGTCTTCCCATAACAAGAAAATGTATAGGAAACTTCCTTTACGGAGCGATATGGGAGGAAGTTGACAACACCAAGATCACATGCATTCGAGAGATTCCTTCCAGTCTGATAACCAGAAATTTATATGATATTGATCTTTCAAAACGCTCCAAAACCGAGCCAGAGAAAGCCATAAAAGACGTTAAGGCGATGATAAGAAAGAATGTCGATCATTTGATCCCAGCTGATCTATTCTACTTGGGAAGGATTCTACGCAGTATATCAACGCAAATCATTTCATCGAGAAGAGTTACAATGCATTCGGGAGCAAATCAAACGCATAACAGGCCTTCCTCAACTTCAAATCGACTTAATAATACAAAAGCGGCGACCAGCGATATTGTAAGCATCTACAATTACCTAATGAAAGTCAATGTGGATATAATCAAACCGTCAATTAGATTAAATTCAACAAACATCCTGCTTGACGCATTCGAGAGGCTAATTGATGAGATTTCAACGACACCCCAGTTAGTGGTGACAGGCACCAGCACCGCTACTGATCGTGTCAACAACAATAACGATGACGCTGATTCAGATTTCGACATCACAGTGAAGAGCGATGAAGATGAACTAATTGAGAATATCAACTATCGCGACGGGGTTGCGGTGAAGATAACCCCTAAACTGATCGTGTTCGCAATAGATCCGAACATTGCCAACATCACTGGAATAGCCCTGTACAAGGTGAAAAGTGATAAGACCGCACATCGTGGGGTATTCGAAGATGACTACTACAGATTTCTTCATTCGAATCAATCGATTGAGGATTTGTTAGAGGAAGATGGGTTGCAGTTGGCTACATTTGTTCCAGAGACGCTGTTAGATCGTTTGGATGAAATCACTCTGTTGTCGAAGAATGTGTCTGTGGTGGATTTGCCCGATCCTCGGATTGTGATCAAAGTCTATACAAATGATAGACTCTTTCAAGAAGATCGTGATATTACCGACAATAAGGTGTACAGCAAGATCATTTCAATTTCTATACCTGGTCACGATCGGGATCTTCCAGAGTTGCTGCCATTAATCTTACGAACGCCGGAAGCACCAAGTGAGGACAATAATACCGAAACAAGCTGCCGATACTGGGATTACAAGACGTGGGCCAATGATGGATTGGTGTTCCAGGGAAGATCGAAAAATGACGATCACTTAGTCTGGTGTGGATGCTCCCATTTGACACCTTTCGCCTACCTCATCGGGGGTTCTTATAACCTCACAGTGTCTTCTGACGTTGTGGTGATCACTGATATTCATCGAGAAGCTTTGGATATTATCACACTGCTGGGGTGTTCCCTCTCATTGATCGGTATTATTGGCATTTTCATAACCGCGATCACTTTCCAGTCATGGCGTGAGAAAGCTTCATCAAAAGTCCTCTTACAGTTATCGGCAGCTATTGCACTACAAATGATCCTCTTTTGTTTTGTGAACACCGAGGACTACTCTATGCACCTAATAGAAATGGAAATCTTCTCTAGTTGCGTAGCACTGGGGGCCTGCCTACAGTACTCAGTGCTGGTTCAATTCTGTTGGATGATGATCATCGCTTATTTACAGTTCAAGAGATACGTGAAAGTCTTTGGAAACACTCGGCCAAAGAGATTCTTCATTAAATCCTTCATCATTGGATGGGGACTGCCGCTGATACCGGTGCTACTTGTAGTCTTCCTCGATCGACAATCGTACATTCCTCATGAGAGTACCGGATCAGCGATCTGTTATCCCACCGGACGTTCTCTCTACCTGGGGATAGTTCTCCCCGTAGCACTGGTGATCCTCGGCAATCTATTGATTTTCATTGCGGTGATCTATAATATACTCCGAGGGCCAGATGGAGCTATCAGACATATTGAAAAGAAAATGGCGATATCACAGATCAGGCTGTCGGTGTTGCTGTTTTTTTTGCTAGGATTCACTTGGATCTTTGGCCTGTTGACCGCCATGAAGGCGGGAATTGTATTCTCCTACCTATTTTGTCTAACTGCCACAATACAAGGTTTCGTATTGTTTGTGTATTTTATAATTTTAGACCCGGTTACGAGGAATTTGTGGACGGGTTACCTGGGAAGGATGTGCGGCGTAAAAGAGGAAAAGACTATGAAGGATTCCACTACAACTTTATAGGTTGCGCGATACAGGGACAAAGTTTTACCACTTCACTTATTTTAAAAATACGTGTATACCTGTACTTAACTATTTTTATTTTTAATGAAATTATGTATTTATTTATCCAATATACGATGAATCTCGAACTGAAGGAGTTTTTTTTGTAACTTGTTCACTATTTATTATTCACAGATAGGATTTATTTAACGAATGGAAGAGGGACTACAAACCGAACCGACTGCTGTAGAAAGACTGAATAGTTTTTAAGCAGACCTCTGAGTCTTTGCACTCTGGCGAATATTTTTCAAATTCCTGGGGGTAGATTGGGGAAAGCGATTTGATTTAATTAACTGGAAGATTGATGTATACAACGATTATTTAATTTAAAATAAACTATGATACAATGGGCAATTGAGAACGATGTCTGTGGAAGTCAGTGTAGGTTTGCCTTATAGCGACAACTATTGGCGTTGTAAATGATTTTGTTTTCGATTGAAATGCCTAGAATGTTTGCGGTTGAGATCAGTCTTCGTCTGTATTAATGGTATTGAAAATAAAAATTGTGGAACACTCACCAAAGGTGTACACATCTGTTAGCCGAGCAATTGCAACCTAGCAAGCCAGTCGATTTGAAACAAACAAAATGCCCGCACCAGAAATACCAGTACATTCTAGCCTGTTTTGTGGCTTTTGTGGCTGGAATGTACTGGTATTTCTGGTGACAGGTTTACCAAAAAAAAAAAAGGCAAACAATTATTCGATCAGTAGCAAAGGCTTTTTTAACCAGCAAAGTAAAGTTATTTGATGAGGAGTTTAATATTCTTTAAATAATTTTTTAATTTGCAGTAAATTAAAAGCAAAATAAGCAGAAAGAGTAAATGATTAGCAAAATTATTTAGAATTATTTGATCAGCAGAATATAATTTTTTGATGAGCAGAAGATGAACAGAAAAAGTAGAAAAAACAGCAGACATGTTTATAATATCATAGACAGATCATCTGAAAAACTGAAAATATATATTTTTTTGATCAGCAGAACATTTTTTTTTTACCTGCGAAAATTAAATTTTGTCAAAAAAGTAGGAAAAAGATTTTGAATTTCTGTAAATATAATAATAGTAAAAAATTAGCGCAAATGTTTTACTTTCTGCTGATCAAATAATTAATTTTTGCGAACTATTTTCTGCCGATTAAAAAAAAAAAATGTTTTGCTTATTTTTCTGTTGGTTAAATTTTTTTTTCATTATTTAGCTGATAATATTTATTTATTTATTTATTTAAACTTAGTACAAGCTATAAACTTAAAGCTAAATTAACCTAACTTAACCTAAATTAAGCAAAAAAAAAGACTTAAAGCTAATTTAAAAACTGAACTAAAAAAACTAAGGAGAAGAGGGAGAGGAGGTGGCCTTAAGAGGGGAGTTTCGAAGTGTAAATTTGCTGCACCGAAAATCGAAGGAGCTTGTACCGTTGGCCATGCATAGCATTCTAGGCATAGGTTCGTTACAACCATAGTTGATGCGTTGAAAGTTGTGGCGGAAGACGGGTACAGATCTCAGTTTGCAATAGTTAGTGTCGATCATTGGTCGATGGTTCCTGCTAATAGCTGATGCACAAAGAAGATGTCAGCAATTTCACGGCGTTTTTCAAATAATTGTACGTTTATTAATTTTAAACGATCCTCATAGCGGGGTGGGTTATATCAGTCGATCCAAGGAAGACCGTGTAGAGCAAAACGGATGAATCAGCGTTGAACAGCCTCAATTCGAAGGGAATAGATATCGAGATAGGGCGACCATACTTGGTTAGCATATTCAAGGATTGGTCTAACAAATGTGAAAAAGAGAGATTTCGTGACATAAGAGTTGGAAAATTCCTTAGACCAGCGTTTCATAAAACCAAACACAGAATTAGTTCTGCTAATAATGTTATCAATATAACGGTGAAAATTTGGTTCCCTGTCACAGATTACACCCTTCTTCTTCTTACGGCGAAGTTATGATCCGGAGTAGAAGGATCACAACCCTCCCACTATACAGATTACACCCAAATCACGCAATAAAGGAACAGGCTCGTCACAGATCAGATAGGAGCTAGGGTCTAGTGGAAGACGCTTACGAGTATATGTAATGGTTTGGCATTGCTTCAAATTAGCTTGAAGTGGGCGAGAGTTAGCGGGAGATAAAATGTGATTGAAGATTTTCATGTCATTTGCGTAGACAGATACCTATATAAGAGTTTTCGATGGTACAGTCAACGTCGTTAATAGACAAAATGAAAATCAGAGGACCAAGATGGCTATCTTGAGGCACTCCAGATGTAGCTATAAAGGGGTCGGATATAGAGCATCTAATGTGGACTTTGTATTGCCGTTCTTTAAGATAGGATTTGATCCACGCAATTAAACCAGATCGAAAGCCAAGAGGTTTAAATGTAAAAAGGAGTCACATGGAGTCCTGTGATATAGAAAATAGGAAGAGAGCCGCGAGGGGTTGGGCCAAATAGTTCACACAATTTTTCAGAACTATAGAGGGTAGGCCATCGGGACCGGGAGAATATTCGCACTTAAATTTGTATTCTTATTTTTTGTTGTATGAGAGCCGCGGATACCTCAATTGAGTTTAATGAAGTTTGAGCATAGCTAGTTATGAAGAGAGAAGTAATCAAAATCAACTATGAGCACGTGGTTATTAAACGATTGGCTGAAGTAATGCGCAAATAAATTTGCAATAACTTTAGTATCACTCGAAAGTTGTCTAATTTATTTTGATGAAGTGGAAAAATCGTTTGGAGTCGGAAATTATGCTATGTTGCATATGGTTTAGATATTCAAGATAAAGAGATTCGCAGAATTCGGAAAAGTGGGTGGATGTGTGGAGGTAATTGGAGAAGTCACAGTCCGATCGAGATTTAAAATAAATGCGCCAGAGTTTATTTCTAATGTTGTAAAGCGAACGTAACTCTTTAGTGAACCAAGGTGGGGAAGACGAGGAGTTCTTCTGGAGAACGAATGGGACAGTTTGCGTGAAACAGTTGAAAATGTCGCGAGGGTATTATGTGTAGAAATGCTCGGACTCAAAAATAACATTGAAATTGACTTTATTTAGCAAGCTATTCAGTTTTACGAAGTTTGCTTTATGGAAACTAAAACTGTAACCTTCTCAATGAGAGAGGTTTTATTAATGTTGTTGTAAAAAATTGTAAGAGGAAAAGGAGGGTGGTTGCAGTCTTATATTATGGAAAGAAGATGGTTGTTGACTGGAACAAATCTGATGAGAAGATCAGGTGGAGTTGCCTACCTAAGTTGTTTGTAACTCCATATAACTGATAAAGGCCAGAATCAGAGAGACGTCAATGAAAAGCACCTCTTTGTCTGAAGAGGGATTTGTAGCGACAAAGTGGGACTCGTCATCAGGCAGAGAGAATAAAAATCCAGAAAGTTAGAGAACCTGTAAAAGTTGTGACAAATAGCAAAAAAACAAAGAACTTAAAATTCGGCGTAAAAATAAATACCACCTTGCACGACAAGCTAGGATAGCTTGCAAGTATTCGCGATTGACTCAATAAGCCCAGAACAACTACAAACTTTCAGACTATCCTAACGTTGGAGTCTATCACCTCGATTATCACTGTTTCACATCTTAGAATTCTCACGTTCCAGGATGTATTTAAATGACTGACTAGCATTTTTGTGAAGATGGAGACACTGGGGCAAGCTGTCGAACTACAAATCGATCAAAAGAAACATTTGCCAGCTCATCACAAAATCTGGGCCCATATTTAGGCCGTTTCCGATTGACAGCTGGAACAATAGAAGGCTTTTCAAAAGGAAGGAGCTACAAAAAACAGCTTAATGGCGATTCTTCCCTCATCAAGTAATTTTAAAATAATAATTGATTTAAATATGGTGAAAGATAGATCGATATTCAGAAAAGAAATGCTGTTATGATGGAAAATGGCCTAACTGAAGAATTCAGAATAATCTTCATCGCGATCAACTTGCTAATGTCAAGGAAAAAATTGTGTCCGTCCGCGTTAAGAAGCTATGGATTAACAGTAGCAAAGACGTAAACCAATATCGCACAAATGGTCCGAACACCATCACTCCAGTAAGCAAATTAACCCACTCTAAACCGTTAACAAATCAACAGAAGATTGAGGCGTAAGTACCTAACTTTGCTTCAACTTTCCAAAAAGCCTTCGAAAATCTTGACCTTTAGTCAAATTAAAAAGGCATCCTTACGCAGATTAGTGGGCTATTATTAGGCTTCCAGATCGTCTGAGCCAGCAACTTTTTTTTTTCAGAAGTATAGTTCATCATCTGGACTAGATTGAAACTAGTCTGAGAGATTTTGACTATCTTCGCCATTTTAGAGTCTTCAGCACAGTGAAACCTTCAGCAGATTACCTTCACCCTTGTAAGTCTTTGTAAGGACAAAAGCGGCTTTGGCTCTGGCAAAACGACACCTAGATAATTGTTAAATTATAGATATTGATCCAGCCAAAGTCCCAGGTATTTTACTACATTTCGTCACGCAAGTGGCTGCCCGTGCTGTCCCACGATTGAAAACTTTCGCTAATTCTTTCTGGTATCCCTCCAGGTCCCAGACAACGGCGTCCTAAATAAAATGTCCTCAGTCCACTTAATCAGGGCTCTATTGATCGCCTTTTTGAATACCAATATACAGAGTGTCCGCGTTAATGTGTGTGCAAATTTCAGTGGTGAATACATGAACAATTCTTATATGAAAATGTAATAATCGTGATTTCCAAGTTGGGGCTTAGTTGAGTTTTGAAGTACAGTTTCAATTAATTTCATTATATTTTGGTGTGTACATTAAGACAATGTCTCTTATAGTACTGAGAAATACTACTAAAATTATATTACATAACTGTTGAAATAGCAATAATAACATAATATTCTTAAACAAAGTGTTCTTATTCTAAAAAAAAAAGAAAGAAGAGAAAAAAAAGAAAGTGATTAAATATAGCGATTTTAAAGTTTACGGTTGTTAACGTACCTTTGATGTTCCCCGTGCAGGGACGGGTTAAGAATATCACTGCAGCACCCCCCACAAATGCATAGCGCTTGTCGTAGAAGGCGACTAAGGGGAAAATCACATCTAGGCAATTTTTAAAATATCCAGGTGAGCCTAGCGACACATATATCATCTTAAAACAAGTGTGCATGCGAATCCGTGGGTTGACACGACTGGAGATCACCGGTGTTGTAAAAGTACGATCAAAAATAAATCAAAAAATCAGGGGCATGCACGCGTCAAAACCAAAAAAACGCTTAAACCCTAGCATTATGGAAAAGTACGCTAAAAAGATAAGCACTACCCCGCCAGGCACTACAAATGCTACGCATGGCTGTGATCCTGGGACGAGCAGAAATGCTTGGGTCAAAGCTATTCGGTTTCCGGGGGATAGCAAAATAATGCGACGGCTTAGGCGTAACCTAAGAGTCGCGAGTTGGAACCTTGGAAGTATGAAAGGTCGCAGCTACGAGCTTGAAGAAATGAAAAAAGAACCCATCACAAGCAAGATAGAGCACGACCGGCTCAGTTGGTATTGTCATGTTCAAAGGAGAGATCCTTCGAACCCCGTCAAAAAGGCAATATCAATCAATGTTCCTACGCAATCGCTCAAAAAAGGCAGACCAAAAAACAACTGGATCACACAAATGCAAAAGCACCAGCATTCGATTGGCCTCAGTGACGAAGTGATCCGAAACTGGGAAGCCTGCCGGTACTTTCTGAGGTCAAACCCCACTGGCGGACCAGTAGGGATGCAGTAAAGTGGGAGGGTTGTGATCCTTTTACTCCGGATCATAACTTCGCCGTAAGAAGAAGAAGAAGGTACCTTTGATGTTCAAAGGTAGGGAATTCCATAACCTAATAGCGTGAATGAAAAACAATCTAGAGGAGTTAAGATACTTAAAGCATGGTATATTGATGTTAATAGTCCTGCGAGAACGGGAAAATTCTAGCTTGCAAAATAAATAAGGTGGTGATTTTGATGTGATAATTTTGTGCAGGAATATACAAACTCTGGCATTTAAATACTGCTGTAATGTACAACCTAGCAGGTTCCTAGAGAGAACTGAGATTCTATCATACCTACGAAGACCATGAACATATCGCACTGCATCATTAAAAGCAACCTGAAGCTTATGTTGTGATAGAGAGTCAAGGCTACAGTACACGACCTCAGCGTACGTTATTATTGGGATGATTAGTGTACGAACAAGTTTTCGACTAGTTTCAATCGGAGTAAAGCTGGCAGTGAGCCAAAGTTTTCGCAGGCACCCGTAGATACGGCCTATTACAAGGTTGACGTGGTTATAGCAAAACAAGTTGCGGCTAATTACAAAGCCAAGGGTGGAGACTGATTCTACCAGCTGCAGCTTGTTGTTGGATAGCCGTACGTCAGGGACGAAACTCAAATCGAAGAGCCTTTTTGAGCTGGGACTTTGCTGGGTTAAGGAAAAAAACATTTTTTTCAGACCAGTAATTGATGGCAGCCAAATCCTCATTGAGATGTGAAACTAGTTCATCTATTCTATTCAAGTGTTGGGATAGACAGAGTTGAACATCATCAGCGTATAAATATACTGAGACATGTTTGCATACCAAGGGCAGGTCGTTAATAAAAATGCAGAACAAAATTGGTCCAAGGATTGAACCCTGGGGTACACCTTGAGTAAGGGGTTTTAGTGTGGAGCATTTTTCTTCGACAACAACTCTTTGCCACCTGTTTGACAAGAAACTTTCCAAAAGTCTTACAGCTCTTTCACCAAAACCAAAAAAGTGTTTAAGTTTTTTATCGAAAACCTTAGAAAAGTCTAACAGGCATAGCAAAGCTACGAAACCCTTATCAAATTCTAGACGTACATCATCTAAGATATTGACCATTGCAGATGACCAGCTATGTCTTGTTCTAAAACCCGATTGAAACGGATTTAATAAGGAATTAACGGAGAGATGATTTTGTATTTGCAAAGCTACGAAACCCTTATCAAATTCTAGACGTACATCATCTAAGATATTGACCATTGCAGATGACCAGCTATGTCTTGTTCTAAAACCCGATTGAAACGGATTTAATAAGGAATTAACGGAGAGATGATTTTGTATTTGCTTTGCCGGTACCCTTTCAAAAACTTTTGACAGACACGACAAAATGCTGATGGGCCTGTAGTCGCTGGCAATGGCAGCATTCGACTTTTTTGCAACTAGTATCACTCTTGCATACTTCCAAGCTTGGGGAAAAATTGATGTCATAATACAGAAGTTAATTATATGAGTAAAATGACTTAAGATATGTGGCAAAATCGCGCAGGTTTTTCCACAGCATTTTTGGAGGTAGGGCGTTGCTCAACTTAGTGGAGTAGTAATTCCTCTTACACTGACGAACAATGCATGTCACCTTATTGCGTGCCACTTTATATGCAGCCCAATTAAGCTGGGACCTATTTTGTTTCCATTTACTATATAACGGGTGGTTAAATTTTAAGGGCAGATGTTGAATGTGAACCACACCTAAACGTCAAGTTTTTTTCTGAATTTCATTTGACATTTCTCAATTTCAGACTAACTCAATTTGAACCATGGAAAGATACACAATCGAGCAACGCGTTAAAGTTATTCAGGCTTATTATGAAAATGGGCGTTCAAATCAAAATGCATATCGTGCATTTCGTAATTCTTTCGGTCAATTTAATCGTCCAAATGTGCGTACAATCGGAAAAATCGTGCAAAAATTTGTGCAAACCGGGTCTGTAGGAGATGTGAAAACACCAGTGCATGCTCGTACAGCTCGTACTGCAGAAAATATTGCTGCTATTCGCGATAGTGTGGCTGAAGAGCCGTCCACCTCAACTCGTCGTCGTGCCCAACAATTGCACCTCTCACGCTCGTCGTTGATGAACGTTATGCATAAAGACTTGCATTTACGCGCTTACAAGGTGCAATTGACTCAAGAACTAAAGCCTCTTGACCATTTCAAGCGTCGTCAATGGTCACAATGGTGGCAAGAAATGGCAACAGTGGATGATCAATTTTCGAAGAAAATCATCTTCAGTGATGAGGCACATTTTCACCTCAGTGGATTCGTCAATAAGCAGAATTGCCGTATTTGGGCGAATGATAATCCAAGAGTGATTGTCGAAAAACCAATGCACCCACAAAGAGTGACTGTTTGGTGCGGTTTGTGGGCTGGCGGCATCATCGGGCCGTATTTTTTCCAAAATGAGGCCGGTCAGGCAGTTACTGTGAATGGTGTTCGCTATCGTGAGATGATAACGAACTTTTTATGGCCCGAATTAGAAGATATGGATGTGGACGATATGTGGTTTCAACAGGATGGTGCCACTTGCCACACAGCTAACGAAACAATGGCACTTTTGCGCGACAAATTCAATGGCCGTGTTATCTCACGTGGTGGCGATGTCAATTGGCCGCCAAGATCATGTGATTTGACACCGTTGGACTTCTTTCTTCGGGGTTATTTGAAAGAAAAGGTGTACGTCGATAAGCCAGCAACAATTCAAGAGCTAAAGGATGAGATAATTCGGCACATTAACGGCATAGAACCTCAATTATGCCTCAGCGTCACCGAAAATTTGGACCATCGGATGGAGGTGTGCCGCCGAGGTCGCGGCGGCCATTTGGCCGATATTTTGTTCCATACATAATTGAACCATACCAATATTATCATAATAAAAAGAAATGACAGTAATTTCCTAAATAATTTGTGTTTTATTCAAAATCAACATCGGCCCTTTAAACTTAACCACCAGATAGCTTGTTCCTGCTTTTAAGCGCACTAAGTACTGCCGAAGTAAACCAAGGACATACAGTATTCCGAATGGAAACAGTTTTTATTGGTACATATGTATCATATAAATAAGCCAAAAATAATTGAAAACATTTCAGTTTGTCGTTGGGATCAGACTTAAGCCTACAGTGTTCCCAAGTATTCGAGGATGCTGCAGCATGTAGCGAATCTAAATCAATAGCACGAAAGTCCTTAAAATGAAATGACGTCGGGGCAATATTATTTGAAAAACTAATATTATACGTGCAAAACAGAAGATCATGTTCGGAGATACCTTCAAGAGATAGCTGATCGTAAAGCAGAACCGATGAAGAATCAGATATAATAATAAAATCGAGAAGACTGGTACTCTGACTTAATTTTCTTAGTTTGGCTTTGAAAGTCTGCATTGGACTTAATATTTAGAGTCTACAAATAAAATATAACTATCAAACCTAAAAGAAGGTATACAGTTTATTGTCCTAGGTTTTACAGTTGTAGATTTATTTGAAATTCAAGTCGACATTTGTTAGCTGACCAGATGCTTTTTTGAGGATTTGAACAGTTTTACCCAAAAAAAACCTCAATATTAAGTATTCACTTTATATACACTTTTAATACGCTCACTGGATTGGCTTTCAAATTATATACCGAAGTCATAAAAAAAAAATTGTGGAATACGATAAACTGCACTGGTGAAAAAAATTCTTTTCAAGTGGAACTCACAACATTTTGTATGGAGATTTTCAATTTGCAGGAATAGTGTGACTGATCTACTTTACCGGTAGATGCATTTTTCGTTACGAATGTATGCAAATAGTGGAATCGTAAGAATAGAACAATTCTTTCGCTGAAACGAATGGTGGGATAGGAATTCATTTCCCCACTCTCTTTCAAAGCGTGCGTACAAGTATGATACATATGTATGTACATACATAGGTTCTTGTCTCTGTCTATTAACACTTACAGTGTGGGTTACATTCACATGACCGAAAATATTGTACAGAGAAGTGTTTAAACTCCACAACTGTCAAAATTGCTTCACAAAATGTCTAAACATCAAATAAATGTCAGACAACTCAACGATCGTGTCTGATATTTGTTTACATGATTCAGTAAATGCTGATCATGTTGGAGCTGTCGAGGATGATTTAAAACATTAAAACATAGATACATACCTAATTACTCAACTGGAGGAAATAAAATGTACATATGTATATATACTTTCCCATGTAGAGCGAAGCTACGATTTTGCTGAACACATGTTTAAAGTCAATTTTCATAGAAACTTGGTTTAGCAATTTATACTTGCATTTCAATTTAAAATAAAATAAAAAAGTATTAAAGATTTCAATGAAATTTGTTTACTGTTTTAAATTTTGGATTATGCCATAATGTAGGGATTACAACATCGGTTAAATGGCCGCCACGGGAGTTTTTGCAAACTTCGATTCTTATGAGGAAATTTTTGATGACTTTTCGGCACATTTCTGGCTGATTGGGGCCATAACTTCATAGATGTTGCTTTTTAAATGCTGCAAAGTTTGAAGAGTATCTGCATAGACACGATCTTTAGCATAGCCGCACAAAAAAAAAAAATCCGACGGGGACAGATCACACGATCTTGGTGGACGATAGATGTCGCCAAATCTCGCAATTAAACGGCCGGGGAACTTTTCGTGCAATTTTGTTTAATTACATAGACGCCGAGCAAAAAATGGATAAGCTGAATAACATTTTGTTCGAAAACTCGACTTAAACTTACAGATACACAGATATTAGTAATATCATATTACTACAGAGCTGTTATTTTTGTAGTAAGATGCAACACTTTTAATGCGTTAAGCGGTGGTTAAACGATCCATATTGTAAAATGACAAAGCATGAACTAAATGCCAGTGTCGATGACAGATTGATTTGAAAGATGCTTAATGGCAGGGATGTGAAATGTCAACCTCGAAATGAATAACCATTTATAAAGGCAAGTATTGCTTTCCTGCAAATTGTCGGTCTAGAGATTTTGATCAAACTCAAAAAACGGGTCTTTCAATTCTCTGTCTGTCTATTTGTCTGCATGTATCGTCGACTGTAGTCTAAGCGGCTGGATGGTTTTTCTTCAAACTTCATATCTGGGATCAGTATGGTCACAATTCGAGGGTGAAACGTAATTTTCATCCTGACCATAAAATTAACGGTACATTACAAATGGAAGATTTTGAAAAAATCTATTTTCTTGAAAACGGTTCCCACGATTTTGATGAAATTTGATATATGAGGTATGGTGCATATATGCTATCAGATGGCTTTCCATGCTTTGCTTACTAAACGGTTTCTGAAAAATGACTAGTTCTCGGCTACAATTCTTTCGATTTTGTTCGAAATCAATATTCGAACCCCATTTAACTTATAGCACCAAGTTTTTGGAAAAACTTCAAACGATTTTTTTTATGACAGATTAAAAAAAAAGAAGTTTAACGATGTTGTTTCAATTTTAAATCTGAGTGATTTGCAATTACCACATATATATGTAGGTACAAGTTTTTGCCACCAAGTCGGACACTAAAAGTGGTATGTACATTTAGAAGGTGATTTAAGGTAGGAAAGTTACTATGGGTTCGAAATTATAATTATATGGGGTTTTTGTGCAAATCAGTAAAGTATTGTAACATAATGCAGCATAATAACTACGCTCCAAAAGTATGCAACACATTCCGAAGTGTCTTTTCATTCGAGCTTCGTGTCCACGGTAAGAGACGGATTATGTCTAAGACGACGTCGCGGAATTAAGAGAGAATTATAACCACAAGAGATTATTGGCTGCAGCTGTCATCTTGGAATTATTACATCAGAATTTTCTTGTTCCAGTGGTCGAAGAATTTGCTAGAAGTTTCTGGCTATCAGAAATGCGACTATATAAGGGCAGATGGCGATCGAGGCAGGGCAGTTGGTTTTCGAACCGCACGAAGAGATTGGAAAAGTGATAATCGGCGAAGTTGTAATTTTGTGATAAATTGAAAGTTAAGAGTTAATGAGAAGAAGTAATTAGTTTGGATTTGTGAATTAAGTAATTGGAATGAGATAAAGTGATTTGAGAAGAAAGAGACCTCGTAAGGAAAGAATTTGCGAATAATAGTATAGTGTGAACTTGAATTGTTCTATAGACTAGAAAATAATGAAATAATCTCACAGAATAACGTTTTATCTACTCGAGCCGTAGCTCGCATATTACAGTATTGATCATTACAGGTACAGAATGATTTGAGTTTTTTGTACTTTTATTAAGCTTTGTTCGGAATCGGTTAGAGAAAACGGAAAAACACTTGTAATAAAAGTTTTAGCTATTTAATGGAAAAGTTGTTTGGTGACCTTGAATGTCATTGATTGTAAGGATGTATACTATAACTAGCTTTATTTTATATGGAAGACAACCTGCTACCATCTTTAGAAGAACACTTAGCATACACAGAGAAGATGATTTTCTAAGACGATTCTGCGCCTTGTCACCGCGCGAAATTGGTAAGTGCCATTTCTTTTACCCCAAAATATTAGCAAAACGTTCGTAAAGTTTTAATATTGTAAATGCATTTTTTCATCCCAGGTAAAAAACTTTCTAACCGAGAATAGTATTGCAACATTGCAGTGACCTGAAAACAGCCATGACCTGAACCCGATTGAGGACCATTGGTCCATAATTAAGGCTCAGGTAGTGAGGAAGAAGCCACGAGCAATAACCGAGTTGGACAAATTCATTGAAAAAGTGTGGTATGAGGAAATCGCACTGGATACTTTACACAGCCTGATTACATCAATGCCCGATCGGATAAAAACCGTAATAAAAAAAAAATAGGGACTACAAAGTATTAACATCTTCAGTTCTCGGAAGTTTGAGTAGCCTGTTTCCTGTAATAAAAATCATAAACTCGAATAGCAATAAAAACTATCATTATGGTTATACATTTACTCACTTGTTTTGTTTTTAATGAAACTTAAAACAGTTTTAAAATTTTTGTATTAAAGCCCTTTTTTCGGAAATTGGTTTATTGTTTTCGGTAAAGATGGATCTTGATTATCTTTAAAACCTCCAAAATTATTCTACTAAAATTTGTTTTTTTAATTATGTCCGGATTTCTATATACGTTACTGTACTTTTTACTGATTATACTAAAAGTGCTGTATGGCTTTTCTGCTAATCTGAAATTG
The DNA here is from genome assembly GCA_963082735.1 of Pocota personata. Taxonomy (NCBI): domain Eukaryota; kingdom Metazoa; phylum Arthropoda; class Insecta; order Diptera; family Syrphidae; genus Pocota; species Pocota personata. The sequence goes on from OY720429.1 coordinate 187,689,611, forward strand.
AATTTCTGGTATCGGTTCCGTGACTTTTTTAGTGCATTAACCCTAAGTGACGACCGACTTTTTGTTTTTCTGCTAATCTGCAATTTAATTTCTGGTATCGGTTTCTTTCGCAAATAATGTGTTGTTGTGACCTACTGCCTGAGATTTAGTGCATTACCCCAAGTGCCGATCGACTTTGCTTTTTTCATACAATAATGAACAGAATCTGTGGTAATCCCCATTGCGCAATAGACAACACTAAAATTGCAAACCACTTTATTTTCTATTGTGATGAGTGTAAAGAAATTTCTCTTTCACATGTCTTGCTTGCGATTAAGTGCCACAATGAATCGATGAACTCTATGCTCACCTTTAATAAACTTTCCTTTAAAAAGGTTTTAGACCAAATGTCCAAGTTTAATTAACTCATCAAATACGTAGAGGATCTGAATAACACCATTGAGTGTTCAAATAACGTAAACAAAAAACAAAATTTAAAACTCGCAGTTTTAATCGAGTTGGTTAGATCCCATGATGAACTTACCAAATGCCATTTTAACGAATTTATATCTAATTTTAAATCGACATTTTCTTCGCTCCGACCTAGATGTTTACTTCCAAAATTCTACCAAACCATCTACATCTATTCCCCGTCTTTCTGATTTATTACTTGTTGACTTGGCAATCAAAATTAATGACGTTAGCAATGAACTCAGAGCAACTCGAATAGCACTGAACAATATTGGTGACGACATTATGATTGTTATTCACAAAATCTATGACATTCCGGACCAAATCCAACCTCAACTATGATCCACTTACAACACATCTCTACTGGCTGAAATGCTCGAAACTGCTGTTAATTCGCCTCCACTAACTCACTCACCTCCTCTAACTGCTGTACCATTGCCTACTTCACCTATTGGACCCGCACCCGCTGTTGACCTGCTTCCTGCTCCACCTGTCGAACCTGTAACTCAACCTATACCTGCTGACCTGCTTCCTACTACTCCTGCTGGACTTGTAACTCCCATCGAAAATATGCCTGCTCTAATTGAATATTTTGGAACTAGTTGGACTTGTTCTGAATGGAGTAACTGACACAATAAATTATGCAAAAGTAATCAACTGGCACTTACCACCTTGATCAATGGTGCACCTCGTCAAGCTGATAAATCCTGGATATATACGTATATATCATCAAATTAATTAACTGGCAGGAAATTTCATCAAGCAAATCAAGAAATTTCAGCATTATTAAAATAAATACCCTATCTAAGTACGAGTGGCTTTGAAAAACCTTTCTAATAATGCAATCTTTCTCGGCAAGTTGACGATAACTAAATTGGAAGGAACTAAATTATACAATAAGTAGGTAGAAAAGGCCACTCAATGTTAAACTTCATTTTAAGTCTAATAATTCAAAACTTAAGCATAACATTTCTAACAATAGTTATTTTAACTCTTCTAGGCATAACTCTAATAAATCCCTAACGCTTAAATCCGACCCTAACTGGAGTTTCAAAGTAGGAACTTTTTATATTTTTTCGCCCCAGATAGGTGATCTCAACCCCTTCTCGACATACTCGTATAACAAATCATAATAGAGTTTCCATTAATTTATCGCCACTTTCACCAATTCGCTCATCAATTCCTAAAAATACTTTAAATCATACATATCGCCCATTTCACCAAACCTCTCATCAATTCCTAATATCACCTTCCCGCCTATCAAATACCCAAATTTGTTTCGCTCCCAGATCCTCAATCATACTCCATCTTCTTCAACATCCCGCTCTACCAACTCCAGTAATACAGCACCACCTAAATTTCTGGAGCCATTGCTTCCCCCCACTGCAGAACTTACAAAAAAGTTTATTGACATAAACGATGATGGCCATTAGGTTTTGTCACGCTTGAGGAAGCGTAGAGTCCATGAAAATGAGCATCTCTAACTAGCCTACCCGCATGACAAACCGTATTCTATCTGCATTGATGGTACAACAAAGACCAAGGTCATGGTCTAAATTAATCAAGAAGGCATTCCGATCAACCCATCATGAGAATTTCCATATGTAGTAAACGACCTTTCCTCATATGCCTCATATTTCAGCTCCAAACGTCCGTTCTCATTACAAAAACTATTATTGCTCCTAAACAATTTTTGAATTCCTCTTCTTTTCCCAAATTTTTATCTATCTATTACTAAAACGTCAGAGAATTTAGCAACAAAACCTTTTATTAACTTTCAATCTTGCCCTTTTGATATGTTTGCCCTTACGGAAACCAATCTTTTGTCTAACTTCTCAAACCAAAAATTATTCATTTCGCACTTCAATGTCTTTCGGGATAATGGTTACGATAAAAATGAATGAATGTCAGAGGACGAATATTCCTACGTAGCAACTAATGCTACCTTTGAGAAAGAAATCCTTTTACCGGCCGCCTTTCTAACTCCGGTCTCTTTCAAATTAGCAGCATCACAAATAACTTAGGTAGACAATTGGACCTCATCAGAAGACTTAGAAAAATCACTTTACTTCAACATTGACGTTCTTTGCAATATTGGTTTTAGCCTCATTTTAGGAAACTGCTCAAAAATATCCGTCGATAATGCTCTCGAGTCCTTTTATACTTTAATATTCAACTATATCGTCCAATCGGTGTCATATATGTATGTATTTCCGCAGAAAATGTTCCTCGTCCCCACCCTGGTACATTAAAGAATTACTTACACTTCGTCATAAGAGAATCAAATTATGGCAAATATTTCTAAAATCTAGATCTGTCTCTGATTACTTCAACTATCAGCAGGTGTACTCAGTTATCAGACGGTTCTACGCATCCTCGTTAAACCCTAACATATTCGTTAATCTCTTCGCATGCACCATTTCAGCCATATGAATAACTGTTCACAAACCTCTCTAGTTTCTGTTGATTTAACTAGAGAAATGGTAGTCCAAAAAGATTAAGGCTCTCAACTGACTCAATGACTTTTCCCCTGGCCCCGACGATTTACCTCCTATTGTTCTGAGAAAGTGTGCGAACGTACTGTCTCAACTTCTCACAGTGCTGTTTCAACTTTCTTTCTCAAAGTCCGTCGTAAAAAAGACTGTAAAAACGAAATATCCAACTACCGACCTACAGCATCCCTAAACTGTTTGAAAATTTGTATACGACACATTGTACTTTCACTGCAAACAGTTCTTTTTAGCAAAGGAAAATAATTTTCTAAAGGTAAATACACTGCTTGCACTACAGAGTGGTAGAGAAGTTGACATATTAACCACCGACTTCAGCAAGACTTTCGACAAAATCTGTCTCCGAATTATTTATCTGAAACGTAATACCCTCCTTTCTTTATATAGTGGATTAGATCTTACGTCAATAAAAAGTTGTCTTCAGATTTCCAGTATCTAACCCCATTAACGTCACCTCGGGGATTCCTCAAGGTTGTTATGTTGGACCAATGATCTTTCTCTTTACAATAAATGATGTTGATTATATATTAAGAGACTCTGACCTATCCATCTACACATGAAAATGTCCAAACAAATCTCATCCCCAACCGACTCCTATTTACTGCAAAACGATCTAGACAAGTTTTATATTTGGTGCAAGAATAACTGACTTGAGCTGAACGCCAGTAAATGTAAAGCCATTAAATATTCCCGCAAACGGATTCCTCTCCCACATACAGCTTACTACTTTCGCAACTCTTTCATTATGAGATCTCGGTGACAGGGAACTCAATTTCCGTTTTCACATCGATCACACTCTAAACAAAGCCAACTTCACTCTTGGCCAACACAACGTTGGTCAAAAGAATTCTCTAACCCCTATGTCACCAAATACCTTTACATAACCTTTGAAAGGCCCTTCCTAGAATATGCTTGTCAAGTTTGGTCACACTATGTCGAAATCCATTCCCTTAGAATTGAAGCTGTTCGACGTCGGTTTATTTGCTTCGCCTTACGCGGTCTTCCTTGGGTTGACAGGTAGAATTTGCCACCCTTTTTATAATTTGCACGTGTCAAAGGGGATATGCATTTTCTGGAAAGGAGAAGAGACAGAGAGAAAGACAGATTGGTATAGTTGATTTGAAACTTAGGTGGTATTAAGTTTCAGTGAATTCCAAGGGTGGCTAGAACTGATCAATCTACAAACCTTATTAACGGACACAATTGACTCCCCCGTCTTGCTATAAATTATCTCCCTCTACATTAATCGTCGTAATCTTAGCTCCGATTCCCTTTTCCATCTTATATCCCATCGCACTAATTATGTCCATCTCGAAAAAAATATCCCTCTATGTCGTCCTGCCTGACTAGTTAATAAGCTTTTAGTGTTAGTATTAGTTTTAAGGTTTAGATTTTTTATGTTAATTGTTTTTATTAAGCAAATAAATAAATTATTATTAAATGAAATTAAAATTTAAATTTGAACGGAGTCGTTAGAATGTTTTTTTTTTAAGTCCGTTAAAAATCTAACCAAAAATTAAATTGACAATTTCGAAATATTTGGAATGTCGCTATAGGTATATTGCATATGCCAAATAATGTTTAGATATTGATTTTCATCAAAATCGGTTGAGTCATATCGGAGAAATAGTAAATTTGTAAGAACCACTTAATAAAATACCGTTATACGAATTTCTGAATGAAAATTTCGCCTCGAATTATGAACCTAACAACCACAGATATAAAGTTTAAAGAAAATCCGTCCAGTCGTTTAGGCTGCAGTCATCCATAAATGCAGACAGACAGAATTAAGAGAATACTTATTTAGAGTTTCTCTGTTAAAGCAAGGTCAAGTTTGATCAAAATCTCAGGATCCAACATTTTCAGGATACCAATACTAACGGTAAGTATTGGTATCCTGGTACAAGTAAAAAGGATGAAATCGGCAAATACGAGTACCATGGAATTGCTTAAAATGTATAGTATAAAAAGCAAACGAAAAGGAAAAATTGTTTGTGCCTTTTTTTCTTTGTGTGTTTTTATTTGTGATCTCTTAGTTGTTGGATTTTTACTTACAGTTTTCTTTTTACGTATGAGCGCTTTTTTCCGTGAATTTTTTGTTTACTAGAAGGGAAATGGATAAAGAGAGAAAATAGATAAAGGGAGGCGTCGAAAGAAAGGCTAGAAATGATTGCAAGGTTATCCTAAGACGTGTTAAGTTCATACGTGACCAAAAAGTGAGGCAAAAGATACTGTAATGATCTAAAGGCAGTAAATATTTTTGGTCTTTCGTGCATTGATTAAAAAGGTTCTGCTTCATTTACCACCCAGGCTCTTGTCCACAATGATAAGAATTTCACGGATTCGGAAGAGAAAGCTTATTTGCTAGCTGCAATATTCACTGCAAATTCCACCTTACCAGATTGCTCTCTTATGTATCAATATTTCCTAACCCCCATTCAGTAGCTCGAGTCCTAACAGATCTCTATACTATCAAGTCTTTAGGGCCAGGGAGGATTTCTCTCATTGTCTTAAAGAGGTGTACTTCTATCCAGACCAAACCTCTGCGAAAGCTTTCCACTTATCACATTCCACAGTATGGAAACTTGCATGCCAATTTTTCATATCTCCAAAGCTTTTGATAAAATAAAGAATAATACCCTCGTTAACAAGCTTGAAGCTCACTATGTCGGGGATTATTGAAGGTTGTATTAGATGAATGTAAAGAGTTCTTTAATAGAGACATAACAATTTTGCATTTTAATACAAATGCACCCTTAAACTTTTTTTTTATGATCTGTCAATGTCAAAACGTCAGTTAAGGTTTACATTTTTATCATAGTGAAGTTCACGAACGAGCACTTACTCCAATTTTCGGTCGTAATAATCGTCCCACCAGACAGACTGTGCATTCTATGATGGATACATTCGAGTCAACATATTTTTTAATGGAATTTTCATGTGCCAGTGAGACAACGCACCGGTCGAAGTATCGAAAATATCGCAGCCATAAGTGCCTCAGTTCAAAATGAGCCAAATCAGTCGATTCCACGCTGTTCACAGGAATTGGGAATTTGGGATTAGTACACATTGTGGCGAATTTGCATAAAGATCTTGGCCTACACCCTTACATGATCAAATTAACTCAAGAACTGAAGCCTCTTGATCATTTGAAGCCCCGAAACTTCTCCGATTGGGCTCTGCAAAAGTTTGAAGAAAATCCTAAATTTCATTGAAAAATCATCTTCAGCGATGAAGCTCATTTTTGACTTAATGGCTTTGTCAATAAGCAAAATATGCGTTATTTGATAGCAACAAACCCTCATGTACTTAAAGAGACTCCAATGCATCCACAAAAAGTGACACAAAGAGTGGTGTTGATTTCATGCCGGAGATGTGATTGGACCGTATTTTTTCGTCGATGAAAATGATCGCCATGTTACGGTCAATGGAGTTCGCTATCGTGCAATGTTGAAAGACTATTTTTGGCCAGAATTATATGGACTTGACATCAGTGATATGTGGTTCTAACAAGATGGTGCCACATTCTGCACAGCTGGTCAAACAATTGATCTATTGAAGGGGAAGTTCGGTAATAGTGTAAATGATCCGGTCGAATGGCCAGCTCGCTCATGCGATTTAACGCCGATGGATTTATTTTTATGGGGTTACGTTAAGTCGCTAGTTTATGCCAACAAGCCAACAACGTTAGAGGAGCTTAGAAACAATATCGAAAGTGAAATTGCCAATGTTCCGGCCGATATGTCTGAAAGAGTGGTGGAAAATTGGCTCCAAAGAATCGATCGCTGTATACGTGCTCGCGGGGGTTCTCCGAAATTTTTACATAGTATATCTTAAGGGCTAACCATAATGGACTTCAGTGGGATTAACCTTATGTCAAAACCGAATGAAAAGCCCACTCAATTTTTGTCAAACTCTCTAGTTACTCATAATGTTCTTGAGCAAACTTATAGTCTGTCAAATTGTTTACATTCGGTTTGGTTTCAGTGCAAGGAAAAAGAAAATGGAAAATAAACTAAAACAATTAAAAAAATGAAAATGTTTGTACCTTTCAATGGAAGGGATAAATATCCTGTGAGAAATAAATGATTTGGATTTTTTTTTCTTTTTGTGTGAACTGTCAAATTTCCGTACTGAATGTTTCATTTCATTGAGACATTCCGTAAGCCCACGGAAATTAATGAAAACTTGACGAAACCGAACATAATCCCATTATGGTCATGCCATAGTATCTGCATGTAATTTGACATTTCATTAAGCTGACGTAAGTTCACTCAAGTCCATTATGGTTGGCTCTTTAGAATAAGCCATTATAAGTAAACAAAATAATTTTAAGTGAAAAGTCGATTTCCTATATTGGAAACCACAGTCGCATTCTGGCAAACGCCGTGTATAGACGTGTTTGAGAGCGATATCCTTCTCTTTCTTTCATTGCACTTGAAGTGTCATTTCTATTGCCACACACTTGGTCCCAATAAAACAAATCCCATTTATCTCCAACTAACTTTGTCAAACGAATTGATATAATACTTTCCTGACCTTACCCAATATGAAGGGGGGTACGGACCCCCCATATCAAAACCGATTTATGGAACTTGATTCGGACGGTCCTATAAATCGGCATTCCAAACCTAAATGGAAAAAGACGATCGAAAGTTTTCCAACATTACCGGCAATTACCACAAATGACGACGGCATCCCCCGGTACATAGTGATTTCGGGAACGGAAAAAAAAGGTGAAAATCTGCGACCTCTCTCCTCATATAATCCCTTCCAAATTAATCGCGGCTTGGAATTTATTTCTAAAGACGTTTTGGAAGTCAAAGCCATGCGATCGGGCGACCTCTTGGTTAAAGTGTCTAACCTCAATACAGCAGAAAAATTCCTAAAGGCTAAGTTAATTGACTCTATACCAGTTAAAATAACATCTCACGTTAGTTTGAATTCAGTGCAAGGCAGAATTTTTTCCAGGCATATTATCGACATACCTGAAGACGAGTTGTTAAGTGAGTTAAAAAAATACAAAGTGATTGGTGTAAAAAAAATTCAAAGAAACGTAAGCAGCCATCTTGTTGCTACAGGCGCTGCAATCTTAACATTCGATCTAATCCGTCGCCCAAAAGACATTAAAGTAGGATGGGTTAATTGTAAAGTCGATGAATATATCCCAAATCCAATGAGGTGTATCTTATGCCAAAAATTGGGCCACACAAAAAACCGGTGCTCTAACGCAGTAACATGTAAAGAATGTTGCCTCCCCCCACCTCACGATAAGTGTACACGGGTATATTGCATCAACTGCGATGCAGAAAACCACACTCCCTACGACCCTACTTGCCCAAGCTTTCTTCGCCACAAGGCAGTGAACAAGATTAAGATAGATAGGCGTTGCACCGTCCGCGAGGCATGGCAAATATTTAACGAGAACCCCAGCTTACACCAACTACCCGTTCCAAGAAAACATCCGGCTAAACCCACCGTAGCCGAAATTATAAAAACTAGACACGTAGTACCCAATAAATCTACGAATCCAACTCTTCCCCCCACTATCTCAAACACACCAGTTAACCCCCGCTCTACCCCTAACCCACAATACTCACCTAAGAAAATCGCCATTCGTCCAGAAGGGCACATTGTCAACCCCGAAACTAGCAATTCAATAAGCGTTGCCCAAAATTCAACTGCTCCACCCACCATACCCTGTACACAAACTCAACTTTCAACCAAAACATCTAACTCAAATAGTTCACCTACACCACACACCCCTATATCAAACTTTACACAAAACTCTTCAACCAAATCCTCCAACACCAATATTACACCAATTACTCACTCACCTATATCAACTGTTACACAAAATCTTTTACAAAGGAATGAATACTTCCTCAACAATCCAGAAATGGATGATGATGCATAATAATAATATGCATATTCCAAACCCGGACTCTGCTGGCAGGGGATTGGGGCATTCGGGCTCTCCAGGGAGTCCGAATGCGCCAACATCATGGCAGCGGAGTCAACATAGATCACGCACCCGCCACTCTTCACCCCCTATCTATACACACAAACCTCAGGAATTCAAAGCTCTCCAGTGGAATATACAAGGGTATATTAACAACTTCGACGAGCTAAACATATTAATCAAAGAACTATCGCCTTGTGCTATATCTCTGCAAGAGACACATTGCGCGTTTCAGTCTATACCATTAACCCCTAAAGCATATATTGGTTACTTCAATAACCTCCCACAAAACGTAACAGCTAAGCAAGGTATTGGGGTCCTAATCAAAAAAACCATTCCGCACAAGCAACTAAACATCAACTCTAACATCCTAACATTGGCCATAGAAATTAATTTGTCTTTTACTTTCACTATTATCTCAATTTATATACCTCCGAAACAGATTTTCTCTCGCGTTGACCTTGATAACATTTTAAACCAAATTCACAGTCCTGTATTACTTGTTGGGGATGTTAACTCCTGGAGCGTTCTCTGGGGCTCAACATCCACTAACTACAGAGGTTCCCTGTGGGAAGATTTTATCCTTAACTCCGACCTGATGATTCTAAATGACGGCTCCGCCACCCACTTCTCTACACACAGCACTCTAACTCACGTCGACCTGTCTTGTTGCTCGCCCACGCTCTTTCCACGCACATCTTGGAAAATACTAGAAGATCTCCACAATAGCGACCATTTCCCGATTACCATATCCATATCAATGGGTTCTGTTAAATCCAATACGCTCTCCACACCCAAGTTTAAAACTGACTTGGCCGACTGGGATAAATTCCAAAAAAGCATTAAAGATTATCTGTCTGAAATCCCCCCATCTTCCAATAATAACAAAGAAGCTGCTGTTCTTCTAAAATCTATTCGATCCGCTGCCAATCAATCTATTCCCCAAAGCGTTCACTTCACCACTAAACCGTCAGTCCCTTGGTGGAACCCGGAGTTGAAAAATTTGAGGGACCAGAAAGTACATGCCTGGAGGTATTTTAAAAAACACCCAACTCAATCAAACTTAATTGCCTACAAAAAAGCTAATGCTTTGTTCAGAAGAGAAGTCAAAATTAGCAAAACCAAAAGCCTAATGGCCTTTACCTCAATGATTGGCCCTAACTCCTCCCCGGCAAAGATCTGGCAAAACATTCGATGCCTCACTGGTACTTATGTGCCACGACAAATTCGTTGCATGGAGACTCCAACAGGACCCATCTGTTGCTCTCTAGACATCAGTAATTTTTTCGCACAAACTTGGTCCAACCTCTCTACCGACGATAATTTTTCCCAAAATTATAACACAACGAAATATAATAGCCTTCGGACCTCAATTTCTCAAGACACTTGCAGCCCATCAGCGAGGCATATCGAAGGCCTCATATCGGAGTTAGAATTTGATAGTTGTTTTAGGAAACTAAAAGGTAAAACACCAAGCAGGGACCGGATATCTTACTCCATGCTCAAAAATCTACCTCCTCCGACCAAACAACGTCTTATCGGTCTTTATAATAATGTATTCGAAACCGGAGTCATCCCTCAGAGCTGGAAATCAGCCACAGTTTTACCCCTTCCTAAACCCAAGAAGGCAATTAACCACATCGAGAGCTACCGCCCAATATCACTCATTCCCTGCATGTCAAAGGGTCTAGACAAAATAGTAGCAAGACGTCTACTCTGGTACATCGAATCTAATAGGCTTATCAACGTCAATCAAGTAGCCTTTAAAACCAATAAGGGTTGCTCCGACGCGCTGTTATACATTGACGCTTACATCTCCAAAGCCTTATTGGCTCGGAACCACGTAACGCTACTTTCGTTAGATTTTGAAAGAGCTTTTGACAGAAAAGTTCTGTGTCAAAGTTAACAACGAATTCTCGTCCTCTCATCCACTCCACAACGGAATCCCGCAAGGGTCTCCACTGTCGGTGGTCCTATTCATCATAGCGTTCAATGATATAAGTACGGTAATAAATGAGCACAGTCTTCTAGATCACTGCATATATGCGGACGATCTTTACATTTTGTGTAAACTGAACGATATTGAAAGGAGCAAACAAATTCTAACCGATGTACTGAAAGATATATTAACTTGGTCCAGCACCTCGGGCGCCAAACTCTCCTTAGAGAAATGTAAATTATTACATGTTTGTCGGAAAATTTCCTGTCCGCAACTTACAATACACCTAAATAGTGTTAATATACAAAACACTAATACTCTAAAAATCCTAGGATTAACTATAAATCATAGATATAATTGGAAAACACATTGTCTAGAATTAAAAAAGAGCCTGGCTGCTAGGGCCGATATCATTAACTATTTAGCTAGTAAAAAACTTAATGTTCATGTTAATACCCTTTGTAACATTACTAGATCTTTAGTTCTAAGTAAGATTGATTATGGCTTCATCATATATGGTAAATGCGCTAAGTCAACACTTAATCTTTTAAAAACACCATACCACCATGCTGCTAGAAGGAGTATTAATGCACTTCGTACAACGCGGATCCAGAACATAATGGCAGAAGCGGGACTACCAACACTAGAAGAACGACAATCAAGTGTTTTCATCAATCTTTTCACTAAACTCTCATTCTCCACCGACTCCATTATCGACAAATACATTGCATCCGCAATCACCGCCAAAAAATCATATCGGATTCAGTCTTCAATAGCTAAAACCATCCAAGCCGCACAGCAAATGGAGCTCCCCCTAAAACTTTCAAAGGACCACTTCCCCACTTATCCACCTTGGTGCATCAAACCTGACTCCATACTACTCAATCTGTCTCTACTCTGCAAAAGAAGCACAAACTGCGATATCTATCGAGCTATCTTCCTTAAAACCATGGCAGACCTAAAATCAGATGGTTGGAAACCAGTCTTTACTGACGGCTCTAAATCTGCTAACAACACATCCTTCGCCGCCGCCTTGGAAAACGGGACCGTTTTAAGAATCGGACTTTTGCCAGATTACACTTCAATATTTACTGCAGAAGCGATCGCCATACTCGAGACAATTAAATATTTGGTAAAACTCCGCTCTAAATCGGTAATATGTTCAGACAGCCTGTCGGTGTTAAAAGCTATCCTTAATCCAAACCATAAATCTGGTCTCATAACTAACATCAGGGATCTCTTGATAAAGAATTCCAATAAAATAAAACTTATTTGGGTACCAAGCCACAGTGGAATACAAGGCAACGAGTTTGTCGACATGGCCGCAAAATTATGCTATAGAGCGCCGGTCTACACCTTCGACATTTTTTCAAAAAAAGACCTTCAAAACCTTGTCAACCAAAAGATAAAAAAGGAAAGGTCCTTAAACTGGTGTAACTACCATCATCACTACTCCAAAATTAACATCGACGGTAGCATGCCCATCTACCCCACAACAACATCGAAAGCAGCCAACATTACTTTTACCAGGTTGCGCCTAGGGCATACTATAATTACACATAAATACATTTATGAAAATGAAACACCTTCTACGTGTCCAACCTGCAACAACATCTTAAACATTGATCACATCATCGGACTAATCCAATGCCCGGTATCCAAGGAATTTAATAAAATCCTGCAACCAAATCAATCAGCGTACGACATACTCAGGATAGCAAACTATTCTAACATATCTAAAGTCAATGATTTTATCAGCCGCACACGTCTCACCATATAGAGCCACTTGAATTGTATTTCACATCTATACTTTGATTTATTTCACGTTAAGTAGTTTATATTTATATTTATTTTTGTTTAGAGCCGAAAGCCCAGCAGCTTGTTGCTCTCTCTTTATAAAATTAACTTGTAATTTGTAATTACCTGTTTAATAAATAATAATAATAATAATAATAATAATATATTGGAAACCTCAGCCAAAATATGAGTACAAAAGAAAAATTTATTTATTTCGATAAAATTGTACCCCTGCGGCAACGCTAGTGTGAACATGCCGTAACCAATGCATTCAACATTTCACAGCACCCTGTCAGCATCAGTTCCACACTTTCCGCTGAACACACTTTATTTGAATTTTTCCAGCAGCTGTGGGTAATTGTCAAAACCGGCGACATTGCGCAGGTTGTTTATTTGTTTTGGGTATTTTTAATTTATTATGTGTACATCGCTGATAAAAACAGACGTGAAAAATATATTTGTTGTGACGCAGTTAGTAGCTGGTGATAATTTTCAATAAACCTACGGTAGGTGGAAGAAAAGTTTGATATCAAATAAAAATTTCTTTATTTTGAAATTCCTTCTAATCTTATTAGAATTTAATTTTTTTTTGTGTAGAAGTAATGTTTGCTAGAGCACGCAGTTTCCTTTGCACTATTCTCGCTCCACCAAAGGTTAGAAAACCTATTCCCCGTCTAGAACCATTAGCAGTTGTAATGGAGGGTAACAGGTTTGCCTGCAATATTCCCGATGATAAATCGTTAAAAGTTGTCCACGATCCGGAGGGCCAAGAATTCCATATTGAATTCGTTAATTGTCGTGCATTTCTGCTGTACGAAAAGGAGGGAAATCTAATAAAGATAATGCACACCGAAGTCCCGGAGGAGCTGGGTGGACGTGGTATTGGTAAAATTTTGGCAAAGGTTGGAATATTTCTGTTTTTCTTTTTGCACTTTGCTTGATGTTTCTTTTTTTTGTCCAATTATGTAATGGTGCGTTCGGATTCCAAGGTACTAGTTAGGTAACTCTCTTCTGATTGATGATTATTGGGTTGTCAGGTGTGTCAGTTGGCCAATCTAAAGAAAGTTGCCTTTCTGTGCATAACTAGGGCCTTGGAAACCGGATGCGCCTACTGAATGTGGGATGCATGTCCTATTTTCTTTTTTTTATTTCGCATGCTCCATCATGGGTTTAAGGTTCATTTTGGTTTTTAAATAATTCGTTTTTATAAAGTCAACGAACTAATATTTCTGGTAAATTTAACTGAGTTTATGGTGAGACGATTTAAATTCATTTATTGCGCATATGTTTCATATAATTTTAAGAGTCTGAATATGAATATTAAAAACCATATTTTAACAGATACATAATTTTGGGTGGGGGAAGTTAAATAGGAAAACATCAAGCCTGAAGGGGTGGGTTTGTGTATCTATTTTCAATTTTTTCGATATAACCATTCACATTACATGCGACACTTTATAATAAATTCAGCAAGCAACGCAATTCGTCGCAGAATAGCATCACCCTATCTCTTGAAATATTTCCTTGAATATACGAGCTACAATTATGCAACATGTTTCATTTGGTAGCAACAAAGAAGTGTTAACTAAACAAGGTGAAAAAAAAAACATACAGGAAAGTTACAATCCGTCTGGGACGGATTGTACGATACCCTATCTCGTCTTCTAACCCATCCCTAATAAAGTGGGAGTGGAAAATGAAATGGTTACCTTTTTTTCAGAGTATATGGCCTCGACTTCTAAGAGATTTTATGAGAAGAAGTAGTATGAAGGCTTCTTATAAGATAGTATCTACACTCTCCCAAAAAAAGCCGCATCCATACATCTTTTCTAAAACGTATTATTCGGCATTGTTCTTCCTAGTACTATCTACGTATTTGTGGCCAAATTTCCTATAAATGCGACAAAAGTTCAAGAGCACGTAGACGCTAGCAGAAAAGGGTATAAAACAATTTTTATGGTACTACACATCAATAAAAAATATATATTAAGGTCGATTTTTCCTCTTTTTTTTTTATTAAAAGTAATTACGAGAACACTAATTAGTCCACACTTCCTCTCTGACTGTTTTGAGCTCTTCAATTGTTTTGGGTACTTTTTGACCCATAATTGGTCACAAGTGCTCTATTATATTAAGATCAGGGCTATTTCCTGGCCAATTTAAGGATTCAAGACCAATATCTTCCTTGCATTGGGTTATCTGTTGAAAGAAAACAATTATTTTATTTTTAGTAATAGCAACTGCTTTTATAGGATATGTTCTTCCTTACGGACAAATACCTTTTTGAGGAGCCACAAAAATTACTAATCTATATTAACTGCAATTCCGTTTGGCGCGCGCAGATTATTAAAAAAAAAAAAATTAGAAGTAGTTTTGAGTTTAAATTTTATGTCAAAATTTGTTTCTACTTACGGAATGAGTGCGATGACAGGGAGCGGAATCATTCTGAAATATGGGATTTGGTATGTAACAGCATAACTTTTCTATTGTAGGAACAACACCATCAGCGATGATTTCTTTGTATTTCGCTGCATTTACGGAACCGTCCAAAAGCAAAATACGGCCAAGCCCCCAATTTGTAATCCATCCTCATACCATAACATATGGTGAATGAAAATATTAGTCTAAATTTCGCTCCTTAGTTCTCCTTCGCACTATCTGCTTTCCGTTAAGTCCAATCAAATTAAATTAGGATTCTTCAGAACATATGACCCTTTTCCAATCGTTGGCGGTCCATTCCCGGTGCTGTTTGGCCCACATTAATGATTTTTTCTTCATTACTGCAGAGAAAAGCTTTTTTTTTTTTGCTTAAAGACACCCACTTCATTTAGCCAGCGTTGAACAATCCGCGTGCTGATGTTAATAAAACATCTCTCTTCCTTGACAGCACCCTCATAAAATCATCGATTCTTAGGACCCGAAAGAGGAGCAGAAGGCCCAAATTAACATCAAACAAAAGGACCAGACTACAAAATTAATAATCAAGAGGGCTTACAGCCCCAGAAGTCTGTGCAGAGTTCAAACTTTCGCACCGGGATTGGACATCAAGCGATTAGTCGAAAGTCTTTTGGACGGACGAGTCCAAATTTGGGACAAAAAAAAAGGGTTTACGTTCGGCGGCCTGCTGAAGAAAAGGTAGCTTTGTGGTCAGAACAATTAAGCATGGTGGTGGTTCAATAATGGTCTGGGGATGTTTCTCTTCCGCCGGTGTTGGAGACTTCATCCGTATCGATGGAATCATGAATAAGGAGAATATACAGACAAATATTAGAAGAACACAACTTAGCATCAGGTTTGCGATTAATACGCCCTTGATTCACATTAATGCAAGATAGGATACGTGGACTAAGAAGGAACACTGAAAAATATGAAATGGCCTGCCCAATCACCCGACTCAACCCAATACGAGAGTTGCTTTGGGACGAATTTAACAGAGGTTCGAAGACAGTGTCCAACATCGAAAGACAAACTTTGAGAGATCCTTCAAGTAGCCTGGAGAGTTTTAAATCAATTTCTCTGGCAGAATGTATTGTCCGGAAACTTATGGACGGCAGTGTATAATACAGGTTCCACTTTGGACTATTCGTTTCCACCTTCCAAGAGAACTTAGAGGGGCAGCGAGTTCTCTTAGGATTCACTAATTGCCTCTCGGTAATACTTTGAAAGTATAAATGAGTGTCCGCAAAGTCAAATTCAGATCTCTCTCTGCTACTCTAGAGTCTGGATAAATGTGGAACCTGTTATTTTTGGCAGAGCGACGTGGTCATTTTTTTCCGGGTTAGCGCATAATTGTTCTAAACACCCACGCAAGACTTTGCTCAAATCCTAACATTTCTGGAGATAATTTGCTATTTACTACTTTTACTATCTTGCGAAGTCGCACTCGGATTTCAGAAATTTTTTAAATATTATTTAGGACTATTATAGGAACGTGTGTACCAAAATGTAGCCCTCTAGGGTGAATTTCGAAAGTCACGTAGAGTTTTGAATATACTCGTAGTGCCTGAACTATAGGGTGACCAGATAAGAACGATAGGAAAAAAAGTTTAAATAAAACCACAACGGTGAGAGATATCAAATTGATTCTAGCTTTATTTTGAAGCCATTCATTCGTGCCATTATGTATGGAATAGCACATCATTTAAATGGCCGCCTTGACTTCACTGGCAGTGCTTCAAGCGGTCGGTCCAATTTTTGATGACTCGGTCTCGAATGTTGGCCTCGAGCTCGTCCAAAGTGGTTGGCTTGTTAGCTTAGACTAAGGACTTGACGTAGCCCCAGAGAAAATAATCGAAGGGTGTCAAGTCGCATGATCGCGGCAGCCAATTGATGAACGCTCGCCGTGATTTCTCCTTCACCACTTCGAGCGTTGCGTCGCTTATATGCCATGCCGTCTTGTTGGAACCACAGCTCGGATATATCGATGTTGTCAAGTTCTGGCCACAGAAAGTCGGTTAATATCGCTCTATACCGAGGACCATTGACGGTAACGATGTCTTCTTCCTCATTTCGACAGATATATGGTCCGATGATGCCGCTGTGCCATAAACCATACCAAACAGTCAATCTTTGTGGATGCATTGATGCTTGGCGAACACTTGTGGATTGTGGTCGCTCCAATAATGGCAATTTTGCTTGTTGACATAGTCGCTGAGCCAAAAATGGGCATCATCCGAGAAGATGATTTTTTGGCAAACATCCGGACCTCCGACCAACATTTCCAGCGACCAACTCACGGCGTTGTCTATCTATTATGATCGTCCGGCTTCAATTCTTGCGTCAGCACAATCTTATACGGATGTAGGCCCAAATCCAACCGCAAAATAAGCCTGGTTGACTCTGGCGATGCCCAATTCAGCTGATCAGCGCCGAATCGACATTTCTGGGTCTTCTTCGATACTGGTCGCTACGGCGGCTATGTATTTTTCACTTCGCATCGTTCTCTGTCTGGTTGGTGGCTTAAGGTCCAAAAGATTGTACTCGCACTGAAGCCATGACGACGACCGACCTCACGACGAAATTCACGTTGCGTATTTACAACTGAGCCGGAATTTCGATAATATTTTTTTAATAATTTCAACACGTTCGGAAAGAGTCAAACGATGCATGATGAAATGGCAAACCTTAATATTTTGACAGCTGTATGTCATTGGTAACTTTGACAGCTGCTGAAACATAACAATTGGAAAAACTGTCATTGTTATCTGGCCATCCTTTATAACTATAAAATCCGAGTAATTTGCAGATTAACACCGCATACATTTGTACATAAATATGTAGGCGCAAGTATGTGCGACCCAGTAGTGCATTTCATTTTTCTTCATTTCAGAATTGGAATGCATGCATGTGATTTTTGGGCTACCATCTTATTGGTCCTTCAAATCTTGTCCCCCTGGTATTTTTTTTTTTTTAATAATCACTTCTGAAATCCTTTGAGTGACTGTGACTTTGCCCGATTTTGGTTGATTATTAGAGATACGACCAAATGTCCGCTGCATCTGTACCACCACATCGTCTCAATATTGCACCATGTTTTAGCCGACATTTTGAACTGCATTAAGCATACGTTCCAAAGAGACAGCCATCTGCTCGAAAACCATCCAAATGGATTCGTGCGGATGCAAGTTTTATTGATCTGAATCGCTTGGACCCGTACCGGCAAATTCCGTGCGGATAGACGGGTCTCGTTCCGTCTGTACAGAATTCAACTTAATGATACTTTCGATGGTATCTTGTTCGCTCACATCTATTCGATAATACTGCTCAACTATCCTCCACTCCGGGAGGTGTGCCAAGTGTAAAGTACGATGATAAAAAGACTTAGCGAGTTGATCGCACCATCTAATCTAGTAAGTAAGCTCAGTGATCTACGAAAGATCATCATCAGAGTAAGTTTAAAGTTTGTTCAGACTCTTTTTGGCATGAGCACCTATGTATATTATCATCATCACGCTCATCACTCATTTTTTGTTTTCATTTAGCAAACCTTTGCTAAAAAAAAAAACACTAAGCATTCAACTTTTTCCTTTCAGGCTGCTCTACGGCACATTGACCAGCACAAATATCGTGCTGAGACCTATTGTGATTACTTCCGTCATTACGTCGAGACATATGAACCAAAATATTTGAAGTATCTTGAAAACTGAAAGGCTTAACTGTAACAACGGTACCTGGAAACATATATTCTAAAGAGATAAATCTCACACTTAATGATAACTTATGCATTTACGTAAAATTTTATGAATAAACTCTAATTGTAGTACAGCATAGTTTCGCTTTTATTTCTGCATAATCAGTCAACGATGGATGAAAACGATTTCGCTAGTCTCATCTTGTATTATGGACGTGCAAAGTTCTTTCATTCGATGCAAAAGACAGCGCTGGATGGTTTGGCAAAGTTTCCAGCAAATTCCTCGTTCCGCTTATATAACGGTATTTCTCTAGCACTCGGTAATCGTGTGCAGGAAGGTATTCGAGAATTGAATCCTCTTAAAAATGAGTCCGATCTAGGGTTGGCTTCGATTTTGGGTCTAATTTATGCCCACAAGCGATGTAATTTGGTGGATAACGATGCTCTGGCGAATTTGGAAGCGAAACTGAAGGAGGAGCGAAAGAATTTAACGGCGAATTCAGCTTATTATGCCGCGGTGTTTTTATTCCTAAGTGGCGGGAAAATAGACAAAGCAAGAGAATATGCTGAAAAGGCGATAAAAATCAACGCAGACTTACTGAGCGCTCATGTTCTGAAGGCTTGGACAGAGCTGAACACAGAGGGAAGGATTAGTAAGAATATACTCCTCTCGCTGGAAAGAGTTTTGAACAAGGGCAAACACATTGATGCCTCGCTCGGTCAAGTGAAGTACTTTCAACTGAATAGCGACTATGAGAATGCTATTTCGGTGCTGAATAAGCTATCGGTGCGATTTCCTGAGCTGAATATTCCTCTTATTGAGAAAATGGAGACTCAACTGGCCAGCTGGAACTGGGACCATGCATATGAGACTGCTCTGCGTATTATTAACTTGGAGCCAACGAATATTGCGGCACTGAGAGTGAAGGGATTTCTGTTGATTTGTAGAGAGGGCAATATCCAAGCGGGAGTGCAAACACTGCAACAACTACTCAATGCAGCCGAAAGGGTAGAGATGGGCAATTTTAGTCTCATTCTACAAATTTGTCAGCTTTTCTCTAGGATTTGTGGTCGTCAAAAGGATATTCTTAATATAACCAACAAATATGTGGATAAAGTCGTTCAGTTGAGTCCTGGAAACGCGGAATTTCTAACTGAGCTGGGCTATCAGTTCGTTCTGATGTGCAACTACAAAGAAGCAACGAAATGCTTCCGGTCAGCGACCAAAGTTGATGATAATCTCTTTTTTGCTCTATGTGGTCTGACTCTTTGTCAGATCATTGAGAGTGGAATCACTGAACAGGTACGGCAACAAGTGGAGTTCTTGAATGAAATCAAAGCACTCAACAAGGAACCAATTCTGCTGTTGCTCTCATCGAAAATTGCTGCGAATGGCGATCAAGCTGTGGCGTGTCTGATTGAAGCAACTGAAATTCACTTTAAAAATCTGAAGACCCTTTCGTTTGGCGCTGAGTACCTTTTACGATTCGATCCGGATTTCTTGCTTCAAGTGACTGGAGAGCTAATGCAACACTCGCCGGTTCAAGTGCAGATAAAGGTTGGAGTGAATCTAACAAAGGATACACTCCACATCTCGTTGAAGCATTGCTTGAACATTCTAGAAGCTGTCTGCAAGGCTTGTCCTGGTTCGGTGAAGGCGATTTTTATGATGGCAAAGGTGGAGTTCCTCTGCGGGGAGATAAGTTCAGCGACGACAACACTCCAGAAGATTTTGAACGATATCGATGCTACCTATACTGATGCTCATTTGTTGATCGCGCAAATACAAATTCAGCAGAAACAGTTTTCGAAGGCTTTGCAATCGCTGGAGATTGGGTTGTCGCATAATTTTGCTGTTAGGGAGAATCCCTTGTATCATTTGTTGATTGGAATTGTACAGAAGAATCAGCAGCAATATGTTGAGGCACAAAAGAGTTTCTTGAACGCAATGAATTTGACAGGAAGTAGATTTACCACCGATGTACAGGAGATGAAGGTTGCTTCCCCGAAGAGGTATAGGAAGTCGGATATTGGAAGTTT
The DNA here is from genome assembly GCA_963082735.1 of Pocota personata. Taxonomy (NCBI): domain Eukaryota; kingdom Metazoa; phylum Arthropoda; class Insecta; order Diptera; family Syrphidae; genus Pocota; species Pocota personata. Next base: position 187,710,439 of record OY720429.1, read on the forward strand.
TACTCTGGCCGACAAAGTGACGCTGTATTTAGAATTGATTGATGTGTACATTCAGCTAGGTGAAGTCTATGAGAGTGAAAGGCTGCTGCAGAACTCGATGGAGGAGTTCAGTGGTACATCCGAGGAAGGGCGGTTGGTTATTGCAAATGCCGATTTGGTGCTACAGAATGGAAATGTTGGCAAGGCGATTGAACTGCTGGCGGAAATACAACCCGGACAGTCGTATTATATTCAGGTGAGTCACGTTTTACGTCATATGCATTAAATTTTAACTCATTATATATAAGATTCCAGCGCACTCTTTAATTGCAGAGGGGTGCTCTTTAATTACATCAGATTCTGTCTAAACCTGAATTGCGCTACGTTATTCTGAATAAGTGCGTTAAGATATATGAGGTAGTATTTGGTAGACTAAATCAAATGCTTCACATCAAGTACGACAGTACCTCTTGTGGAGAGCAGTTTCAAGTTGCACTATCACTAAAGCTTCTCACGTACTTTGAGATCATGTGGTCCATGTTTTGTTTTCCATGGGCTTTTTAACGACTTCGTTTGAAATGTTGTGTGCTCGATTTATGTTCAATAAGCTAGAGTTCCTTAGTACAAAGTGGTCAACGTTGATCTTCCAATACACATGATGGCGGGTATATAAGGGCACAATATCTAGCTTTCACCCGTCGTGTGGCATATGTTGTAAATAATGCCAGCTCAGTAGCACGTTCGGATTTCTACAGCGCTTTTCACCTCTCTCCAACTTATTCGCAAAGTTTTCGACTCCACCTCGACTGCTCTGCGCTATGATCTCTTTAGGCGACCCCTTCTTTTGCCGAATTGTGTAACACGATTCCACTGCATGGCATATTTTGCAATTGAATTTTTTTTGTATATGACCGGTTCACTGCCACTTCCTTCGTCGAATTGTGATGTGACGACCCGCTCTCGTATACAGCTGTTCGTTCGATATACTATTTAGCCAGAAAACCCTTAAGATGATATGGAAACATTTGTTTATGGATGAAAGCGGCTTACGAGCGATAATGGCAGTCACCCTCCAAGTATTAAACCCATATAGTACTACTGACTCTACATTGGAACGGAGAAGTCGGATCTTAAATTCAGTCACAAAAATAGTGTTTACAGCTGTTTTAAGCTCATTTGTGTTAGGCTATACTGAGTTTCTGATTATTTCAGCCCCCTTGGTGAGATAGTCCCTAAATTGTGGTTGCACAACGGGATCTGAAGACGTATGAGAACTATCATTAGATGGTGATCACGTTGAGACAACTAATTATGGCAGGTCTTGTGCTCGAACAGGGTGCCTCTAATGACAAGGCAGTTGACATTGCAGAAGTCCACAAAACATTGTCACTGCGGTCTCCGATGCCTTGGTTTCCTATCAACGTGTTGCTTGCTGAATGATGGAGATTTGTATTACTCTACTCTGAAATCTTGCCGTCACTATATGGTTTCCACGATATGAAGTTTTTGCCTGCTGTATGTGTTAGCAGAAGTCTCACGCCAAACTCACGAGTGCTTCCGGCAGGTTTTCCAGAGTAGATCGACGAATAGAACTCTCCCGAATAGTACAGTCTTATTTCGCTTAGTTTCTCTGGTTGAAGAATTCTTACATTTTGGAGACCCTCATTCCCAGAGTAGAGAAGACTGCTAACGTACCAGAATCCTATCGTGGTACTTCTTCGATAGCCAAAGATCATCAACGAACTATCCTTCGGTTTCTGAGGCATTTTTGTACGCCTTAAAAAAATGTGTTCAATCGTGTTGCTGGCCTACAGCCAAACCGAAACTAACCCTGTTCTTATTCACAATTTTTTGGAGATGACATTACGAAGAGAGATACAAGATGTTGGACTGTTGTGGCTCGTCCACTTTCGGAATGGAGATTACCTTCGCCCAGGGACTTTGTATGTGCCCAAGCGACGGACTGTTTCTCAGTATTTGGATTTATTTATTTCCTTCGGTTTCTGAGGCATTTTTGTACGCCTTAAAAAAATGTGTTCAATCGTGTTGCTGGCCTACAGCCAAACCGAAACTAACCCTGTTCTTATTCACAATTTTTTGGAGATGACATTACGAAGAGAGATACAAGATGTTGGACGGTTGTGGCTCGTCCACTTTCGGAATGGAGATTACCTTCGCCCAGGGACTTTGTATGTGCCCAAGCGACGGACTGTTTCTCAGTATTTGGATTTATTTATTTCAATGAGTTTATTCATTATGAACCTTAACTTATTGAAATTTACAATTGACAAATTTATAGACCAGTCCAGCCATTGTCCATCATACAGTCCTTTCTATTTGGTTTATAGAGGTGGTTTTAAAGCTTTCAGGACGTTATGGAGTGTACTTCTACTCCATATTTGTAGATCTGATGGGGCAATTTGATTTATCGAGGAGTTCTAGGATGTCTCTCGCCACTTCACGTTCTTACCCGCTCTAGATTACTTCCAGATGGGTAACCTCTCATGACGTACAGGGCATCTCAACGCATGCTCGCCATCGTGTTCGGACTTTTGCAACGCGTTTCTACTTTGGGCGACCGGATTGGACAAGAGAATTACACTGTATGCCACATTTCGCAACGAAATTGCAGGTTGTATGGTGTAACGCTGCGAACTGCCAAGTCAGTACTCCCTAATAATCTTGGCTTCCCCGGCATAATTAAGGCAAGACCTAAGACAAGCCGTAAGTTCTCCCGCATCAAGTCTTATTTGTGAAACTTTTAAGTCAGTACTCCCACTCTAATAATCTTGGCTTCTCTGGCATAAGTGAGACAAGTCCTTTGTAGTGGGGGCGGTACTGGATCTCGCATCCACCACCGCTGCCGTGTTTATTCCCTCTCTCAGGGGTTCCGGCGTTATGGTAGCTTTTTTTTGGTTTTTCCGGTTCATGCTTTTTTAGCCAGTACTAAAAAGGACTACCACTGACAATAAAACTAAAACTTTGAAATTGATACTTCTGCCAGTATTTAAACATTTTGTCCTCTTCTGGCTCAGTGGTTAAATGAGTGACCAGTGATGATCCGTTGGGTATACAGGACGAAAACCTGCTTGATTAGCATGAAGAGTGGCGTGAAGGTGTTTCTTTATTGCAAGATATTCGGATACTTTAAATCAGAATATCTTGCAAAGAGTCGTCTGAGAATTTCTCATTTATCCATGTGGTTTCAAAAACACTTCGAAGAAAGGCGTCTGATCTAGATAATATAGGTGCTTTTAGTTTTCTCCACAGAATTGATTGTAGTATGGGAATCAATTTAATAGTTGAGGCGCTACTCTAATTCTTAATAGTTTACCAATGCAGGTGAGTCAAACTTCCAGTCCATCCTGAGCACATTTTTTTCCAGTTTCCTACACTAAACTTCTACGGTCGTCGGTCTTATCTAGCTTAGGTCTTACCAGACCTCCATCTAGTCTGCCGGAGCTCAGGCAATTCGCTACTAAATCTCAATATTATTCGTTATCCTCTCTTCTTGTTCTTCTGTTCTTATTCACATTTCATTTCCTAGGCTAAAACTCACTTGGCCAACATTTATCTTCATCATCGGAAAGATCGTGTGGCTTTTGCTAAATGTTTCAAACAGCTGGTCGAAACTTGCCCCGAACCCGAAAGTTATCTTATGCTTGGCGAGGCATACATGTCTATTCAAGGTATGCCCATTCCATTGTATAGCAGCATAATGCAACTCCAACTTGCATTTCAGAACCCGACCTAGCCGTGGAAGCTTATATACGAGCACTCGAACTCAATCCAAATGATTCACTGTTGGCCAGCAAGCTTGGCAGAGCCTATGTGAAGACTCACCAGTACAAGAAAGCCATTAAGTATTACCTAGAAGCTGTTCAGAATCCCGATCATTCTGGACTGAAATTGGATCTGGCAGAACTCTATCTAAAGTTAAAACAATTCCAAAACGCTGCTGATATTCTTACCGAAGAAGTCGATCAGAAAAGAGTGTAAGTAGTCCCTATTCCAGCTGTAGACTTCACCTACATGTTGTTTTTCAGTGACGACAACGATATATCCGCTCTGCAGCTACGCACCAAACAATTGCTGCTCCTGGCGAGAGTTCATGAGAAGTCTGGTAACATTGCATTTTCCTTGTCCAGACTAAAGGAGGCTCGTGACAATCAGTATCGGGTGCAGAAAAGGATCGCCATTGACCAATCCGGAAATATACAAGAACATAATCAAGGTCTTATCAAGTGGGTAACCAATATTAACTTAAGCAAAACTAATTAAAATTCTATCACATCCTCAGAATTTGCCTCCTCATTGCGGAGCAATCGATCAGTCTCCGTGAGAACGACCAGGCTGTGAAAGTTTATAAGGAATCCCTTAAATACTCGCCGAATGATATTACAATCTTGGCCGCTTTAGCCAGGCTTTATCTGCAAATGAGTCAAATGGATCAGTGCAAGGAAATTTGCAATCAAATCCTTCTTCTTGATAGTAATAACGAAGCAGCCTCGGTCATGATGGCTGATCTTTCCTTTAGAAAGGTACAACACTGACTCTCTTTGTCCAAACTGTATATTCACATTATTTTTATAGATGGATTTCGAGAACGCTGCTTACCACTTCTCCCAGCTTCTTATTTCTCAACCCTGCTACTGGACCGCTTTGGCACGTCTCATTGAAGTTATGCGTCGCTCTGGCACTCTCACAGAAGTTCCTTCATTTCTTCAGCGAGCCGAGCAGGCTTCGGTTAATCCCTCTCAGATAGCTGGCTATAACTACTGCAAAGGCCTGTACGAGTGGTATTGCGGAAATCCAAATGGCGCACTACGCTTTTTTAATAACGCCCGACGCGACTATGAATGGGGACAGCAGGCTATCTTTAACATGATTGAGATTTGCATTAATCCGGATGGAGATCTGCCGAATGCAACCGATGCCGATTCTGCAACGGACGCTGGTGAATTCAATGACTCTAGAATCATCGCTTTACGAACAGCTGAGAGACTGCTGAAAGAACTTCGTCCCCGTCCTGGCGGTATGGACAATGAAGCCTTAAATCATCGACTGTTGCATAATTTCCTCCAATTGGCAACGAAACAAAAGTTCCAAATCGAATCGGCGCTCCAGGATTTCTCTGATCTGTCTCTGAAGGATGAGTATCAGAGCTTAGTTGGCCCTATTCTTGGAATGTCATCGGCACTAGTTATGCTGAAACAGACTCAGCGAGCCAAGAATCAATTAAAAAGGATTGTTCGAAATCTCTGGAACTTCGAGGAGGCTGAGTACTTGGAGAGGAGTTGGCTACTTTTAGCGGACATCTATATGCAGTCGAATAAGTATGATGTGGCAGAGAGCTTCGTAGATAAGGTATTGGAACACAACAAATCCTGCACGAAGGCATTTGAATTTGCTGGATATATTTCGGAAAAGATACAGAATTATCGAGAAGCGGCAAAGAATTATCACAGTGCTTGGAATTGTGGTGGTAAATCGAAGCCACATGTTGGGTACAAATTGGCTTTCAACTATATGAAGACGAAGAAGTATGCGAACGCAATAGATGTCTGTCAACAGGTAATGAAGGCACATCCGGATTATACTATCATCAAGAAGGATATTCTCGACAAGTGTAGGAATAATTTAAGGTCCTAAGGTGGGTAGTATTAGTATTATTTATTGTATGCACGTTTCCGTCCATTTTATGCGGGAAATAAAATTTTGTTTGTGATTTTGCACTGCTTGAAGAATTGTTTAGACTATACGTAGGTGATGAAAGCCCGACGGAGTTATATCGCGTGAACATGGGAGGCTTGGAGTAATGTCAAAAGCGAGGTAAGCTTAGTTGACTTGTTTTTATTTGTTTACTAACTTTCAGGCTTGCAGGGATGTAGGTAACTAGGATGCCTGGTAGGCCCGTGGAGGTCAGAGGCTACTCATCGGCCGGCCACGAAACACTACGCTGATAAGCCACTATTAAACCCCCTTTTAGCGAAGTAAACCCCATCGGCAACGCAAATTCACCCGGAGATCCCAGTAAGATTGCAAAAACGAATAGGACTGTCTGTAATTCTGAGAAAAATAATCGCGGCGGACGGTTTTCAGATTTCACCTTGCACTTGAACACTAAAAAACTAAGGAAAATGGACGCAGATAAGTTTTCTAAGCTGCTCGTAAGAGACTGGTTTACAGCAAACTAAACAGACGCCAACTCGTTAGCAGTTAGTATGAGAATGCATTATGAATGAATTAATAGAAAATGCAAAGTTCTAATCGCCAGAGTTTTGCGTCGTTTTACGACATAAAAAAAAAACAGCTCTCTAGTTCTAAACCATTAACTTCTGGAACAGAAACTTAAGGTGGAAGGTGTGTTTTCTTCACAAGATGTGAAGTCTCAGCCTCCGTACAGTCGACCAAAGAGGATAGTCTGCTAGGTCTGGCAACTTTTCTGAGTGCAGCGATTGCTCACTGAGCTGTTTCACCACGACAATTCAACCACCATATTCTCCAAATTTATCCCCTTGCGACTATTTTTTATTTCCAAACACGAAGACATGGCATAGAGGGAAGAGATTCCCATCAAATGAAGAGGTTATCGCCGCAACAGATGCCTGTTTTGCAGAGTTTGACAAATCTTATTTCTCGGACGGCTTAAAAAACTTGGAACATCGTTGGCTAAAAATATAATTAAATTGATTTTTGTCGAAAAACCATGTTTTCTATGGAATTGTTTTTTATAGTACCAAATCTGTAGCATATATTTAGGAGCTATCTCTCAAAATATCGGGCATACCACTTTCATTTTTATTCTTCTTCTTCTTCTTCTTCTTCTTCTTCTTGGAGTAATGTCAAAAGCGAGGTAAGCTTAGTCGACTTGTTTTTATTTGTTTACTAACTTTCAGGCTTGCAGGGATGTAGGTAACTAGGATGCCTGGTAGGCCCGTGGAGGTCAGAGGCTACTCATCGGCCGGCCACGAAACACTACGCTGATAAAAACCATGTTTTCTATGGAATTGTTTTTTATAGTACCAAATCTGTAGCATATATTTAGGAGCTATCTCTCAAAATATCGGGCATACCACTTTCGTTTTTATCATTATTTTTCCTTCTTGTTCTTCTTCTTCTTCTTCTTCTTCTTTTTCTTCTTCTTCTTGGAGTAATGTCAAAAGCGAGGTAAGCTTAGTCGACTTGTTTTTATTTGTTTACTAACTTTCAGGCTTGCAGGGATGTAGGTAACTAGGATGCCTGGTAGGCCCGTGGAGGTCAGAGGCTACTCATCGGCCGACCACGAAACACTACGCTGATAAGCCACTATCAAACCCCCTTTTAGCGAAGTAAACCCCACCGGCAACGCAAATTCACCCGGAGATCCCAGTAAGATTGCAAAAACGAATAGGACTGTCTGTAATTCTGAGAAAAATAATCGCGGCGGACGGTTTTCAGATTTTACCTTGCACTTGAACACTAAAAAACTAAGGAAAATGGACGCAGATAAGTTTTCTAAGCTGCTCGTAAGAGACTGGTTTACAGAAAACTAAACAGACGCCAACTCGTTAGCTCATTTAGCTGTAGAATATAGCAATGTGGCAATTGAAAATCGCCAGTTAGTATGAGAATGCATTATGAATGAATTAATAGAAAATGCAAAGTTCTAATCGCCAGAGTTTTGCGTCGTTTTACGACATAAAAAAAAACAGCTCTCTAGTTCTAAATCATTAACTTCTGGAACAGAAACTTAAGGTGGAAGGTGTGTTTTCTTCACAAGATGTGAAGTCTCAGCCTCCGTACAGTCGACCAAAGAGGATAGCCTGCTAGGTCTGGCAACTTTTCTGAGTGCAGCGATTGCTCACTGAGCTGTTTCACCACGACAATTCAACCACCATATTCTCCAAATTTATACCCTTGCGACTATTTTTTATTTCCAAACACGAAGACATGGCATAGAGGGAAGAGATTCCCATCAAATGAAGAGGTTATCGCCGCAACAGATGCCTGTTTTGCAGAGTTTGACAAATCTTATTTCTCGGACGGCTTAAAAAACTTGGAACATCGTTGGCTAAAAATATAATTAAATTGATTTTTGTCGAAAAACCATGTTTTCTATGGAATTGTTTTTTATAGTACCAAATCTGTAGCATATATTTAGGAGCTATCTCTCAAAATATCGGGCATACCACTTTCGTTTTTATCATTATTTTTCCTTCTTCTTCTTCTTCTTCTTCTTCTTCTTCTTCTTCTTCTTCTTCTTCTTTTCTTCTTCTTCTTCTTCTTCTTCTTGGAGTAATGTCAAAAGCGAGGTAAGCTTAGTCGACTTGTTTTTATTTGTTTACTAACTTTCAGGCTTGCAGGGATGTAGGTAACTAGGATGCCTGGTAGGCCCGTGGAGGTCAGAGGCTACTCATCGGCCGGCCACGAAACACTACGCTGATAAAAACCATGTTTTCTATGGAATTGTTTTTTATAGTACCAAATCTGTAGCATATATTTAGGAGCTATCTCTCAAAATATCGGGCATACCACTTTCGTTTTTATCATTATTTTTCCTTCCTCTTCTTCTTCTTCTTCTTGGAGTAATGTCAAAAGCGAGGTAAGCTTAGTCGACTTGTTTTTATTTGTTTACTAACTTTCAGGCTTGCAGGGATGTAGGTAACTAGGATGCCTGGTAGGCCCGTGGAGGTTAGAGGCTACTCATCGGCCGGCCACGAAACACTACGCTGATAAGCCACTATCAAACCCCCTTTTAGCGAAGTAAACCCCATCGGCAACGCAAATTCACCCGGAGATCCCAGTAAGATTGCGGCGGACGGTTTTCAGATTTCACCTTGCACTTGAACACTAAAAAACTAAGGAAAATGGACGCAGATAAGTTTTCTAAGCTGCTCGTAAGAGTCTGGTTTACAGCAAACTAAACAGACGCCAACTCGTTAGCTCATTTAGCTGTAAAATATAGCAATGTGGCAATTGAAAAACGCCAGTTAGTATGAGAATGCATTATGAAGGAATTAATAGAAAATGCAAAGTTCTAATCGCCAGAGTTTTGCGTCGTTTTACGACATAAAAAAAACAGCTCTCTAGTTCTAAACCATTAACTTCTGGAACAGAAACTTAAGGCGGAAGGTGTGTTTTCTTCACAAGATGTGAAGTCTCAGCCTCCGTACAGTCGACCAAAGAGGATAGTCTGCTAGGTCTGGCAACTTTTCTGAGTGAAGCGATTGCTCACTGAGCTGTTTCACCACGACAATTCAACCACCATATTCTCCAAATTTATCCCCTTGCGACTATTTTTTATTTTCAAACACGAAGACATGGCATAGAGGGAAGAGATTCCCATCAAATGAAGAGGTTATCGCCGCAACAGATGCCTGTTTTGCAGAGCTTGACAAATCTTATTTCTCGGACGCCTTAAAAAACTTGGAGCATCGTTGGCTAAAAATATAATTAAATTGATTTTTGTCGAAAAACCATGTTTTCTATGGAATTGTTTTTTATAGTACCAAATCTGCAGCATATATTTAGGAGCTATCTCTCAAAATATCGGGCATACCACTTTCGTTTTTATTCTTCTTCTTCTTCTTCTTCTTTTTCTTCTTGTTCTTCTTCTTCTTCTTCTTCTTCTTGGAGTAATGTCAAAAGCGAGGTAAGCTTAGTCGACTTGTTTTTATTTGTTTACTAACTTTCAGGCTTGCAGGGATGTAGGTAACTAGGATGCCTGGTAGGCCCGTGGAGGTTAGAGGCTACTCATCGGCCGGCCACGAAACACTACGCTGATAAGCCACTATCAAACCCCCTTTTAGCGAAGTAAACCCCATCGGCAACGCAAATTCACCCGGAGATCCCAGTAAGATTGCGGCGGACGGTTTTCAGATTTCACCTTGCACTTGAACACTAAAAAACTAAGGAAAATGGACGCAGATAAGTTTTCTAAGCTGCTCGTAAGAGTCTGGTTTACAGCAAACTAAACAGACGCCAACTCGTTAGCTCATTTAGCTGTAAAATATAGCAATGTGGCAATTGAAAAACGCCAGTTAGTATGAGAATGCATTATGAAGGAATTAATAGAAAATGCAAAGTTCTAATCGCCAGAGTTTTGCGTCGTTTTACGACATAAAAAAAAAACAGCTCTCTAGTTCTAAACCATTAACTTCTGGAACAGAAACTTAAGGTGGAAGGTGTGTTTTCTTCACAAGATGTGAAGTCTCAGCCTCCGTACAGTCGACCAAAGAGGATAGTCTGCTAGGTCTGGCAACTTTTCTGAGTGCAGCGATTGCTCACTGAGCTGTTTCACCACGACAATTCAACCACCATATTCTCCAAATTTATCCCCTTGCGACTATTTTTTATTTCCAAACACGAAGACATGGCATAGAGGGAAGAGATTCCCATCAAATGAAGAGGTTATCGCCGCAACAAATGCCTGTTTTGCAGAGTTTGACAAATCTTATTTCTCGGACGGCTTAAAAAACTTGGAACATCGTTGGCTAAAAATATAATTAAATTGATTTTTGTCGAAAAACCATGTTTTCTATGGAATTGTTTTTTATAGTACCAAATCTGTAGCATATATTTAGGAGCTATCTCTCAAAATATCGGGCATACCACTTTCATTTTTATTCTTCTTCTTCTTCTTCTTCTTCTTCTTGGAGTAATGTCAAAAGCGAGGTAAGCTTAGTCGACTTGTTTTTATTTGTTTACTAACTTTCAGGCTTGCAGGGATGTAGGTAACTAGGATGCCTGGTAGGCCCGTGGAGGTCAGAGGCTACTCATCGGCCGGCCACGAAACACTACGCTGATAAAAACCATGTTTTCTATGGAATTGTTTTTTATAGTACCAAATCTGTAGCATATATTTAGGAGCTATCTCTCAAAATATCGGGCATACCACTTTCGTTTTTATCATTATTTTTCCTTCTTGTTCTTCTTCTTCTTCTTGTTCTTCTTCTTCTTCTTCTTCTTATTTTTCTTCTTCTTCTTGGAGTAATGTCAAAA